>MU001506.1:1416915-1614383 GCA_010093485.1 Karstenula rhodostoma CBS 690.94 | reverse complement strand
ATATATATTATAAAATCTAATATATTATCTAGTAAGTTAATCTCTATTAGTATAATAATTAATCTAGTATATAAATACTATAAATTATAGCTATAAACTATATAATTATAAAGTCTATTAGTAAGTCTCTTATATATATATATAATATTACTAATATAATATTATAAACCTAGGTAGGAGTAATACTATAGTAATTAGCTAAAAATAAAAACTTTATATATAAGTAGTAAAAGATAATTATAATAGTTTTTAAGGGCTAAAAGAAACTAGACTTTATAGTAAAAGTAATTATAATTAAAGAGTTAAAGAAGTCTATATAATTAATAAATATAAAAATAATAATAACTACTCTATAATAGATAAAGTAAAAAGTAGTAAGTAATATTAATAGTAATAATAGATAGGTAATAATAGATAGATAATAATAGATAGATAATATTAATATTAATAGTAATAAAGTAATATATTAAGCTATAAGCTATAAGCTATAAGTTATAAATAAAAGTTAAAAATATTAGTAAGTATAAGTAAGTAGAAGAGTTAGTATTTAAATAACTATTAGTTAGTATTATATTAATAATTAAAAAAGTATAAAAATATATAAAATAAATATTAAAAAAGGATAAAAAATTCTCTTCTATTATAAGTATATTATATAGTTCTATAGGTCTAGATTAGAATCTAAACTAATTTATACTATTATAAATTAAATAGATTTTATATCTAAATACTTTATATATAATAGTAAAGGAGTATATAGTATTAATTATATTATATTTAACTTAAAAGAGAATATTAAAAGAGGGATCTAATAAATCTTATATAATAAATAATAGCTATTCTAAAATAACCTTTATAGGGTTAGTTTTATTAAAGTAAAGAGCTATAAAAGACTTAGTAAAAATAATAGAGTATAAAATATAAAATATAATTAAATTATAATATTAATAGGTCTACTAATAATATAGTATTTAGAAAGAAATATAATAAAAGTTAGTAGAGAATATTTTTATTTATAATATATATAGTATTTTTTTAGTTTTCTATTTATAAAGATATTAAGAATTAGATTAAATAGATAACTATATTTATAGTAGAGTAGTATAGATCTCTAGTCTACTATTACTAATTAATAAAGAGATAGTATATAGCTAGAATAAATAGTATAATATAAAAATATATCTATAAAATAGATATTAGTTTAAATATTAGGTAAGAATATATATAAAAAAAAAAGTCTAGATATAACTAATCTATTTTAAAAGCTTATTTTATACTAATTTAGAAATATAATCTATTATAGAAGGAAATACTTTTATTTATTATTATTTATATAATTTTAAAAGAAGGGGAGAATAATATTTTTTATAATAAAGTTAAATTACTTAGTTTTATAAAAGTATTACTTAGCCTATTTCTAAAACTCTAGAATTTTATAAAAAAGAATATACTTTAAGTTAAAATTATTAAAATACTTCTTATACTACTAATACTATTCTATAATAATTATATAGTATTTAAAAAAGGTATACTAATAAAAAAGTAAAGTATTATAAAGAGAATATTATATAGTATTTATAGTAGAATATAATAAGTTAGCTAGTAAAGATATATAGAATAATAGTATACTTTTTAATATAGAAAGATATAGTATTATAACTTTAGAATAAGTAAATTTAGGGGGTAATAGTACCTATAAATCCCTATTAATATTAGTTAAAATAATAATAAAAAGAAATATCTATACTTTATTCTATTTATTATAGCTATATTTTATTCTATTTATTATAGCTATAATATTATTCTAAATAAGTATATCTATAATATTATTCTAAATAAGTATATCTATATTATATATAATAGATACTTTAGTATTAAAAAAACTTCTACTCTATTAGAAAGTATTAGAAAATACTATAAAAATAAAGGATATAAATAATATTCTATAAGTATAAAATATTTTAGAGAATATTAAAATAGATAAAAAAGATAATATAAGACTACTAAAAGTATAATTAAAGTTAAATATTATAATAGTATTATAGTAAAAGAATAGATAAGGAATAAAATTAAATTAAGTTAAAAAAAAAAATTTAAGTTTTTAAAATATTAGTTAGTATTAGGCTAGACTAATACCTAAAGAAGGATTATATACTAAATAAATATTTAGAAATATATAGCTAAGTTTAATATTCTATAACTAGAGTAGTTATAAATAATATATTAGTTATATTAGTATTTAGGGAAATACTATTATATTATATTTTAAGGACTAATTAAAATATATAAAATATCTTTTTTTAGCTAATAGAAAGTCTAAAATCCTCTATTCTAATTAGGTAATATATAGTTCTAAAGTTTAGCTAGTTATATAGAAACTCTACTATAATAGTTTACTTTTTTATTTTATTTATTATAAATAATAATAGAATAGTTTAAATAATTTCCTTTATTTAAAAAGGGAAAAATATATTTTATATTTTTATATTTTATAATTTTAAATTATTAAATATATTTTTATTTTAATATTTTCTTAAATTTCTTTATTAAGTTTTACTAGAGTTTCTCTAAATTTATAAACTATTTTATTTAACTAATATACTTAGTTTAAATAAAAGAATACTTACTATAAAAAATAAATTACTTTATAAATAATAAACTCTAAAATAAAATTAACCTTTAGAATTATTTTCTAATAAAGAAAATTAAAATATTTTAGTATTCTTAGCTAGTAGTATATATAAAGGAATATAGTATACTAAATATAAACCTAATATCTAGTAGTAAATAATATACGCCCTAGCCACTAACTGGACGTATTATTCGACCGAAGTTAATGAAAGGTATTACTGATATGTTAAGAGGATGTACTAATCGTACATGGCGAAAGTGTGGTCTATCTCGACATTGCAGGATACCCACGTCCATATACAACCGGTGGGGCATTTGTAACGGGTAATCCATTCAAAGTCTTCCATGCAATCTCGGCCGCCTCTTCGCGGGATTGTTCGAGATAACGGTAGTCGCGCCAGAGATGTGCTCGGAACTCACGGCCGTGTACGAGAACTCCACTTGACCAGGCAGTTCTAATACCTGCAAATGATTAACTGCATATCACATGGAGTAGACTTGTAGATTGAAAGCATACCTCTTGGGTCTGAATAGTCCTGAAACTGCGGCTGCGCGATTTGATTGGTAGTGCAATAATCTAAAGGCGAAGATTGTTAGTGGCAGATGGTGTAGGAAATAAGGCACACACTTTGAAGCTTCTGTATGTAAGTCTCTTGTCTGTTGGCGGCCATGGCAGGCGTAGCCGGTCGATCAGTGGTCGAGTGCTATCGATGACGCGAGTCACGCGGGAGGATTGTTGCTCTCGAGGAAAGACCAGGGTCCAGGTTCGAGTCAGAAACGTAAGACAGCGTGAAACCTAGGGATGCTGGCCTGCTGTTTATAGTTCCACAACGCATGCTTAAACTGCCAGACTCCGCAAAAATGCACTCTGCCGAGCTGAAGATCCAGTAGGCTGGTAGAGTAGATGAGGGGTATTGTGCCGCGTGGTTCGTGTTGCTAGATAAAAGCCCGACAACTTGAAGAGTGTGGCTCTCCTGGTTGGTGCCGCATGCTTGCTCTTATTGGCCTTGAAATCTGAGTCGTCATTTAAGACCAGGCAAAAAGACAGGAGTGCAGGCAACCCACCGTGGGTAGACAAGGTATATAAAAGCCAGTCATGCAACATTCGAATCTTCTGGGACCAATGACTACTCAAATCATGTGGGGTCATGCACGGCTTGACCAAACAAAGATTGGTCTGTGTGAGTTGGCTGAGAAGCCACCAAAAGCTGTAAGGCTAATGATGCCGGCTTGTCCACATTTGCGTACTTAGGCTCTGAGCTATTGCCTTTCGAGGTACGGACCCGCGCAAGAGCTTTGCCTTGCGATCCGTCCTCGTTCCGGACCGCCCCGAACCAAACTTTGCCAGGAACTCGTCAAGTAAAACGCCTCCATGGCGTGATGTCCATGCATAGCGGCCTGACCCAGGCTAACCAGGCCGGTTCGATCATGCCGTGCCCAGCATCGCGTCCAGTCGCGTTACGGCATTGCTGCAGCGCGTGGCTCGGGATGGGCGTCCATGTCTTGAAACTCTGTCGTGCTTAGATCCTGCGTGCCCTTGACACTGATGCTGATGACGAGCCGGGCCGTTGCGTGCTTAGAACTTCAGCCCTGTGCTCTGGCCATCCGTTCATTGCTCCATTCTCTCGCCATCTCTTGTTCAGGCTGCCCGAAGCTCTAGCTGCCCCCGCTTGTACAACGCATGCTAGCTCTGCCTCAGTGAAATTGCCGCCACACACGAGATGATCCGTACAGAACAAGTGGGGTACGTTCGCTGTCAATGAGCTGTCAGTCGTTGTGTTGTCCGGTTGCAATTCGAAATGGACCGAACCCGTGGCAAGTGACGTGGTCTCGCTTCAACAATGCGCTAAGCTCGATTAGGACCCAAGGCCTTATGTGCTGTAAGTCAACGCTTTGCTTCATGAAAGTGAGGCGCAGGATGCAATGGTCTGTGGGCAGCGATCAGTCTGAAAGGTGGGTGCTAGGCGGTGATCAGTCTGAAGGGTGGATGCTAGGCGGTATGCGGGTGTCCCGAGTGGGAGCTCACAGACGGCATCGGTTTCTATAAGCTGCAGCCGTTGGCCACGATACCCAACTCGACGGACTTTCAGAATGGCGCAATGACATATGCCAGTCATCGAGGCCATGCAAACCCCCTATGAACCAGAAAGTGTGCCCACTTTAGCATGTGAGCGCCAGCACCATGATGCCGTATGCAGTCTGAACAAGAAAGGGCCAAAGTCAGCCACTACAAATGATTCAATGTTGCTCCATTGGTGGTCAAGACATCTGGCCACGCCATGGCCGCACAAAAGGCCCAATCGTGATGACGAATAACCTGGGCCACGTCCCAAGATCTGCGTGGTGGGCATGCACCTTGCGTTTCTCATATTGTCAGGTGCAATCGTCATGGCATGAGCCCTCTTTCGCGCATACGAGATCCAACTCGCCCGAGGATGGAGTGGCCGGACGAAGTCTGCAGGGATGGTCGAGTCGACGAAAGCTGTGGCATCCCGTCTGCAAGCAAGCCATCAGAGCTGCACCATCCACCGAAAAGTCTGACATGGGATTGGCACCGTAACGGGGAATGGAGGATGTGATGCCGCAACTTTGTTAGCTTGTGAACCACACAAGGCGCCTAGGTACAGATAGGGTGAGCCTATGTGGTGTGGCCACGCGGCGGGCTGCGACGTGGTCCCTTGTTACGCATTTAGCCACGGCATGCAGATTCTTCGGATGGATAGCTCTTTTTGCTTGGGACTACCGAGTTGCATTCCTCAGACATATGGCCATTTGTGGAATGTTGTTCGGACGACGCGCAAGAGGTTGTGTGCACTGTGCAGCAAGAGACGCGCAAGCGAACATGGTAAACGTGCTGGATATGTGCATGCAGTAGCCGGACGGGGCGGGAAAGAAGACGCCAAACCCGGCGCGGGAACAACGTCGGGATCAAGAGCCAAGGGGCAAGAAATGGAGGCGTTCAGGAACTGGGAAGGTCGGACGCGAAGGGACACGGGTAGGGCCATGGCTCTTGGCATTCCACGTGACAGAGCAGATCCCACTCTTCGGCGGCACGAGCGGGGCACGGCATCCGCAGGCAGGCAAGAGTGGGGTTACGCGCGGGGCAGGGTAGGGTGACGTGAAGTGAAGTTACATTGCGCACGCCGCCCTCCTCCTGCGACACCTGCCCATTGTTCAGCAGTCGCAACCCACCATGTCCGCTCCCAAGACGATCCGCTGGGGCATTCTAGCCACGGGCGGCATCGCCACAACATTGTAGGTCCCCCGCCGCGGCGGTCAAGTTGAGGGGGGACGCAGCGCCGGCTGACAGCGTCGACAGCACCAAAGACCTGCTGGTCGACCCCGCCACGCGCGGCGTGCGGCACCTCAAGCACACGGTCGTCGCGGCCGCCTCGTCGTCGTCGGCGGCGCGCGCGCAGGACTTCCTCAAGGCCACGGGCGCGCCGGCCGACGCAAAGGCCTACGGCTCATACCAGGAGCTGGTCGACGACGCTAATGTCGACATCGTCTACGTCGCGACGCCGCACTCGCACCACTACCAGAACACTATGCTCGCGCTCGAGGCCGGCAAGCCCGTGCTGTGCGAGAAGGCCTTCACCGTCAACGCCGCCCAGCTACGCGCCCTGGCCGACAAGGCGCGCGAGAAGGGGCTCTTCCTCATGGAGGCCGTGTGGACGCGCTACTTCCCGCTGTCCGTCTACGTGCGCGACCAGATCACCGCCGGCCGCATCGGCCCCGTGGCGCGCGTCTTTGCCGACAACAGCGTGGCCAGCAACCCCGAGGTCCAGTGGAAGGACGGCTCCAACCGCATGGTCAACCCCGACCTGGCCGGCGGCGCGCTGCTCGATCTTGGCATCTACAGCCTGACCTGGGTCTTCCAAACGCTCTACCACACCCAGCCGCAGGAGGTCCGCAAGCCCCCCAAGGTCCTCGCCGCCATGAAGAACTACGGTCCCACAAAGGACGCTGACGAAACTACTACCATCGTCCTGAGCTTCCCCCGCCCCGCCGACGCCGGCGGCGACGCACATGCCATTGCGACCACCTCAATCCGCGTTGCGACCTCCCCTGCCGGGAATCAGGACATTCCTGGAATTCGCATCCAGGGCCCCGACGGCGAGATCCAAGTCTTCCCGCCTGCCTTCCGCCCTACCCGCACCCGCATCATCCTCAAAGACGGCACTGTGGAAGAGAAGAACTGGTCACAGCCCGGCCCTGGCGAGGGAAGCGGTTGGCACACTGGGTTTGGCGGTTCCACCAATGCCGAGGGCGAAGGGCACGGTATGTTCTGGGAGGCAGACGAGGCTGCCGATGCCCTTATCAACGGCCGAAAAGAAGGCCGGTACGAAGGTCTAGACGAGAGTATCCTCATCATGGACGTCATGGACGAGACGAGAAAGCAGGGCGGCCTCAAATACCCCGACAAGATTGAGACGACCAAGTACCCAACCCAGCTCTAAGTTCGACATAATGAGCGGCCTATAAGCAAACACAGACCCTCAAACCTGTTCCGCGTACCACCATGCCAATGTTCCATGTTGCCCTGAAACACATTTCATCTTCCTGTCGTTGTATTCTTCATGTTGGCCCGACCCTAACAATTCGGGAGGTAATGTGATGGTTAAGACATAGATCCGTGATGCTGTTCTAGTTTTTGGTGGACAATAGCAAATACAAGACCACAACATGGGTACGGGGCCCTGCCATGCAGGGTGTGACACCGTGCACGACCGGAAATGAACAAACTGTCTCCGAGCCAATTGAAGTGCCTTGTCACCGCCTCCCGATTCACGTGAACGCACGCCACTGCACATGGCTGCGCTATCCAATGTTCGCAGTCGTTCCAGTCATCGACGGATCACGAAAGTGTGAATGCGTATTGCCCGATAAGGGAGGTCGCGCATAAATTCAAGTGCAGGTCCGAGGTATGTGACACCTCCGAAGAGTAATTCTCATTGATCAAAATCCAACAGCTCTCGGATCACTCGTAGAGGTAAATGTCATTCTCATAATGCGGCCTCTGCCCGAGGCAACTTCGATCGTAATCAACAGGCTAGGCCTATGTAGTCGCTTTCATTTCCCTAGGTCATGACTCGCATCGGATACAAAAGGGAAGACACCACACGCGATGCACATTTCACACTTCATCCATCTGTAAGTGGGCAGAGGTGGCCACAATCTAATATATCCCGTCTCTACACTTCTTTCTAGAACGCAATCCTAGCTTATGTCGCAATGAGCACGGCAACTGTTCCATATACGCTCCCGCCATCGCGCCTCTCGAAACCCATTATCGCGTGCGGAATCATAATGGCGCTTTCAGCTTCGCGGCGTTTCTCAGCGTTCCACGGTCAGCTGCTGTCGCAATCACCTACTCTCGCCAACGTCGCATACTGGCTACAGACCGGCATTTTCTGGTTCTTTTACGGTGCGCATACAATCGAGAGCGCTTTGTTTGCAAAGAAGCTCAAAGATCATGGAGTGAGCGTACTCAGTGCCGCGTGGTGGGTATGGATGGTGGAGTGTTTCATCGGAGGCAAGTTTTGTTTCGAGCATTTCGAGGGCATTGTCAAAATCAAGGCTTTATAAGCAGGATCTGGAGTTCAAACCCCGATCATCACTGGGGCAGGAGTACCTATGGGCAGTGATTGCGAAGCGGTGCGCCACGTGGTTGTAACGAACCTGGGAATCTCGGAAGCGGGCCACCCCCGGACAGTCAGGATTACCTTTGCCTTTTAGTACACCACACGCACGTTTCGAGGACGAACATGGCCCGCGCTTTTTTACCTATAGGTAAGATTCGCCTACATTTAGATTGTAAGGTAGAAATGGATCCGGCCTCCCTTTGTGTCGCGATTCAGCGAGGTAACCTATGTAGTCCGGGCTCGAGGCGACCTCAGGTCGCAGTCGGAGTAGACTGTACGTAAGGCTAGACTCTAAACACACCCTGCACATGAACCAAGAAGTCAATAAGATAACCCTTGCCATATCCATCAACGTTTGAAGTCCCGAGGTTCATCTAACTCGCCGTTTCTCTTCATCATGTCAGACCGGAGGGTCCTCGGCCTCTTCTAGATTCGATAAATTCTTCGCACCACTAAACCTGAACAGAGACACAGGTCAGCTCCACACTTAGAAGCGCAAAGCCATCACACCCTCCCTACTAGTATAGTCGCGCGTTATCCGCTTAAATTGCCTATTCCAGCAGTACACAGAACATGCGTCGAATGCAGTATCTTATGAGGGTTCATCCATGGAGTTTGGATATTGATTTTCCTGATTCGGCAGTAGGACAATTGGGAGGGCTCGTGCGCCAATGGGGAGTAAATTGGAAACTTAAGCGTAACATCGTGGAAGGATAGACCTTGGTAGCTGTCGGGGTGGGTGTAAAACGATACATTCTTCCTGTGGCTGTTAGATTTACGCACCGGACAATATTTGTAAGGGAGATGTCTTATGGCGACGCCTTCTATAGTAAACACATATGATTATCCTTGGGGAGAGGTTGTCGAGCGAGATACTATAACATAAAGAGATGAAGACGTGATTGTAGCTGTGCTATTAGATGTGCCTCAAAATACTGCCATAATCGAAACGGCCTAGTGAAGTTCGACGAGGAGCGTCGCTTGTCAGATACGCCCCACATCACCGTAAGGAGATTTCTCTGACTTGCTGAGTCGTAGACCTGACCCTCTACTGGGACACAGTTGCACGGATGGATTGGCTCCCGGTTAACCATTGAGTTTCTCTGGTGCAAATTAGAATTTTGGTATATAAATACAAATTTTGGCTGATTTGTCATCAACTATACAACCAGCCCGCTTGGCTCAGTGGTAGAGCGTATCACTAGTACCAAGCTATGATAAGGTCGTCAGTTCAATTCTGACAGTGGGCAATCCTTTTTCGATAACGATCCTTCTTTTTCACATCATCTTAAACAAAGCATTTCTACTATGCATATGCATCTTGGCGGAGTCATCGACTACAGCCTTTGCGACGGCCGACGAGTTGCATACATAGGAGTAGAAGCACGATGATAAACTCCAGCGGTAAGATGTGAAGCAAGCTCAAAAGTGCCTTTAATCTTCAGTGGGAATTTGATCGCATGCCTGATTGCCGAGGAAAGCGTAAGATATGCGTTCTGATTAGCGTCCCTGTTAAAGCGAAAAGTTGATTGTATTTTTCTACTCTACCGCTTCCACATGTCGACAGAAGATAGGCCTTGACTTGTTGAGGTAGATAATCGGAGTGATACATGGCGAGCGGGTATCCCTTTCATCACACCAATGTGGTTCTATTACCATGAACATCTTTAGCATTAAATAACATTTCCTATTCCTACGCAGAATCGAAATATCTCGAGCCCTATTGGGTAAAGGGCCATGCCATTACCCGGTTTACTATGTTTTCATGGGCTAGAACTCTGGAGCGTATTGCACAATCTTCTAATGGTCCAATGAACCCTGTATTCCCCGGTACGCACAGTCAAGGGGACTTGTATTGTGAATAATCACTATGAGGGTGGGTAAGTCACTAAAACGGGGGTCAACATGAGGTGTTGTGCTTTGCCATGCAGGAAGAGACCCAAAAAAGCGGCTAAGGCTGTCTACACTACGTAATACTTTGACTACTCATTCGTTGAATTGGGGAGTACAGAGTGTTGGGACGATCTTCACAGATAGCACTCACCGCACACGCCCCATGAACATTCATTCTGGCTAGAGGGATCCTAGTAACTATTGTCATCAATGCTATTCTCACTTCACAGTGTCCCTACTCCCTCTCAGGGATCTCTATCATCGCGACTCGCTGACTGGAACTATCTCACGGGTCGGGGTGTGTGCGGAAGCTATAATTGGCGGTTCAAGTACGATGCTACCAAGCTTCAGATCTCTAGAAGAGCAGACCACCTGCCATGAGTCAATTACGGGCATATCGATTTACGAGCAAACAAATGCTATATCTAGACGTAATCCACACGAAACAAACGTAAGAGACTATCGCGATTGGTTGAGAAAAGGTTGATCACATAAACGCCGCCTACTCGCGGTCTCGAGTGCAGAAATGCAAGTAGGAAAGTATACAGACACCGGTTGCGCCAATTACAAGGAAGCTATGACGCTCCCTGGAGCCAATGAATAGAATGGCATAAGTGATCAAAGGACCATAATTCCGGGAGTGTCGCATTCGGATAATTATTAAGCAAAGCGGTGTCAAGTTTCGTTGCTAAACCAGAAGCTGGGCAATCGTGTTTTAGTTTATCAAATCGGTCTGATGAAGAGATATCTGAAGGTGATGGCTACGTAGCTGTAAGACTGTCAATTGGTGTAGATAGATTTGAAGTGAAACTTCCCCACAATATTTCATCTAAATATAGGGTAAAGTGTTCATCAAGCTCGGTATATCTGGTATTGCCAGATGGCCCCACACGCTGCCTAGATGAGCAAACATTGTAGCGCGCCATTGCCGACGTCTGATTAGGTGACATTGATATATCCCAAGCCTTAAGAAACGGTCTTGTAGGAATTAATCTAAATCCCTGCGTCACCAGGTGGTGCCTCGCCGAGAATACAAAAGACCTGTGCATCGGCAGCTCCTGTTATCGGACACCCGCCGTACCCGCACCCGCACCATCAGATACTTCGTCTTTGCCGCTATGCGAAACATTTTAACAGCCGTCATCGGAGTTCTTGCTGCCCATGCAACCGCGGCATGTACTCGGGAGCAGTTGACAGCCGCAACAGCTGATCTCCTCGTCGTTCAAACCACAGGGAAACTTGATGGTGCCGCCTCCTTCACCTCGCCGATCAAATATACCGAGAACCGCAAAACCGTCGATTTGGGAAAGGGGATACTATCGCAGGCTCTCACCATTGCCCATAACCGTAGCCAGCACGACGTTCCGCAGTGCGCTGCATTCAGCGAGCTCATTGTCACAACCGCTGCTAAACCCTACGTGATTGCCACGCAACTGCGCCTGGACAACGCTACTCAGAAGATAAGCCAAATAGACAGTATTGTCACAACCAAGGGCGATTGGCTATTCAACGTTACTGGAACATATTACTGGGCATCTCGTGAGAAGTGGGATCCTATTCCCACAAATAAGCGCGATACACGGGAGACGATTAAGGCGGCAGCGGATGCGTATTGTGATATATTCAACAACAAGAGTGTCAAGGTACCATGGGGCCAACCGTGCGCACGACTCGAGGGAGGATCGTATACAGGCAAGGGACAGGCAAGCGATCGATGTGACGTCGGCATTCCGAGTGGAGTCAAATTGGTCAATCGACAATACGTAATTGATGAAGTGTATGGCACTGTTGATGTGCAGATGGATTTTGCTGGCACAGGAGGGTTTGGAGTTGGGGGTTTGCCTGATAGCCATGAGTTTAGGGTTGAAGAAGGGAAACTGAGGTACGTCCACACGTTGTCCTCGTGTGGCGGGAGATCATGTATGTAGGGAGAGTCCTCGGCATTCTCATAGCTTACTACTCGGTCCCGCAATAAACGTCTGCCCAAGCCTCAGCATCTCCACTGCTTCGCTTACCATGTCCCCTACAATTTCCTTGGCGGGCTTGATATCCCTAATCTCGCCGGCCACCTGCCCCATCAAGAACGGGATATCGAACTCTTTCTCATCCTCCATATCCTTCGCAAGCGGCACGACTCCCGCCTCGGTCAACGCCTTGATCTCCTCTGGTCTTGCGTGCCAGCCCTTGATGTAGTCGTTAAGCTTGACCCTGAGAGGTCGCCCGCTAACCACCAGCGTGCGGTCTGTGTCTTCGAAACGCGCAGAAACGACGTTTTCCTTATGCTGTTGAGAACATCCTGCCTCGGTGGAAGCTACAAAGCGAGTGCCTACCCAGACGCCCTGGGCACCCTGCATTAGGCTGCTAGCCAGCGACCGCCCGTTGTAGATGCCGCCGGCAGCAACTACCATGGCCGGCTGCCCCGTGAGTGGGCTTGTGTACTTCCTCGCCACATCCACCACAGCTGGGATTAGTATGGAATTTGCAACGTCGCCTGTGTGCCCGCCGCCTTCGCCACCCTGTGCGCACACGATGTCGACACCCGCTTCCAGTGCCTTGACGGCATGGCGAGGATGCCCGACCATGTTCATGATCTGTTTTCTCTTAGTGATAAATATGACAATAGGCTTTCAGTACCTACTACGATACCTGCCTCGTGAAGTCTCTTGATGGTTCTGGCAGGCGGCACGCCTACCGCACTCACAAACAGCTTCGCGCCGTTTTTTATGGTGACTTCAATCAATTCGTCGAGCTGGCCGTGCGTGTAGTCGTGATTCGTCTTGCGCGCTGACCCGCCGACCTGGGGGAGCGCGAGATCGACGCCGAAGGGCAGCGATTTGTCCGAGAGGTTCGACTTGAGCTCGTCGATAATGGATTGCAGCTGAGCGGGTGTGTAGCCAAGGCCGCCGATAACGCCCAGGCCGCCGGCGTTCGAAACGGCCGCGGCGAGGGGTCCGCCAGAAGTACGAGCCATTCCCGCTAATATAATGGGATACTGGATGCCCAGCAGCTTTGAGAGAGACGTTTGTAGGGTGGGCGGCGACATGTTCGCGGATCAGATGCACGCAAAGCGTGGTCGGAGCGTTGGAAGCTGGGTCAGGTCATCAGCGGGCACTGAGACATGTACACAGGGCAAGACACACGCGTAGATACGAGAGATGGCGGGTACAGCGTAGTCCACGGGGTGTATTGGGGAGGGTACTAAATAGCGGCGAGCATGGCAAGGATCCTGGTCAAACGCGGGGATTACATGCCGAGCCGAGGCACCTTCTCCCGTCAGAAGTCGATGCGAGTCGCACTTTGCGTGACATTTGACCACCCGTGGCTACCCTCCAGCTTCACAAGACGACAGTCATCGCGCATTGCAATGCGGCCATTCTCAGGTGACGACTCTGTGCCCACGGGTCGCGCCGGCCAATCTTTTGGAGTGTGCATTGCCTGTGCTCGGTCAACATGCATCCAAAATCAAAGTACAGCGGAAACGAGTGCTCAATGCGAAGCAGGATAATGAACAGCTGCATGTCATTGCTTAGAGAGATAATGTACACTCGCTGGAGAGCCCCAGCAACAGAAGCTCCATGCCTGCAGGAGCCAAGAGCAGGAGAACAAAAGTCCGAGCGCGATAGGCCATAATATTGCCAGTCTTGGGCTACTGCTTTAACCATGGTCTTCATAAGGTGCGTGAGCCCCCGAAATGTGTCTTCGGTTCTTCTAGGCTCAACAGATTCTTGAAAACATGCAATTGCCTTGCCAGACCTCGCGATTTCGGCCTCGCCTTCGGACTACTTCTGAGAGGACATGGAACGATCTAGCACGTGTGGCAATTAGCGCTTGACTCCATTGATTTGCCCATTAGCCTGTCTGTGGCCGTTGGGTTTTGTGCTTGCAGGATTCTGGGGTGGAGGTGGAGGCGGCGGTACGGGACCGAAGGGTCGACGTTCTGGTACGGGCTCTATAGCATCGTCCTCGGTATCGTCGTCATACTGTTCGCTGCCTTCCTCGTCGTCGTCCTCGTATTCGTATTCGCTCTCGGTCACCTCCTCATCCTCTTCCAGTTCGGACATGGGAACTTGACCTCGTCCCTGTGCTTGCATACCTCTACAGAGTGTCTCCAAGCGGGCAATCTTCTTGCGCTGCTCTTCCACCTCCTTCGTCTTCCTCGCCAGATCATCTTGCATCTTTTCGCGTTCCTGCACCATCTCCGCTATGTTACGATTGGTGACCTCTTTGTTTCGTTGCAGATTTTGATTCTCTTTCTCGAGCCGCTTAGTCTTCTTTGACATTTCTTCCATTTCTTTGCGGAACGTCAGGAACAGATCATTCGAGTTGTTGAGTGTTTCTTCGACCTGCATCTGGTCAGTATTAACCAATGGTGTACGCCGTAATCGTTAAGGAATCATACCTGCTTGAACTTCTCCACGTATATGTTCAGCTGGGTGCGTAGTTCCGTCTCGGTCTGCGAGAATGTGGACACTTGTCTCGTGAGTTGGTGCGATTTGGACGATTCTGCTTCTTGTTGTTTACGTTGTTGCTCGAGTCGAGCCATCTGGTACTGTATTTCGAGTTCTTTGGTCCGAAGAAGGGAATGAAACTGCAGCTCGCGTAACTCATACTGGTCGATGAAGGATTTGAATTTTTGCCGAAACCTGCGAGACGTCAACCTCAGCAAAAAAAGGTATTTCAGCTATTCACGCACAGTTCGTCAAGCTCAACGTCTGCTTGATTCTGCGGTTCCGGCTGGTGCTGCTGAGCGATGCAACTGTCGACATCATAGACAAGCTCCTCAAGGCGGTGGTGTAACTCTTCCCGCGCGGCCGACTCGGTTGACTCCATCTTATGCAACTCGTCCTTCAGCTTCTTGTTTTCCTTGGCAAAGTCTCGGGACAGTTTATCGAGCTTGTCTCTCATGGTGGTGACTTTGTTGAGCTCCGACCTCTGTGCATCCTTCTCTTTCTGAAGTTGATCACCGCGTTTCTTAGACTTCTGGTGTTCCCGCTCGGTTCGCTTCATTTCCGAGAGGAGCTCCGTGTAGCGTTTCTGGACCACCTCGACACGGGTCAACGGGCCATCCATGCTATTGAGAAGCGACGATAGCTCTCGGTTTGCCTTTTTGACTTCGCGTTCTGAAGGTTCGTTAGTACTATGAGCCCAACGCGTAACGCATAGGTGGGTATAAACCCCAATTTCGAAACACCCCCATGTCCGTTACTTGGGACAGTTCAGACGTCCAAGGTCAAAGTTTCGTGGCTTGCGTAGCAGCGCAGGGTGTCTCAGCGGCATTGCAAGCTGGCCCATGGCAGCGAGCACGCGATCCGAGGACCTTGGACTCGCTGAGCTGATGCAGAGGATGTGCATGGTCCAGCTCGCCAGGTGTAGTGTGTAGAGGGGCAACGCACCGATTTCGAGCTCTTGCTCCTTGTCGCCAGCGGCGTCCTGCTCCAACTGGGCGATTTTGGCCTGGATCTGTTTCTGCTGCTCGGACGGGTCGGCCGACTTCTTCGCCTTGCCCTTCTTCGCCAGCGGCGGCGCGGGCTGTGCGGGCGCCATGGAGGTGGAGGCGGAAGGGCTTCGGCTAGCATCCATGCTCCGAGGGGCGGCCCGGGCTTGTGCTGGGGTCGACGTGGGATACTGGTGGGCAACGGTTGCCATCAAGGAAGCCGCAATTGCCTTGCCCGGGACGGCGGTTCGGGAGGCTCAACGCTGCGCAAGACGGCGTATTGGCCTTTGCTTGGGCAGGCTCGGCGGGCGGCGGGTGGAGGGTCGCAGGCGGCGTGGGGCAGGCAAGTCGGCAGCGCTGACGTCTCGGGGGACGCGGTGGAGGCTTCTGGCTTCTGCGGCTCGCGGCGCACGTGGGGAGGGAGGTGCGGGCGGCGGGCGGCGGGCGGGTGCAGCGTCGATGGCGAGGCAGGCGGGCAGGGCAGGGCGGGGGTAGGCGGCGGCAGTCTGGGGGAGAGACCGAGGTGATGGGGTCGCGTGGTGATGCAGCACCGGGAGGGGACGCGCAAAGCCTTCTACTGGCGCAGTTTCGTCGTGGGCGAGGGCGCGGGCGCAGGCGCGGGCGAGGGCGAGGGCGAGGGCGATGGCGAGGGCGAGGGCGAGGGCGAAGGCGTGCGGAGGCGCAACGGTGCTGCTGGTTGCTGAGGGCCGCGCTCCAACTCAACTGTCCGGGAGTCGCAGGCCGTCGCGCTCCAGTCGTCGTCGTGTGCCCGTGCCGGCTGCGCTGCTCAGAGCCTCCATGAGCCTCGCTCGCCCGTTAGTCAGCGCCGCATCACGTGCCGGGCCCGCCCACGACCAATCGGCGCAGCAGGCGTCATGCGTCGCTTTTTCGCGCCCGGGCTGGCCACACACGCACCCTTCGTCCTCCTCCGTCTGCACGCCCGCCTGCCATGTTGCGGTCCGCTCGTTGCCAGCTGCGGAGCTGCCGGTCTCCCAGCACCCCCACCAGCACCCCCCCACACGCGCCGTCGACGCGCCTCCTGCGACGCGGTCATGCCGCCGCCGCCGCCGCCACCGACCTCTCGAGCCTCCCGCGCGTCGGCGAGCAGCTCCACGGCTTCACCCTCAAGCGCGTCAAGCAGGTACCCGAGCTGGAGCTGACGGCGCTCGAGCTCCAGCACGACAAGACGGGCGCCCAGTACCTCCACATTGCGCGCGACGACGCCAACAATGTCTTCTCCATCGGCTTCAAGACGAACCCCCCCGACGACACGGGCGTGCCGCACATCCTCGAACACACGACCCTGTGCGGCAGTGACAAGTAGCCACCCCGTCCCGTACCATGTGCCATCCGCTGACGCCCCAGGTATCCGGTGCGCGACCCCTTCTTCAAGATGCTTCCGCGCTCCCTCTCCAACTTCATGAACGCCTTCACGTCCTCGGACCACACCACGTACCCGTTTGCAACCACGAACGCCCAGGACTTCAGGAACCTCATGTCTGTATACCTCGATGCAACGCTCCACCCGCTCCTGCACGAAACCGACTTCACCCAGGAAGGCTGGCGGATCGGACCCGAAAACCCTTTGGCTGCGCAAGAGGCAGGCGCTGACGACGCCAAGCGTCTGGTCTTCAAGGGCGTGGTGTACAATGAGATGAAGGGTCAGATGTCCGATGCAAGCTACTTGTTCTACGTCCGCTTCCAGGACCACCTGTTTCCGGCCATCAACAATTCGGGTGGCGACCCGCAGAAAATTACTGATCTGACTTGGGAACAACTGCGCGAGTTCCACGCAGATCATTACCATCCAAGCAACGCCAAACTCTTGACATACGGCAACATGCCTTTGACGGACCACTTGAAGGAAATTGACCAGCGCCTGCGTGGTTTCAACCAGATCTCTGTGGATCATGATGTGAAGAATCCCATACAGCTCGACGGCCCGAGGCACGTGACGGTACCCGGACCACGGGATCCCCTCGTACCAGCCGACCGCCAGCATAAAACGTCGGTCACCTGGCTGATGGGCGATACTGCCGATGTCCTGGAGAACTTTTCGCTGGGCGTGCTGAGCAGCCTGTTGATGGATGGCTACGGTTCACCCTTGTATCGCAACCTCATCGAGTCGGGCCTAGGTGCCGATTTCAGCCCAAACACTGGTTACGACAGTGCTGGAAAGCGGGGCGTGTTCTCTGTGGGGTTGAACGCTGTCAAAGAAGAGGATGTGCCAAAGGTTCGAGAAATCATTGCGACGACTCTACTGGAAGCAAGGAAAAACGGTTTTGACAGGATCAAGATTGACGGAATCTTGCACCAGTTAGAATTGTCGCTGAAGCACAAGACTGCCCATTTCGGCATGAACATGATGCAAAGGTTGAAACCTGGCTGGTTCAATGGTGTAGATCCCATGGCCGCGCTTGCATGGCAAGACACTGTAAAAGCATTCCAAGAAAGACTTGTTCAAGGAGACTACTTGGAAAACTTGTTGGATAAATATCTACTCAACGACCGGACACTGACCTTCACAATGACCCCATCCGAGACGTTCGCTCAAGAACTGGTCGACGAGGAGAATAAGCGGCTCGCAGATAAGATTTCCGAAGTGACAAAACAGTTTCCTAGCCAGGAAGAGGCTCGGGATTATTTGGAGAAACGGGAGCTTGAACTGCTGGAACTGCAAGAGAATGCCCGAAACCAAGATCTCAGCTGCTTGCCAACTGTTCACGTAAAGGATATTCCTCGTGAGAAGGAACGCAAACCACTTCGGCACAGCGAAGTTGACGGCGTGAAGGTGCAGTGGCGGGAAGCTCCGACAAATGGCCTGACTTATTTTCGTGCGGTTCACTGTCTCGAGAACTTACCGGATGAGCTGAGGGAGATGATTCCCCTATTCACGAGCGCTATTATGCGACTAGGAACCCATAACAAGAGTATGGAGCAGCTCGAGGAACTGATAAAGCTCAAGACAGGTGGAATCTCCGTTGGCCATCATGCGTCACCTTCCCCACTCGCGTTGCAACAATTTGAGGAAGGCTTTTCCTTCTCTGGGTTTGCGTTAGATCGCAATATACCCGACATGTATGCGCTTCTTCGCACCATCATCATGGAGACCGATTTTGAGGGCCCGGAAACGGAAAAAAAGATTCGTGAACTGCTGCAAAGCTCTGCCAGTGGCGTTATTAACTCCATCGCCGAATCAGGCCATTCGTTCGCCAGAACCTTCGCAGAAGCCGGGCTCACACCTGTGGGTAGACGTACCGAACAAACAGGAGGGTTGTCCCAAGTCAAGCTTACCGCAGGGCTCGCAGCACGTCCGATAACTGAGTCACTGAGCGATGTAATCGCGAAGCTCAAGGCTATCCAGTCGTTTGCCATCGCCCATAGCAACCAACTCCGCATTGCCCTTACATGTGGTCCCGAGAGCTCAACGTCGAATCAGGAAGCTTTGCAGCGCTTCCTCGGTTCTTTGCCGACGAATACCACTCTGCCTTCTGCATCGAAACACACGGAATACCCCCGGAATGTCAAATCTTTCTTTCCGCTTCCTTACCAAGTATACTATTCGGCAAGAGCCGTCCCAACAGTCCCCTACGCAGATGCCTCTAGTGCAGCTCTCGAGACTCTCGCACAGCTTCTCACTCACAAGCATCTGCACCACGAAATCCGCGAAAAGGGTGGTGCCTACGGTGGAGGCGCTTACTCGCGTTCTTTAGGGGGCATGTTTGGCATGTACAGTTACCGTGACCCCAACCCACAAAACACAATGAAAATTATGGCCGAGGCCGGACAATGGGCACGTGACCGCGTCTGGACGGCGCAAGACCTTGAGGAAGCCAAACTCAGTGTCTTCCAAGGCTACGATGCGCCGCAAAGCGTAAGTCAAGAGGGCATGCGGCTGTTCCTGTCCGGAATTACAGACGACATGCTCCAAACAAGAAGGGAGCGCTTGTTGGATGTCACGACCGAGCAAATTCAGCGCGTCGCAGACGAATTCCTTGTAAGACGAGCGTCTGAAAGTAGCATTGCTATCCTAGGCGAAAAGAAAGACTGGGCCACGGAGAAGACTGGCTGGGACATACAAGACTTACACATGGCGGAGAAAATGGAAGAGCTCGCGCAGCAAACACCTGATGAGACCGTCGCCGCGCTATAGACTTCCGGCGTGCACAACGGTCGCATACACAGAAGTGTAAGAAGACGTGTACACCATCTGTATATTACTCAACTCATGCATCATTGTTGCTGGCAATGAATGCAAAATCGGTAAGTGTAGGAATATGATTGATTTTGCGTCTTTCCCCTTTCTTTCCTTACGACTTTCAAACCGCAGCTCCACTCGGACTTCAATCTCTACTAAAGCTCGTGTCCACACTCTGCATCCCATTTTCACAGGAAACCACCCCGATCGACTCAAACTGTGGGGAAACAGCGTACCGCCCCATCTGTCGCACTTCCTTCGTCCCAAAGCGCAGTCGAACAGATTCGCAGACGTGTCATTGCCTTTTCCATGGCTGGTGCGGTCTGGCGCTCCATGGGGGCAAATAATGCGCTAGATCAATGCCCTCTTCTAACCCCACGTTATTGCGTGTGGGTAGACAGAGGTAGGGCGGCAACCAATTTCAGAACTGCTAGGGGTGAGGCTAGTCCCCTGGCGGACTAAATTTGGGGGTACAGTTACTTCTCTGGGGGTTGTGACTACGGCCGGTAGAAGTAGTGAGCGAGCTGGTGCTAGTGCGCCTTCTGAATCTCTGCCTCGCTCCAAGGCCTCGATGTGGCTGTCGGAAAGTATGCAAACGTGGCTTAGCGCTTGTAGGGACATACACCATAATATGGTGCTATCATGATGTGTTCCATCCGAACCTAAGAAGTAGTGAAAACTACGACAGGTCTTTTGGTGCTGGCTCGAGGATTGTCAGAGGCGCCTTCGTTGGTAACACACATACGGAAGGTTCGTCTGGAACCCACGAGGGATTGGCTCGTCGCCCTGCTCGCACTGCATTATGTGCTCGGAAGCGACCTACGAATGCTACGCGCGAGGTATATCGAACGAGGTTCAGGGACACTACATACGAGAGAGATAAAAACTCCGAATACAATTAGTACCCTGAGGCTCTCCAGGATATTAATAGGCACTAATATCTTTGCTTCGTACCATTTTGCATTCAGCGCACTGGCGGCGATGGGCTTATTCCTTCTGGTCTCAACGAAGTTGAAAACCGTAGTCCAGTCCTCAGTAGTTGAATTGTAGGCTGCGCAAGATAGATATTTTTTATGGTTCTGCCAGAACAACCATATCGAGTGAAATACCCGCGGACCGGAGACACGCCACCTAGATGTAGACGTAGAGCTAATGCGTGAGGTTGGTAGCCGTGGTTGGGGACTCCTGGTAGTGCCTGTCGAAGTTGTGCGAGTTGAGGTGTACCGGCGGGAATCTTGGTTCTAGAGTGTTGAAGTGAAGACTTGGGGCTGGGTCGAATGCCACTGGACGCACGACCTCTTCGAGTGCTCCTGGCCGCTGGGCGTGTATCAGTCACCCTGCTTTTACACAGGCAAACAACAATGGACTTATTGAACTTGCAGCACCACGACCTTCCTCGGTCCAGGCATTAGCTACGGGCCCACGTACCACCGCCTAAAGAAGCACGCGGAGCCCAAGTGGAACAAGTCATCGAATACGGCAGGCCGGGGGTTCTTGTGTGGGCATCTGCTCGCGTGGCCAGTGCCTATCATGCTTGTCATTGTGCAGTTGGAATAGGGGAGAAATCGATGTGGGATCCGAGACTGAGCGGATGATGACATCCTCAAGGTGGTGTTCTGCACGCCATGTGCGCTGAAACAGACGCAAAAAGAGGTTGTGGCGAGAGAGCAAGGCCGGAAGAGGCGACAATACGAGGGGCACGAGGGGAAGATGGTGATGGTACCAGAAAACCAAGCAGGGGAACGGTCTGCGGCGGAGACAGGCGTGAGCACGACGTATTCTCCACGCGGTGAATATAGCCGCAAGTAGTCGCGAGGCGGACGAAGGTGGCTCATGATGGAAGCAAGGGGGAGTATGTAGCGGCTGGCGTTCCGAGACACCCCTAGATTGTACGACCTTTCATTGCTAACAGGATATCTTATAAACGCTACGTCGCCAATCCGTGTACAGAAGAAACAAGAAAAAAGTGGTTCTCCTCCTCTATGCTGCACGATGTCCAGGGTTGTGTCCCGGGCCCTGCACACCGCTCATGGGAATGTACCCGTTCCCTTTGACCTCTTCAAACTTAATCTTTTCCACCAGCTTGTTCGTCATGCGCTCGCACCACGGGTCCACGTATTGCGTCCACGCATACGCCGAGCCGTACAAGATGGGAATCCAGAATAACAGGCACACAAACAGCGTCTGGTGGCCTGGATACTTCATGCGCGTCATCTGCGGTTGGCCGTTGTCATCCTTGTGATCGGCTGGCACGCTGATGCCATACACCATCCATGAAAGAATCGTCTTCATCAGCGTTCCGTGCAAGAGGTATACGGCAAACCCCATCTTCCCGAAAAACAGCAGAATCTTACTGGACAGGATTTCCTGCAGGCGCGGGCTGAGCACGATGCCGACGGCGGCGAGCATGAGGCCGATACCGCTGGAGAAGCGAGGGAGGTCTGGGTTCTCCGGGAGGTTGGGCTTCAGAAAGTGGGTGAGGTTGTCGGACCAGGGCATCCACTCGGCGTGGGACTCGGGGTACGAGGCGACGTAGAAGCCGGAGAAAACAAGAACAGCGGAGAGCACGGGCGCGAGGATGCGCTGCTGGTCGATGAAGCGGGCGGTCGCGGGCTCGAACTGGAGCTCGGCGATGAGCACGCCCCAGAAGCCTAACATACCGAAGACGGCTGAGCAGGTTAGCTGGGACCCAAACGTGTAGAGCGGGTGGACTCACGGTCGTTGCCCATCCAGTAGTAGGCGAACATGGCAAAGCTTGCCAGCATGCGGTAGCGAGGCCTGATGTAGGCCACGGCGAGTAGGAAGGCGTAGATCTTGATGCTCTCCTGCAGGAGCGGCAGCATGGTCCACTGGTTGCGATCGTACTCATTGTTCCGCTTGATCCAGATGGCGCCGATCTCGTAGACCAGGTTGCCCACGGCGGGGAACAGGCTGCCCTTGCGCGGGGGGATCTGGCTGATCCAGCCCGAGTCGGCGTGCTCTGCCACGGAGAACAGGCCCAGCTCGCATATCAGGAAGGAGAGGACGGTGGCAGCGGCCGAGGGAAGGAACAGGCGCGGGAAGCGGCGCAGGGCCGACTTGGAGATGGAGATGAAGGCGGCCTCGTGCTTGTCCTGGCGGTAGAGCTTGAGAGGTTTGAGGGCGCAGACGTAGCCGGTGACGAGGGCGAAGATGGACACGCCGAGGCGGCCCTGGATGAGGACGCGCAGGAAGGGCAGCTGCAGAACCTTTGGGGTGGTGTTCTCGGCGGTGGTGGCCCAGAAGAGATTGCCGGCCCAGGCGCGCGAGATGTGGGTGAGGACGACGAGGGCAGATGCGAAGCCTCGGAGGCCCTGGCGGCGTCAGCGAAGCGGCGGCGATGGGGGGATGGGTGCCACTGGACACTGGACACTGGACACTGGCACAGCGCGGGGCGGCGCGGGAGCAACTTACATCCACCCACTTCACGTTACCCTCCTTTCCAATGGCCATGGCAGGTCGCTCGGGATCATAGGGGAGTCGGGGAGTCGTGGAGTCGTGGAGTCAGGCGAGAGAAAGCGCACGGCGACGAAGACGCGGAGCGGGTGCGGGCGCAACGGGGTAGTAGCTGGCGAAGATTAGCATGGCTTGCCGCACTGCCGTCTTGTCATTGCCATCCGTCGCAAGGCTCGCATCCTCGCAGAAGGCGGCTAGGAGGTTACGTACGCCGGTGCACGGCCATGGTGGCACGGGTAGGGCGGCGACGCGGGCGCAACAGCAACAGTCCGCTTCGCTGCGCCAAGAAGAGCCACGGCCCCAGCGTGCTGCTTCGGGCACGACGCGCAAGGCATGCTCAGGGCTGGAGGCGCGTCGACGGGCTGCCATTCGGCCTTCGGCCATGCGACGCGGCTTGGCGCTCATCACCAGGGGCGGAACCCAGGCGGCCTGCACCGGCGAAAAGAATAGGAGGCGGCCTGGAACCGTGGGCCGACCTCGCCCGCCAAGCCCTCCGCAGAGCCTCAGTGGCGTCGAGAGCCAGCGTCGCACCAGCCGGGCCGAAGCTGAGCAACCACTCGAAAAGCCAGCTGTCACCAAGTACATCGGTACCACGGTACGAAGCTAGCATCTGAAACGTGCATCTGGTCATAGGCCGGGGGCGCCAAGGTGTAAGCTGGTTGCATGCATGTCAGATGAGATGCTCACGTCATAACGCAAAGCCACTCGCCACAAGGTGTGGCAGGAATAATAAAAAGAGGGAGGCAATGGAGAGAAGAAAAGGAAATCCTGGCTTTCTCTCTAACGTAATGCTGATTCGTTGATGAGAGGAAATTCGTCACTCTTAGTTGGCTTTTTTGAATGATTGCTGAATTCTTGTAGCTACTGCGTTTTGCCGCGGCTTGCAAAGCACGCGAAGTGTTATATTTGTTTGATATTGCTGATTCGACAACCAGGCATTTCAAAACTAGGGTCCACAAATGTGCAAAAACTAATTTGACCCACACCTGATTCGAACAGGTAACCTTCAGGACATTCCAAGATATCTGGAATCTGACGCGCTACCGTTGCGCCAGCGGGCCACATTTGATGTACATCAGATTGATTTCATCCAATCGAATTGAAGTGCTTCCTGTCGAAAAATATGTATACCAATATATCCCGTCCCAATCATACTGAGATACGTCTAACCTTTCCAAGTCGAGGACATCTGTGTGCTGTGTGCCAGTCGTGTAGTTATGGCTCGGTAGGCTAGCGTGACAGAGCACTTTGCGCTAAGGTGGTTCGCCCAAAACAATTACAGAAACTCGCACCCAAGGCCGTTTGCTCACATCCTTGAAGGCTTTCCTAAATTCATGTATGAGTCGAGTGC
The DNA here is from genome assembly GCA_010093485.1 of Karstenula rhodostoma CBS 690.94. Lineage (NCBI taxonomy): Eukaryota > Fungi > Ascomycota > Dothideomycetes > Pleosporales > Didymosphaeriaceae > Karstenula > Karstenula rhodostoma. The sequence goes on along the minus strand of MU001506.1, from coordinate 1,589,757 downwards.
ATGGCATGTGGATTCTTGAACATTTCAAAGTTTCGCCCATCGCTCCTGTTTTCAGAACTTTATCAATGCAAGGAAAAAGACATTGGTGATGCCACGCTTTATTTCCTACTGGCCCACCACCTCCCCCTTCTAGAACGGAATCCCGTTTGTGACCAACTGGAACTGATCGTACACACCAGTACTTTTGCTGCTCGCACTCCGCCGAATTAGCTCACGCATGTAGTCCGCTGCCTCTCTTTCACTCTTCTCTAGCACAAACCGCTCACGGAAATGCTGTATCGTTTGCGGAACAAAGCATGGTAAACCGCTATCCAACATCACCTCAACAATCTGACATAGGTGGTCGCAGTGCTGCCTGCTTGCTAAAAAGGCCTTGATGGTGAGCTCCTCGAACCAACGGAACGACTGCGATGTCTGGCTGCCGCCCATGACCGCGATCATCTCGCCGGTTAGTTTAAAGGGCGCACGCTCAAACTTGACGCCGCCGGGCGCGATGTCGAAGCAGAAGCCGAAGTCAATGTGGATGATGTGGCCTGCATCGTCGATCATGATGTTGCCATTGTGGCGATCTTTGAACTGCAGCAAGAAGGAGATGACGCTGTAGGCAGCCATACTCTTTACGAAGTTACTGCGCGCCTCCTGGTAGCGGATCGAGTCTTCGTTGCCATATTTACTGACAAAGTAGTCGTCAAGACGATTGACGGCTTCCCGACCGAGCATATCGCGTGAGATGGAGTTGGGAAGCACGTCGATTACTCCACAGCCGGGCGCTGTGGCAGTGACACGATATGGAAAGACCCAGACGTCAAGACCGATATTGTTGAAGATACCACGAAACGCAGCGATCATCTGCAGGGCTAGAACATCTTGTCTACAGTCGTCACCGACCTTGAAGATTGCTGACTGCCAGACCTCGTAGGAGTTTTGCTTGGCCGATGAGGCGCTGCTAGCAAGCCCTTCTGCGGTGTTTTCTTCCAACACATCTGTCTTGGTCTTGCGAATCCGGAAGGTAGCCATAAATGGTGTCTTTGCATGGGACTGCAGGGGCTTGCCGGATGTGCGGTCAATGCCAACCACAACACCGTCAGGGTTACTCGGCAGATATACACCAACGTCGACCTGTATCTTGCGTAGCTCTTCCTCAATCATTTGCTTCTTCTCTTCCTTCGGTCTGTCCAAAATTGTGCGCAGTGTGCCAGAAATACCAGTGACCTTGCCAAAAAATTCGAACTCCCGCTCATAAAACTCTCGATCAATGTCGCTAAAGCTGGATTCTAAACTTGCCATGACTTCGTCGAAGGTAGGTTTCGCGGGATCGGGCTTATTTTCAAGTCAGCTCGAGCCATACAGATTATAGTATACAGTGTGAACATACCACTTGAGACTGTTCATCTTTATATGCATTCGCCTTGATGTTCCATATGATTTGGTGAGCGAATAGCTGTGAAAACTTCGCCGTCTCGATGATATATCTTTCGACATAGCCTAGAACATCATAACGAAGTGTTTGTACGATTTGTGAGACGTAAAAAAATGTGACATCGACGGAATGGCTTTCCAATGCCCTCATCGCATATTGAATGATGAAAGGATGATTGCCGTACGCCGGAAGGAAATATGTGACTGCGCTGATAGGATTCAAGGCTGCCCAGTACATGAGGTACTGGAAGTCGTGAGCTTAGTCAAATCATACCGAGACTAATTACATACCTTGAGTTGGAAGGTGACATCGTTTGGTAGTTGATTGCCCAGTAAGATCTCGATAGCATCGGGCTCGCCGAGAACTCGCTGAGGGAAATTGAGAACTTGGAATCGCACTTCGGTGTTCAGGCGCTGATTCTGGAACCGTTTGGGAAGATGTACAGCAATGGAAGGATTCTCGTCCCACGCTGTTTTGAGGTGTGCTGTGACTGCAGCCTAGCACATGGTGAGAGGAATTCATCTTGGTGCAAACATGGGCTTACATCTGCTAGTGTTTTGCTGTGTTGGCCAGAAGTGAAGTGGTGCTTCTTGCCGTAATCGAGCGGGAACAGCCACACCATCAAACGAATCTGCTCATTAGAAATTAGAAGTGACAGCAGATCTTGCTTGGCCTTCAAAGATCTCATGGAACCTTCGGTAATGGTGCCTGTTTTCCCAACAACTTCTAGGTAGGCTTGAACATCCGCCAGAACGTGTGTCTCAGCTTTGATCTGAAGGCGATTTCCGCCGAACGACCACCTACTTTGTTAGCGGATAAAATCGAGAGGTATTTTGGAGTCTTACTCGGGTGCCTTCGCAAACCATGCCAACCCTGCGCTCAAAATGCGGTCTTTTAAACGCCATTTGATAGCAGAGGAGAGAGTCGTACAGTGGCGTACAATGCGTAAACCTAGAAGGACCACGTGAAAGTATGCTTCTCTCGCAAGCGGCTGGGCACACCCCGAGCTGAGCGCGTCGAGGGTAACATGCATCAGTCTGCTGTAGACTAGCTCTATGTCGGGATTCCCAAGACGTGCAGCATTAAAATGACTAGAGAGGAACTGCAGAAGCCGGTAGTGAGGGGCAATGACGTTATATATGTGTTGCTGTCGTTTCGCAAGATACGGCTTATCTGTTGGAGCAAATTCCTGCTTACCGTAGAAAGGGTCGGGATGCCTGAAACGCGTGAGCACGATAACCCAGTGGAAATATGGGATGCACAAACTTTAACGAGCGACTGAAAATGCCCTTTTGCTGAATGATGGTGTGCTCCCAACCTTCGGCGATAGAGACGAGAATCCGGGACTCCATTCGAGGGTTTTCTTTGATTACACTCATCCACAGGGATATACCGAGCTTTATCGATTGCTTGGTGAACACGGCAAAGGGGATGCCAACTAGATGATGCACAATGGGGGCTTGGTCCGACTTGACGCGACAGAGGAGTGCAGAGGCTCGTCGTAGGATATCTCGAAGGTCAGCGATGGTGACGTGTTTGTTGTTCAATGTCCGGCTTTCGAGGTCAATGAGTAGGTTGGTGGCATCGTCAATTCTACGGCGGAAGGCAGACTGCGCGTGTCCAGATCCATCGAGTTTCAGCCATTCATCATCCTGCTCGTTTTGACCGTCGACGAATTTATACTCCTGCCGTGTAGTGTATTGCGCAACGAAGTCTGATGCAGTGTTGATGTTCATGCCTTGTCGCTCGATAGCACCTAAACGTTGGTCGGTGGTCGGTATCACTGAACCCATCTCCAACGCAAATGAGCGACCAAGCGAGATGTGGCCATAAGCGCCTTCGTCGTCGTACTCGGACAGGTAGGTCTGAAGCAGACCTTTAATGTCGAGTGGAGCAATGTCCAGGACTCCTTTGACCCATGCCACAGCCCGCTTATGAAGGCTGTTTAGGGTCTCTCTTCGAAAGTTGTAGTCATCTGAAAGCTCTACAACAATGTTGGATTTCTCTGACGTAAATGTCGACGTCCATCCGTACTCATCGGTCTCGCCTTCCAAGCAGCTAGACCACATGATCGATAGAAGTTCTAAAAGGGCAAACAAGGCGTTCTTCTGACAAAGTGTGGAAGGTACATCTCGAACGATGATATCTGCGCACGTGAAAGCTGCCTGTTGGACTCTGGCAATTCGATGACAGCACCCTGCGAAGATAATCGAAAGTTGCTGTGCCAAATATGGAGTTGAGAATGAGTGCAACTTGCCGGACAGCGTCTTCGTTACGTACGTTCGGGTAGTAGCGACTGCAATAGCGAGCATACAGTTTCCTACACCTCCGCTGCGCAGTTTTGGGTCGAGGAAATACGCGAGCGCCTTTGTGCAGTCACCGGCACTTGCTCGCAGATCTTCGACTAGATAGGCAGCGTTCAAAAAAACAGCTTCCGAGTAACTCAAAGATTTGATGTCTGCCTCGCATGCGGGCAACAACTTTGTGAGACGTCTTTTCTGCTCAACGATATGTTCGGGAGATTTGCCTCGTCGCAAGACCGTATTCAACTCTACGTCACTTTCAGCGAGAGAAGCGCGTTCCTCCGTAATCAGTGGTCGACTGAAGCGTGCTAGCGTTCTCAGCTCAGCTACGTGTTCTTGAGTCAAACTGGAGGAAAGATCGAAACCATGGATAACGATGTTGAACCAAGCGTCTCTCTGTAGACCGAGAATATGTTCGTCCAGTTGTGACGGGTCCGTAAGTCCAGCTTTTCGGGAGAGCAGCAGAGCCAAAGGCGGAAGCAGTTGAGCAATCTCCTGCGCGGCCAACTCTGTATCTCGGACCTGATGGTGATGTGTTTCTGGCGAGTCACCTTTGCTTATTATAGTATCGAGCAAGTGCGTGAGATACAACTCGAAACCATCCGACTCTGTGTCAATTTCTCGAGATAGGTGAAGTCGCGCGTGTTTAATCTGGATGGTCTTAGCAAAGCATACACGGTTTTGAGTACATGAACTTACCGCTTCGAGAGTAAAGCGATCGTCTTTGAGTAGAGCATCATGACACAGTTTGGAGTACAACTTGAGCAATGACCGAAACTCTCCAGGACCGCTATGAATTCCAAGGAGCGCAGAGTCGGTGACGATTTTGGCATCCACTACCTTGCTAATCCATCCCACCTTTTGAACAAGCATGGACAGCGCTAGCGCTGTAATCTTTTCGTCTTTGCTTTGTCTTGCTACAGATACGATCGTTTCTATCACGGTGGTATGTACGTGGTTCGGCGCCTCAACGTCACTCGGTGTCAACGAAATGGCGCTGCCCTCATGTTGGTGGCTGTATAAATCGGCAGCCCGCGATGTCTTTCCGTGACCGTTCGTAGTGGTCGTTGCGGTAGAAGTACGGTCGCCCACTGGGCCAGTGCTAACCACGTTGCCTAGACTATACAAGGTAGTGATGACTGCGTCTTGTGGGAGGAGACTGAGAACGGAGGCAAGCGATCGAGCAGCTACCGATGCAGTCTCATGATCGAATCCGCCTTGAACAATTATGCGCGGGAGAGAGCGTCCGAGACTCGATGCAATAACTGGAGAGAGCTTCGCCAAGATAGACATAGACTGCAGTACTGTCGAAGCAAGGTTAAGATCCGCCGCTTGGGCGGGGTCATTCAAGGCATTATCGAGCCATGACATTAGCAGGTCTGAATCGGTGATGTCCTCATCATATACTGCGCAGCATACGCACGTTGTGATGACCTTTGCCTTGACCGCAGAAGCCTGACGTTGCTGCCAGGCAGATCCGACGCGTTGAAGATAGTCAAGATCATTGTCTAGACGATCCATTTCCTCGACAGCAATGCGCGTCAGGCCTTGGGCAAGAGCATCAGTCGAAGCATCCCGTAATACATTGCTGCTTGGATGCGAAATTCGAAGCCCCTCGAGAACGTCGGTGTCAAGCTCGCGGTGAGGCGCCTGAACAAGTCCTGAAGCACAAGCAACGATGACCTTGAGAAAGGAGTCGTGCAGAACAGTGGCGCCCAATGGTCGTCCGATGGCGGCATAGTGTTTTGCGAACTGTTTCCAGTATCTAAGACCGTGCTGGTGAGAATGCGCATTCCTCACAATCGACAAAGCCGTCTCGAAAGCGATGAGAAAGTTTTCGGACAGTGCCGATTGGACACTCTCAACGAACCGCAGCTGGTCGTGCGGGCTCCAGAAAGACGAGTACTTTGCAGCTGCGTTCAAGAAGCCCAGGAGCGACATGCTCTGCGTCATGACACGCCCGAGCTCGCCATCGGCTGCAAAGTCAACGCCATGATCGTGGTCGAATTGCTCCGATGATGCCAGAACAGCGGCAGCGGACCAGCCCTTGACATAGTGGGTAGCGATTTCAAGGACACGGGATCGCAGAGGAGTATGGCGGGCGCCTAGGGAAAGGATAGCGGAGGTGAGGTGGTAGGTAAGGACCTCGTAAGGGGAAGGATCAATGTTGCGCAGCTGGGGGGAAGGTGCGAGTCTTTGGGCGAAGGACTCGGGCAAGTATGGCGCCAGGCGCTTGAGCAGCTGTTCTGCAATGGCGGGGGACTCTACGAAGGGGGCGGCCTTGCAAAGGGCGAGGATAGCCTCGAGCTCTGGTAGTTTCTGGCATGCATCAGAGGTGTTGACGCAGCGAGTCAAGCACGGGCAGCCCACGCACCATGTACACACTGGTCACGCTCGCGGTGGACGCGCGGTCCTGGGCCAGCAGGCCGCTGGGGCATCTTTTGTACAGCCTGTACAGGTCGCGGTCGGGGCCTGCCGAGGGAGCGGCCTGCGCGGACAGCTTTGCGAGCTTCTCGAGGGCATTCTGGCGGATAGGGCGCCTGGCGACGTCAGCTACTACGCAGCACACACACTGCGCCGGGAGGAACCCACGTCATGTTTTCGAGGCGAACAGAGAGAGCGCAGGCGGTGCGCAGGGCTGCTTCGTCGTGCACGATACACGGGCGACGGACGAAACGGTGGAGCTACACTACTACTACGGTGATGTCTGCTGGAGACAGGGATCAGGGCGTGTGGCGCAGGCGGCTGTGGCGCATGGCTACCAGACTCCAAGGCCATGGCTGCCGCCAGCCAGCGCGTCGAGCACGAAAAGAAGCTCCTCTCCAGTCCGCAGCAAACAGCAGCGAGACAGCAGCGAGACAGCAGCGAGACAGGTACGCGCGTGCGGGCGCCACACTGGCGGCGAGGCAGGTGCGGACGACTTGCCAAGCCCGGCCCGCGCTTGCCCAAACAGGACAGCAAGCTCCAACGCGCAACTCGCAACTGCCTGCCAGACTGCGGCGACCTCCATCAAACACCGCAAGACCTAACGCCCCGCCTCTGCACCCCGCCTGTCCGTCCGCCGCAGCCTCTTCGACTCGAGCACCCCGCCTCCGACGCCCGCACCCGCAGGCCTCCTCTTGCGACAACATGGTGAGCCCCGGCCGTGCTGCCACCCCTCTGCCCTGCCCGCTGACAGCTTCCCCAGACCTCCATAGGCACAGGCTACGACCTGTCAAACTCTGTCTTTTCGCCTGATGGCCGCAACTTCCAAGTAGGCCCGCCCCGCCTTCGCACGTGCCTCTCGGTTGCTCACAACTATAGGTCGAGTACGCAGTCAAGGCGGTGGAGAATGGCGGAACCGCCATCGGCATACGGTGCAAGGACGGCATTGTGCTGGCTTTGGAGAAGCTGGTCACGAGCAAGCTGCTAAAGTCGGGCGCGAACAAGCGGATAGCCACGGTCGACCGGAATATGGGCATCGTAAGCAACAGCCGTTCGTTGTGGCAGTCCACGACAAGTTGGCACGCACGTCTCTAACCACGTACACCAGGTTTCCTCAGGTCTTCTTCCCGACGGTCGTCACTTCGTATCCCGCGCGCGCGACGAAGCCTCCTCCTGGCGCAACCTCTACAAGGCCCCCATCCCCACGTCCTCGCTCGCAGACCGCATGGGAAGCTACGTTCAGGCATACACTCTCTACTCCAGCGTGCGGCCCTTTGGAGTGACAGCCATCATAGGCGGCTGGGACTCAGAAGCAGAGTTGCCTGTAGACGGCCAAGTCGGCTCAGGACCAACTGTCGGCTCGGGGGGCAAGAAGGACGGTGCAAAGCACGGCGGCCCATACCTATACATGATCGAGCCGAGCGGGCTTTACTGGGTGAGATGAACGCCAAAACATCATGTATCAGCCAGACTGACAGACCCAGGGCTACTATGGTGCGGCAACCGGCAAAGGACGACAGATCGCAAAATCCGAGCTTGAAAAGCTACACCTTGCCGAAGGCGAACTCTCCCTTGAGGAGGGCGTCAAGGAGGCTGCGCGCATCATCTACATCGCACACGACGACAACAAGGACAAGGAGTTTGAGCTGGAGATGACTTGGATAAGCTCCACGACCGGCCCGACCAAGGGCAGGCACGAGGAGGTGCCCAAGGGATTGAGGGAAGAGGCCGAGCGACTGGCGAAAAAGGCATTGGAGGGCGATGATGAGGATGAGGAGGAAGAGAAGATGCAAGAATAGACCGCTGGGCTTGGGTCGGGGCCATACCTTCTTGCCAGCGCAACAGAGATGGCGTGCTCATGTGACGACCGATATATGAAAGCAAACAACAATCACAGGATTGTCTACATGCACAACGTTCAACGTTCAACGCTCGCGTGATTTGCATATCAATTGAGGAAATAGCACCAAGATGACGTCGCGCGTGATGGACTAATTTTACCCCACTAGGCGTGGGTCAACCCAAACACTCCGCCATGCTGGACTATTTGCCAATTCATACTTTGACTTCCTACAATCCCCCATAATGCCTCCGACTTTATTGCTCATTCGCCACGCACAGGCTTTGCACAATGTGTCAAGCGACTGGTCCATCCATGATCCACCGCTGTCTGAGCTCGGCGAGGAGCAATGCAAAGAGCTGCAAAAAAGCCTCCAGAACAGCAAGATTGGTAACCAAGTCGAGCTCATCGTCGTCAGCTCAATGAGACGGACGCTGCAGACAGCTACAATAGGTTTAGAGTGGCTGATCAAAGAGAAAGCCATCGAGGTGCGACCGGATGCTGGCTGGCAAGGTGAGCAGAATTTAACGGATATATGAACTTCATCAGACCCAACCCCAAGGGTTTGAAATCGCAAAGTCACCTCTTGGACTCCGCATTCCTCACTATGGTTTTCTCATATAGCTTTACACTCTTCTTACTAACGACCTCAGAAAACGCAGACAAGCCTTGCGATACAGGCTCGCCTATTAGCACCATGGCCCAAGAATTCCCGGACTTTGATTTCTCTCAAGTCGATCCACTGTATCCTGACAAGACTTCGAGCCTCTCCTCTAACCCCTACGCGTTCACTCGCAAAGCCATACTTGCCCGCGGCCAGGCTTGTTTACAGTCACTCTACTCGAGGCCTGAGAAGTGTATAGCGGTAGTGTCACACTCTGGCTTCTTACGTGCGGCTGTTTGTAATAGACGCTTCTCCAACGCGGATTGGCGAGTGTTCGATTACGATGAGGAGAGGATGCAAAAAAGCCAAGAAAGAGGCGAGGGTTTGGACGGACAAGGACTGTACTTGCTTGAAGAGTGGAAAGAGACGGAAGAGAAGGGTGGCGGTATGGGAAGAAGCGACGTGGGGATTTTTGGACCCGAGACTGCAGATTTCCCATTAGAAGTGGTGGAGGAGGAGACCAAAGAAGTTCCAGCGCAAAGCGTAATGTGAACCCACTGATTAGGAGAAGTTAATCGCGCAGATCCCTGCACCTGGGCAAAATATATTGCACGTGGCTCATCGCATCCGGGCCCCAAAAAACAGTCATGTTTACAAGTCCGAAGCTGACAGCGCTAGAAGGTACCCTGGCCTCCAAACCCATGCAACTTCTCATCTCGCTTCATTTCGCGCCATTTTTCTCCACCCCTTTGTATGGGAGCAAACGCAACTCGTGAACATGAACGGATCCTCTTTGAGCATTTGTATCAATCCAGACTCGTGCAAATCGTAGGAGCTTGCTCGGAACTCTCGTAGAAACCGTACCCGAGCTGGCCCATCGTTGAATTATGACAATACAAACCTGGCATATGATAACGCCTTGTAGTAAAATCGGCTAGCATCAACACAGAACCTATGGATTCACGCGCGGGAGACTGCCAATATGTACGACAGAGGATTCCAAGAGAGGCTAACGGGATCGAGCCGGGAATCGCGGCATGGTCAATTAAGCGTGATCGCGAAATAGCCCCCATGGTTGGTTTTATGCGAATTCAGGTCTCGCCTTAAGAGGCTCGAAGTGCCTCCTTGAAGGCTTGCCCCTCCTTGTATCCGCAAATCTTGGTCTTGTAATCTTATTCCTTCCCATCCTGATCTCCTGGTCCGCCTTACAATTCGTCTGGTGTCGCAACTGCGCACACTGACATTGTGCAAATGGTGCCAGCCTGTTCTTCGGCTGTTCTCCTCGCGTTTTTGCACCTGATTGTCGGTGCGATTAGTGAATCGTGCTATTACCCTGACGGCTCCACGGATTCCGGGCATTTTGCGTGCAGCACTGGAGGAACAAGCGTGTGTTGCGCAGAAGGTTTCGAATGTTTGAGCAATGGGCTCTGCAACGATTACCGCTACGAGAACTACGAGAGGGTGTTAAGAGGTGGCTGCACGGACAAAGATTGGGGTGAAGGTTGCCCCCAGACCTGCATTTCCCTCTGGCCGCAAGGGGACGAGATCGTGTATGTCTGCAGCAACGGGAAATTCTGCTGTGGGAGGTCCAAGGCTTGCTGCAATGATAACGATGCCGAATTCTTTGAGTTTGGAAATCCTCAGGTTATTGCCACAGCCGGCAAGTCGCAAGCCACCGGTGCATCGCAAGAAGAGAACGAACAGAAAACGGGGTCATCACAACCGACAGGAGTAGGAGAGCAGAACGTACCACAGAAGACCCAGAGCCAGCAGCAAGATGACGCTGCTTCGGCAACGAAGGCCTCCTCCACGGAGTCGCTGAACGAGCCAACAGACACACCGGCCAACACCGAAACAGATACTTCTGGCGATGACACCGCAAAGGCAGGAGCTACTCGAGGTTCGCAATCGGATGCGACTGAGACTGCAGCACGTACAAACACTGCTTCTTCTGTCGCAGGCTCTGGGTCAGGCCCAGCCGCTACGAACACCGCCGACAATTACGCCACAACACCCTCCAACAACAACGATCACACCGTCGCCATAGCCGCCGGTGTAGGCGTCGGAGTCGGCGTATTCATGTTCCTCCTGGCCGTCGCCGGCTGCTGGCACATACGACGCAAACGGCAGCGGCCGGGCCTGCGGTCAAGGAACGTCTTCGAGATTGGGGGATCGTCCACGCCAGCTATAGAAGTTGCAGATAGTAACGGTGGAGCCGGGGAGAAGGGGAGGAGTAGTAACAGGGTGTTTGAGCTCGATGGCCATGAAATGGGAGTGGAGCTCCCGGTTGGACACGAGGCTGAGGAGATGCACGGGGAAAGCGCGGAGGGTAAGAAATGGCCGGACATGTTTAGGTGAATACCAATACAGTCTGGAGCATCAATCATCGTTGTCTAAGGTCAAAATGCCACATACCGTTAATGATAGATGTGGTCCTAAGCACGATGATTGGATTTGGCCGCTATCCGTCTCTTCGAAGCCGTCGGACGTCTTCTGTCTCTAACTTTGTGACGAGTTTCCGATATGACAATAACTTCTCGACAAACAATGGATTTATTGAGACACATCCAACTAATCAATACAACGCTCCGCTGCAAGCTTACTAACTCGATCCGTCTCCACACAATGCTCAGCGCAAACATCCCAAGTTGCAGTTGCCTGCGGTATTAGCACAGTCTCCAAAGTATCTGCGTACCCCTCCCGCTAATATGCTTTACCGCGCATGATCATAGATGTTCCACCTCCAAGAAAACTGTCCATGCACCACCCTTTCACACCCCTCCAAGCAGATACAGAACGCTCTGCAGTATCCTAAGAATGCCAATGTTGTCGGTCCGTTCCGACGTTGTTGTGTGAAGGTTTATCGTCGGCGTATTGAGATCGGGCTAAAAAGTCGCATCATGGGAGCATGTTGCACCCCAACGCAGACATCATTTCTCTGGTTTGATTCGTCGTGTGCGTGCACGTAACACTACCAGATTGGCAGAGCAAGCCCTTAGTTGAAGTATCGGTTTGTGCTTGTCAACATTCATATTTGTTGGAGTAGCACTGCTGGGGTGCTACATATTGGTTCCAGATAGGTTGCAAGAGGAACGGTGAACGCTATGCGAGTTTGACTTTGTAGGTGGGAGCCACGAAATTGGATAGTCGGGCAGCACCAGTTCCTAATCCATATGCAAAGGTGGTAGTATATGTGGGTCGTACACTCGCTCGTCGTCATCCTCGTCCTCATCGCTGTCATCTCGCCTATCCATGTCCTCTGCGTCCTGCATCTCTTCGTCTTCGTCTGCAAAGTCGTCTTCTCCGTTCGCCCTCCCGCCACCATTCTCCATATGCGTACTTGAGCCTTTCGCTTTCGTGCGGACCACGCCCTTGTTCTCTTCCCACCGTTCCATTCGCCGCATCACGCGACTGAGCATTTTGGCGCGGTGATAACACTCTTCGCCGTAATCATTCTCTTCGCCACCGTAGTCGATGGGTACTAGGCCTGCAAGGAGGGGAGGTTCTACCCTCGAGTTGCCAACATCTCCATCTTGTTGATATGATCCGTTTGCCTCCTCTTCTGAGTCATATCCGTCCTTTATGCCTTTGCACCGTACCCAGGCTTTTAAGAGTGGCGGTTGCGAGCGTCGCCGTTGAGCGGCTAGCTTATACTCTTTACGAATGCCGCGATCGAGAATAACGTCGACGCGTCGACGACGGTATTGCTCGACAGCAAGTTGGTGCTGGGTCAAGGGGCGGGTGCGTTTGTGCGTTGGATCTGACCCGTTAAGAGGAAGATAGAATCCGTGTGGTCCAGAAAAGGTAGGGGCGTTGGTAGAGGGCGACTGTCCGTCCTGTGAATTCGCAGCGTCCAATTTGGCCTTGAAGCCTCGAGCGGCAGAAGCAGTTTTGCGAGACCAATTACCACGACCGGGGCCTTTGGGGGCGGGCGAAGAGGCAGGTGCATCTTCGTTGAGCAGCGTGTTAATGCGCATGTTTGGAGTAGCTTTCTTGCCAGTGTTGTAGACACTTCCGGGAGGCGAGGCGGATCGTGTGCGGTCAGTGTCTGAGCCGTAGTCGCGCTCTATGAGAGACCGTGCAAGCTTGCTTCCTCGTCCTCTTGCTGAACCTAGTGGTGTTAATGAGGATGTACAGTGAACAGAGCAGGAGTGCCCTACCATGTGAGGGCGACTGTCGGTCTCGCCCAGGAGTGGAAGCGCCGTCGTCTGCTACCACGGAGAATACTGGATTCTGGTTGAAGGCTTTCTTGTTAGTGCGCTTGGGCCCTGTGACTACGGGAGCCATGTCGCTTGCCAGTATGACAGTCCTCTCTTTCCGCTTCTGCTCGCCAAATTCCTGCTCCTCGGGCGTGTCCACATTCTCGAGCACCTCCTGCTCGGGCGTCAGAAACTCAAAAGCAGGACACTTGATGGGCAAGCTGTTGGTGACAGTCTCCTCAGGCGGACCGTACTGCCCCGGGCCGAAGGGGTTGCTCAGCGCATCGTCCTTGGAGAAGTCGCTCTCGAGGTACCACCACATGAGCCACAGAAAGGCGGTGGCTCGGCTGCGGCTACTCAGGTTGGGCCGCATGACGAGGTCGAAGAAGTCGCGCGGCGGGAAGAAGTGGACTTCGGAGATCTTGGGCGCGTACTGCGACAAGACGAAGATGAGGTTGACGGGGTTCGTTCGGGGGACGGGCTTGTCCATAATGTCCTCGATCGTGCTTGGTTGCTCCGTGTCCTCGGTGGCGCCCTTGAGGATGGACTTGAGGCGCGGCGCGTCCTGCAGCTGCTTGTACGCGTTCGGATCCTGGTGGGCTTGCAACGAGGGAATCGAGTGGTAGGTCCGCAGCTGGGCTCGCATCTCCGGGAAGACTGCAGGCGGGTCAGTACACGTGCTCGCGGGCACGGGTGGGGGCTGCGCTTACAGTTCAGGGTGGTGTTCATCCTCCCCACGTTGACCAGCAGGCACACCATGGCCATGTTGACGGCGGCCGGCCGCTCGGTCAACAGCTTGTCCTTGAGGATCTTGCTGCACTTGCTGCTCTTGGCCATGGCATCCAAGTAGATGTCGGCAAAGGTGAAGCCCTGGTCGCCGTCCATCTTGGAGAAGACCTTCTGCTCGTCGTCGAAAACATGTTTGAGGAAGTCGAACTGTATGTCCTTGCGCCAGAGCGGGATGCCGTCGTCCTTTTTCAGGTGCCGGATCTTGTTGCCCGAGTAGACAGAGGAGACGCTGCCGTTGGCATTGCGCCGCATCGTCGTGGGGTTTGCCGTGTAGTACGGGCGCTGCGACTTGGGCGCATCCTCCGAGTCGCCCTGGCTTTCGTCGGGGCCGGGCGTGTTGCGCAGCGACGGCGGCGTGGGCTTGGAGTCGTCCGTGGTCGGCGGATCGGCGAGGATGTGTCGCAGGCTGTTTCGCGAGTCGGGCTCGTCGCGGGCGGGTGCCGCTGATGAAGTCGCATCCATGCTGAGCTCGAGTAGCAGCAGCAGGCAAGCTTCTAGGGGCGCGGGCGAGTCTGGTGGGCGTGAACGTGGGCAGTTACGGCGGCGGGCGCATACACGTAGCAGCGGCCGAAGCAAGACAGGGCAGGGCAGAACAGAGGAGCGAACTAGAATGTGAGATGGCGGCAGCAGGCACCTTCTGCGCCGGCAATTCACCCTCAACAGCCAGATGCACGAGTTCCAGACTGGCCCGTGCACTTGCCCACTGCTGCACGTGCGTCATGGCCTGCCCAATGCTAGCGGCAGAAATCAAACTGCTTGTCCGTTGCTTCGTGCCTCCGAACATGCCGACAAAGGTAAGCAAAACACGTTGAGCAAGTAAGTAGTATGCTGGCAAAACAACTAGGACCATCCGCGTCCAGCTGGCGTTCGGCCACCACGTCAAGCACAGCTACCAGAGATTCATGTGTAGAGAAACACTTGCATTGGGAGCCCCACACTAAGCTCCGCAGACTGATCTATCAAGTCATGGTTGTCCTACGCAATGCTTTTTGATGATTCCTTCCTCCCTGTCATGAGAGTGTTGCTGCAAATGCAAACCGATGCCATATCCACCGCAAGTTGGCTCCGTTCATGCAGCCAGAACAGCCGCTGAAAACTGGGGTATCTCCTTGCAAAACCTTCACTTCATGAAGGGTCATGACAGAAAGGATTTACCCACGTGAACGCCATCTATGCGCGATGAACCACTAAACTTTCCCGTCGTCCAAAAAGATCCACGCTGAGAGCTCTCCGGGTTGAGAGAGACGACGAAGAAGACGCTCGCCGAGGGGTATGACAGGGAAGGGAATCGCTTTTAAGTTAAACCGAGATGAAAACAAGTCGCTGGCATCCATCGAAAGCCCGAAAATGGAAATCTATCTGGAGGCCCCAAGCAGCATGAAGACCAGGAAGGGCGAGACCGTGAAATGTTCGTAATCCGTTCCGAAGAGGCAAAGGCCTCAGACGTCTAGTAATCAAGCTCCAGCGGAAGATCGACCACGTGTGTCCTGGGTATGCAGCAGAGCTCGAAAAGACGCGTGTTTGCAAAGAAACAAGTCTATATGCTGGTTGGGGTATGAGTTTCCGAGTTTCCGAAGGCTGACCGGATGAAGCGCAGAGATAAGGAAACAGTCGCAAAATAGGAAATCGTTAGGCGCTCAGCATGATCGATTCATGCCGAAGTGCCTCGGCCGCAATGTGCGGCGAGAGGCCCGGATGCTGTTGTTGGTGAATGTCACATCCAAGGCCCTGCCCGTCCAGGGAAAAAAGGACGATTACCACCAGGAGTTTCCACCGGGGCCAGACGGGTTGCCGTAACCACCACCATAGCCGCCGCCGCCGCTGCTGCCGCCGCCGCTACCGCCAGCAAAGCCTCCAGCCGGAGGACCAAAGTTGCTGGGGGGTGCGTAGCCAGCGCCGCCGCTGAAGCCACCACCCTGGGGTGCACCTCCCCAACCACCACCGCCAAAGCCAGAGTTGCCTCCATTGCCTGCAAAGCGACGTACATCGCGAGTAGCGGTAGAGCCACGGCCACGACCGCCGCCTCGACCTCCGCGGCCACCACCACCTCCGTAGGAACCCTCGCGGGCGATGCTCTCCAAGAAAGTGGGCACCTCCTGGTTAGCTTCCTTTAGGAGATCGAGGAGGTCACGGACAACACCGCGGTTGCCGCGGTTGAAGAAAGCGGTGGAGATACCTGTGGGTGGGATATAGTCAGTGAAGTGTTCGCCCCGTGGTAGGGAGTGGGTTCAAAATTACGTACCGGTGTTTCCAGCGCGTCCAGTGCGACCAATGCGATGCACATAGTCATCGATGTCGGTGGGAAGATCGTAGTTGACCACGTGCGTGACATTAGGAATGTATATTTATTTTGTCAGTACGGGACGCCAGTGAAGAGCATAAGCAAGGAAGAGTGAAAAGGTAGTAGGTGCAGGGTGGGCAGAAAAAAAAAAGGTGAAGGAGAGGGGCAATCTGGGGGAGAGGGCAAGAACAGGAAGTCCGAGGGCGCCGTGGTATGGTCCCGTGGGTAGAAGGGGATAGGAGGACCAAGGAAGTGTGAAAAGGAAGGGTGCAAGAGAGAAGTGGGTGGGGGAGGAAGTCCAAGAAACTGCAAGCGACAAAACGGTAAATGAACGTACCAAGACCTAAACAACATTAGCAAAGATATTCAACAAGAGTCAGAGTGATTTAAACGTACCACGAGCAGCAACCGCCGTCGCGACAAGAATGGGGCAACGGCCAGTGCGGAACATTTCGAGAGCCTTCTCACGCTCGCGCTGGGTTCGATCTCCATGGATGGATGTGGCAGGGAAGCCCTGGTTGATGAGGAAGTCGGAAAGCGAATCGGCCATACGCTTCGTCTCGACGAAGATAAGCGTCAGACCGGCGCCGTGGGTGTGGAGAATGTCAAGTAGAACGGAACGCTTGTCCTGGTCCTCCACATACTCGACCTTCTGTGTGATGTTCTCGGAAGTGGAACCGACGCGACCCACGGAAAGAAAGATGTACTCCTTCAAAAAGTCGCGGGCAAGCATCTGGATGTCTCGCGGGAACGTAGCTGAAAACATGAGAGTCTGGCGCGCGGATGTAGGAGGCATGTCCTCGCCCTCGACGATGCGACGAATCTGGGGCTCAAAACCCATGTCCAGCATGCGGTCGGCCTCGTCGAGGACAAGGTACTTGATGTTCTGAAGCGAGATACGGCCACGCTCGATCAGATCAACCAAACGACCAGGAGTGGCAACAAGCAGATCACAGCCACGCTCCATCTGGCGAAGCTGAGAACCAATGTCGGCACCACCGTAGACAACGCAAGGGCGGACCCAAGAGCGGTATGCGAACTTGCGAGACTCCTCGTAGATCTGGGATACCAACTCACGTGTCGGTGCCAAGATCAAGGAAGTGGGGTATGCCTTGCGTTGACGTCCATAGCCATAGCCACCGGATTGTGCAGCGGGAGCAGCGCTAGGACCAGTTTGGAAAGCCTGGGACAGAATCGGGAACAGGAAACCGCCCGTCTTTCCGGAACCAGTCTGAGCACAAGCCATCAAGTCACGACCGCCCATGACAATGGGGATCGAATACTTCTGAACAGGCGTAGGAACTTTGTAACCGGCTAGTTCGATGTTGGCGATGAGGTGGTCGTCGAGCGGAGGGTTCGTGAACGTGGTGACAGGTTCAGGGACGCCCTGACCGGAGGCTTCGACGGGAATATCGTCGTACTTCTCGAAGTTGATACCGGTTTGCTGCTTGGAAGGGTCGTTGGGGACGCCGAAAAGCTCACGCTCAACACGCGGGTTGGAAGGACCGGGGATGTGCTTGCCATCCCTCCACTGCCCATCACCAGACCCACGTGCAGAGCCACCGCCGGAACCGCCTGCACCTGGTTTGCCGTAAGCATTTGGGTCGAATTTGCCCGGGGCGGCGCTGTTCCAGCCGCCGTTGTCACCACGGGTGGAAGGAGCATCGCTACCTCGTGGGGTGAAGCTCTGAGCGTTTGCGTTCGCCCAGTTGCCGCCACCGTTCATACGCTGCTGCTGCTGTTGCTGCTGCTGTTGAGGAGGAGGAGGGGTAGCGCCCGCATATCCACCGCCACTACAATGTGTCAGTATTGCACCGTTTTCCATGGATAGAGTAGTCACTCACTTGGGTCCCCAAGCGCTGCCGTTCATGGCGCCGCCACCGTTCATAGGGGGAGCAGCGTCCATCGCAGGGGGTGGGCCGGCTTGCTGCTGGCGCCGCATGTGGGGAGGGATGTAGGCAGATCGCTCCGGCTGGAAGCCGCCGGGGGCGTGCTGCGAGTCGTGCATAGAGAGACGACCGATATCGAGCTGATCAGCCATGTTGGGAGGCGTCAGTGGATGTGGGTCGAGGTAGGCTTTGCAAGACAGCGGAATCGAGGGGTCGTCGAATATTACGTCTCCGGTACTCGTGTGACAAGTCGCAAAGAGATACAGATAGGATTCGTGAAGGCGAGAGTCGTCAAAAGACAGCCAGAAACGCGCCTGAAACTCTTCGTGACAGGAAAGGGAGCGCCTCTTTCCTAGAAAACGACCGAAGAAATGAGAGCGAAGACCAAAAGAGTGGACTTCACCGGGTTTGCGTGGTGAGTTTGTTTGGGCACACGGAGAGTTTGTGTGTGTGAGAAAGTTTTGGAGAGGAGAGGGCAGGGTCGGGCAGACTGAAGAAGGTTTTGTCTTCCAGCCGCCACACACAGACTAGCGCTCGCCAACGCTAGTCGGTTTGGCACTAGCGCACAGACTGGGACTGTGAGCCAGGCGGTGAGAAGCCGGAAGGGGATCTGCAAGAATCTGCGCGCGCCATGTCACTGCACACTGCGTCACAGTTTATTTTCGCCGCCGTCTAGCGCGGCTGGATTCTGGGCGCACGGGATGGATCTGCGTTCCCGCAGCCCGGGGAAGGGCTTGTGAAAGTGCTCGAACATTCCTACAGACGCTATCCTGCAATATCCATGCCTTACGCCATGCTTTTCTGCTTGTAACCTGACGGCCGGCCTTTGGCACTACGGAGAAAAAGCGCGCACACTGCAACAATGGCACCTACAAAGAAAAACTTATGTCCGAGCGATAGACCGTCGTCAACCTCGCTGTTGATGTGTGCTGCTGGGACCGGGACGGACTGATCTTGTAGCTTGACTGCTGGCTCTGCGACATCAGCTGCGTCTGCCAGTGTTTGCTGGGAAGTGATGTCGAGGTTGTCGCCACTGATAGCAGGCTCCGCTTCGCCATATGTATCTTGATAAAGGGAAGTATCAGCGCCTCTCCGTCTGGTCCACAGCTATCTTGAGGGTCTATAGCTCATCTTTATCGTTTTCGAGTTGTATACCTTCAGGAGGGACTTCCAACTCGCCGCTCTTGGCGATCTTGACCGTCTTTGAAGGCTTGTCGCCTCCGCCCTTGGGCACATTCTCAATAGCGTCGACGACCTCGTAGCCCTCGAGGACTTCGCCGAAGACAACGTGGCGCCCGTCGAGCCACGAGGTGACAACGGTGGTGATGAAGAATTGGGAGCCGTTTGTGTCTAGGAGTAGATTAGCATGAGGCAGTTCCATGTGTCTGAAGGATGCTTGCCCTTTCCAGAGTTGGCCATGCCTGCGTGTGTCAGCGAAGAATGATTGCAGAACTACAGAACAACTCACTAAGAAGGCCCTTCTTGGTGTGCTTGAGCTTGAAGTTCTCGTCGGCGAACTTCTGGCCGTAGATGGACTTGCCACCAGTGCCATCGCCGTTGGTGAAGTCACCGCCCTGGATCATGAACGACTTAATCACACGATGGAAGGTCGATCCTTCATAACCGAAGCCCTTCTCGCCAGTAGCGAGGGCACTTTAAACTGGTAAGCGTAGAAGGAAGCAATCACGGGACATTTCGCACCGGAAGTTCTCTGCGGTCTGTCGAGCTGTCAGCTGCGTACTGTGCGCTGCGTAGGAGTCTACGTACCTTGGGAACGGTCTTGCCGTACAAACCAATTACAATGCGTCCAAGCTTCTCATCGCCGTGCTCAATGTCGAAGTAGACCTTGTGAGTGATCTTGGGACCTGCAGGTTGCTGTGAGTGCCATGCATTGCCTGAGCATGCGTCGTGGGCGGTGCTCACCTTTGGCCGCCTCCGAGCTCTGCGCAAAGAAAGCAAAGGTGATGGTAAGAATCAGCAGGGCTGACACGACGATTCGCTGGAAAGAAGACATGATGCCTGGATGACCAGAGTCCAATTGGGGTCGTGGGGTTTTAAGCACAGAGGAGCAATGGTGGCCGCTTCCTGAAACGTGGTGGGTTCCTGCCGGCGGCGTCCTTAGTCAGCACCTTTCCGCTTTGCGACCCTGGTCGAACCGCGCCGTTCAAACTTTGATGCCAGCACAGCAACATAGGCTGCGATTCTAACAGATAACATGGTACGGGACCCTTGAAAGGTCATAGGCCGCGCTGATCCAATGTAGCCCTTCATCTCAAACATCAACTTCACCGAAGGGACGCTCGTCAAGGTATATCACCGCTGCTGTTTGTATCCAACTCATGTTAACGACCACGCAGCGCTCCCTCGAGACTTTCTTCGGCATCGGCCCTAAAGTGTCGCAAAGCATCATGGCGCGCTTCCACATACAGCCTTGGGCGAAGGTCGGCGGCCTGAAGGCCAGCACTCTCCTCGACCTGACTGCCGAGCTGTCCAACATGAAGATCGAAAACGACCTACGGAGAGAGATCCAGGACAGCATCAGGCGGTTGAAGGATATGGGGTCATACCGAGGACGACGACATGCGATGGGGCTGCCCGTGCGCGGACAGCGGACAAGGACACAGGTGAGCGCATTGTTTCTGGGACATTATGGAGAGAACTGACATTTTAGATCGCGACTGCGAGGAAGTTGAACAGGACGGTCCGAGGTGGGGACGGAAGATTAGGAATGTAAAGATGGCGAGCTGCCTTGTACGATATTGTGTGATTGTATAACACCAACCACTCTCTAAAGCCCTTGGGGCTGGTGGTGCTATAGGGGCACTGACGGAGAATGGACACTGGTGTCTGTAGAACCACCTGATGCTGCGAAAATGGAACACGTCCTTCCTGCCTGAGACGACTTACCGCTCAGATTTATGACCGAACGGAGCATGTCACCCTTGACCTCACACCTTCAGCTGTGGGTGGGACAGCAAACAGAGGGTACAGCGCGACATTAGACATGTATCATAAGGCTCTCGAGACTTGAGTTGGGACTTGAGCTGGCAGTTGTCAAATGTGATACTTCGCGCTCTTTTGCAAGCCGCGGCAAGCTGGCAGTTGTAAACGCCCAAGTAGGACAGTCTCATTCATTGCTCGGATCATGATGCAAGCTGATCCAGGCGCCTTTGCGGTATAGTGATATCCGCTGGACGCGCAGTAATTGAGGGATCGCAATCACTTGCTAACGTGACAGGCTCGGCAGCAATGCAGACGGGTGAAGTGCCGGAAGATAAGGATTTCTGCACGGTGCTAGGTACCTTGAATTCCGAGCGGTTTCTTAGGGTTACCAGTATGGTTGACTGGAGTCGGTTTTTAGGACAGCACATTGCTGAACATCTGAGGGCATGCCATGCGCGGGGGCTTTTGGTCCCACCCGAGCGCGGTCGAGCTGCACTCTACACAGCGGCGTCTACTTTTTATGTGTCGAACAGCAGAGGGTATGTATGGAGTTAGTGTCTTGGACCCTTAAATTTCCCCCTAGCGCAAGCGTGCAGCAGTGAACAGTCCAAGAACTTGGAAGGGCAACTGAGCGTATGAGGCGCATCATTCACACGGCATGCCAGGCGGCAAGCGGCGGCGGCGGCTACAAGGTTTCGCACATGAGGGTTGCGGTAGGGTGCATGTACTGGACCCTTCCGCCCAGCGGGTGTGGCATCTCCAGCTGGTTCTACAAGCACCCGCAAGGATGCAGTAGCAGACAGCATCGTACGAGATTCGCAGGCTTGTTTCCACAATGCGATTGTTCAGATCAGCCGCCTGCAGCAGCGCGCTCGCTGGGTGGTTGCACAGGGCGTCTTCAAACGCGAAGTGTCGTGGCGCTGTCGTCTGGCTCTGGGTCTGCGGCAGATAGATTGCACACAGAACATGCGGCGACGAATGAGACGATGCGGGCCCTGCAATGATCACCCGCGTCTTGGGAAAGCTTCGCGACGCCGGCTGCGATGTCGAACACTTGCAGCCATCTTAGTCCACGCCAATCAGGTTACAGAAGAGGATCGGACGACTCCTTTCCGCTCACCGCCTGACGCGCTGGACGGCCTGGGGGGGAGAGGACAGAGTCGCAGTCTGCTATAGCAGGGGTGGCAGCAACTGTTGCTGTCGACCAGCAGCAGCAACAGCAGCAGCAGACAGCCACATTGGGCGCGCTGAGCGCTGAGCACCAGGGCTGCCGCCTACGCAGTCGAGCCATGGGTGATGCCTGTTTCAGCCGCCCTCTTGCAGCGGCGAGCAGAGCAGCCAACACGATAGCAGCAGAGCAGAGCAGAGCAGAGCAGAGCAGAGCATATAGGCGCGGAGCATGCATGGGGCCAGGAGCGGAGCGAGGCGGTTCGAACTGGGACGCAGGAACGAACGAAGGGCGCTGGCATGGTCGTTGCATTTGTAGGCCCGTCCGGCACATCACCGCGCCAGTGTGGCTCCGGGGGCACCTCAGCTCTCGCGCGTGGGCGGCCAAGGGCACCTGACCATGGCACCATGGCGGTTGACGCTCGCTGTGTGAGGTGCACTGCACGCGCAATTCACCTCCATTCCGCAGCCCGTCGGCGCGCGTGGACGCTCAATGCGCGGCACGCAGGCGTCCCAGCAGCGCAGCGCAGCAGACATGACATTGCGAGACGCACTCCACTGTTCACTGTGTCAGTTGCAGTCTAGCGACCGCAGGGCCTGTGGCCGACGTCGCCATCCTGGTCTGCCGTGCTAGCCTTGTTCAAGCCCAGCGGTGCAGCCGAAGCCATGCTCCCGCGACATGCACACCACGCCGGATGCTCGCACTCGCTGCCTCTCTCTCCAACGCCAGCGCCACCGCCGCTGCCTGCCACGCCCCGACCCGCCCGCTCTCCCCACCACCAGGGCTCTCGCACGCCCACGCCCACGCCCCGCGCGACGTCGCACCCGCACCCGCACCCGCACCCTCCCCCGCCCGCGTCGCGTCCTGGCCAGCGCCTCGCTGCGAGTCCACCGCACCCGGCCGTGGCCCAAGAGACAGCGCCCACGGGCTCCCTGCACGAGCCGCGAGCCCTCGCACCGCGCCTGCTCGCCTCCCGCCCGCCCTACCACGACGTCGGCCCGCGCTCTCCTCGCGACAGGCTTGACGCCTTGCTAGCGGAGGACGTGCCCACTCCACCACCGCCCTCCACCCCGCGAACACCCCCTCGGGGCGGCACCCTGCCCGCCAGACCCTCCGCGTATGCCCAGCTACGAAGCCTCTCTGCCCCCTTCCCGTCCTTGGCTGGCACCTCGCCTCCAGCATCCCCCGTCGCCATGCCTCCCGCGTCGCGACCGACCAGACCGGAACAACGCCCTGCACCTCCGCGCAACCCATCGATAGACTCAGCCACATCGTCCATGTCGAGCGCCTCGCACTCACTGAGAGGGGCCGCCAACCACGGGCCGAAACCATCGCAGGACGCAAGCACTTCGAATCCACCGGACATGGCGGCGCTCATCGCCGCCGCGGGATCGCCCGAGGCTGCGCTGCTGTCTCTGTGGAAGGAAAAGCAGAGCGCGTCCAGCCACAGCACCCAGCTTTGGCGGCTGGTCGAGAAACAGCGGGCCATGATCATTGGACTGCAGAGAGATCTGGAGCGCGCACTCAAAGAGAAGGACCGTTACCGGAAGAAACTCAAAGATTACACCAGCCAGGTACCACCGATTCCCGGCGCGCCGCAAAGATCCGACACGTTCGACTCGCTCGTGGAACGTGACGAGAGCCAGTCGCCAGCCCCCAGCGAGTCACTTGACGACCTTGCCAAGCCAAACACAGCAGCGAAACCCGCCGAACACAAAGCATCGCCGCTTACACAAGAAACCTCTGCCGCTCAGCTGCTCCCCGACTCGCAGCTAGCGCAATCCCCGAGCCATTCGTCGGACGCTTATACTGCGTACGGTCCTCCTTCGGCAGTGAACTCTCCAACCGACCTTTCGGTGAAGCCACTTAGTATCGCTAACAAGGGTCTTGGTTTGAGCACTGCCGTGGTCGAGAGTGACCCCATCGTGGAGTCGCCCATTCAAGCTCTCCAAGCCACGACACCTCCGCGGAAGGTCTCTGCTACCGCTGAAGGCGGTCTGCAGGCGCCTCAGCTGTCTCTCACTCAGGCAACGCCAGTGATCGGAGGAGACGGATTTGAAGCACCTGCATCGAAACCCGCGCAAGCATTGCGGAAGGCACCTCCGGCTCCGCTCAATTTGTCCAGGCCCATGAAAACGAGCGCACACTTACTCCAGGCAGACCCAGGGGAGCACGATGACTCTGATTACGACGATACTTTGGAGGTTGATGAGATTCCAATTGTCGAGCGAGGCAGGCGCAAGACGCGTGAGGAAGATGACAGAATGCGCGACGCCATAGCGCTTAAGGAGGAAGCAACCCGCAGCAAGTCGAAGAAGAAGAAAAGTGAAAGCAAATCAAAAGTCTCTTCTCCCCAACTAACTGAGGGCGCTGAGCACCCGCCAACAGCCAGTCTATCGCCCCGGCAGTTTAGTCCCGTCCAATCTGGTCTTCCCTTGTCGCCACGTCATCCACCTGCCAACTCTCTCAATGCTCTTCTGAGCCCTGCCAACTCGGACAGCTCCATGGTAGCCCAGCGGAGCATCGTTTCCTCACCTCTCATGAGTCCAGGCCTGCCGACAAGTCCTCGCCCGGGAGACAGACCGCTTGGATCACCGTTGCCAAGAAACCCGAAACAGACCCCAGCTTCACCACCAATGTCCCCAAGGAGCGCCCCTGACGGAATACCCCCGCCAACGACGCGAGCGCCACGACAACCGGTTCCGCTACCACCAAACACACCTCAGTCGTACACTTCACCCCAAACAGCGCGACCCGAAGTCCCCGCCCAAGCCAAACAGCAGACGCTGGGTTTGGATCTCTTGAAGCCGTCTTCGGCTCAACTAAGCCCCGAGGCGGGCGATCTATCGAGCTCAGAACATGTATATCGCGGTTTGGTGTCTGACCAATATCCCGATCTTTTGCTTCCCCCCAATGCGCTCCCGTCCATTGAAGTAAAAGTGTCATCTTCTCGGCTTAGACCCTCTCGTATGAGCTTTCTGGCACCCAAACCCCAAGAAGAAGACCCGGTTTTCCACCTCGCAATCTATGCACGGTCTGACGGGAAGCAGCTATGGCGTATGGAGAAAACTATTGTTGCCCTACCTGCTTTGGATGCGCAATTGAAGTCGCTGTGCGAATTCTCTGGGAAGCTCCCCGATCGAGCCTTGTTCAGCGGCCATGCCCCTGCAAGAGTCGACGCAAGAAGGGTGGCTCTGAACCAGTACTTTGACACCATTCTAGAGACTCCAATGAACGAGCAAGCTGCCCTCGTTGTTTGCGAGTTCTTCTCTACGGACATCATGGGCGCTCAGAACGGGGATGCTCTAGCTCCCGAGCCGGCTGCTCCGCAAGCTGCACCTGCACCTAAGGGCAGGCAGATTAAGGAGGGGTATCTCACGAAGCGTGGGAAGAACTTTGGGGGTTGGAAAGCGCGCCACTTCGTACTCGATGGTCCTGAGTTCAGGTACTACGAAATGGCAGGTGGTGCGCATCTGGGCACCATCAAACTACTGAACGCCCAAATTGGAAAACAATCTCAACAGCAAACCAATCAGTCTCCTCAACGACGTGATGATTCGGAGGACAACCAGTATCGACACGCTTTTCTTATTTTAGAGCCAAAGCGGAAGGACTCGTCAAGCCTGGTACGACACGTTCTCTGTGCCGAAAGCGACGAAGAAAGAGACGCGTGGGTCGAAGCATTGCTACAACACGTTGACTGGCAAGAAGGGTCTTCTCCAGTTGAAGGGCAGGCGCCGGTGCCCGCTAGGCCTGCGGTACTCACCAAGGCTCAGGGGAAAGATTCATCGCGGTCTAGAAGAAAAGAAAGTCCTGAACAGGACAGGTCCATCAAAGTGCAGGCCCTGAGCTACGATGATACAGTTGCCGCAGAGGCGCCGATGCGTGGTCCCAGTCATCGAGATACCAAAGATGGCCACGGACAATCCCCCAAGGCTGGATCATTCTCACATGAAGCCCTTCGACAATACCCGTCTATATCTGGTCCAACTAATGGTGCGCCTATTCAAAACCTTGAAAATTGGGGCAACAAGCCAGTGGCCGTTCCAACGACTATCAAGGATAAAAAACGAAGCATTTTTGGCTTCGGTTCGTCGAAACCTCGCGGTCCAGATCCCATGCCCGACCACTCTCCGAATCAACAGCGCGCGTCAGATCGCGTCATCCAGCAGAACCGCAACGTGTTTGGAATTCCGTTGGCAGAAGCTGTTGAGTACACTCAGCCCATAGGACTCGGCGACCCGATTCCGTCTGTCGTATATCGTAGCTTGGAATATTTAAGGGCAAAAAACGCCATCAGCGAGGAAGGTATATTTCGGCTCAGCGGTTCGAACATAGTAATTCGCGCGCTCCGAGAACGATTCAACACCGAAGGGGACGTGAGGCTCCTTGACGGCCAATACTATGACATTCACGCCGTTGCGTCTCTTTTGAAGCTGTTTCTACGCGAACTTCCCGCATCGATTTTGACCCGAGAATTACATCTAGACTTTCTCAAGGTCCTCGGTAAGCGTATACCTACTGTATCATCTATCGATGCTAACCAATTGGTCAGATTTGGATGAGCGCTCAAAGAAGATTCAAGCGTTCAACGTGCTTGTGCACAAGCTACCACGGGTGAATTTCGAGCTCTTGCGACACATGTCCTCTTTCCTGATCGAAATTGTGGACAATGCTGGTATCAACAAAATGACTGTCCGAAACGTTGGAATTGTCTTTGCTCCCACTTTGAACATTCCAGCACCGCTGATATCATTTTTCCTGACGGACTATCAAGACATTTTCGGCATGCCTATTGATGACACAAGCCTCCTGAATCAAGATGCCCGCACTAATGATCATCTTGGTGACGAAACTCGGTCGCCTCGACAGCAAGTATTCTCCGACGTTCCTACTCCCGCCTATAATGATCCCTCCTTCCAACCACAGGTGGCTCTGAACCAACAACACTGGAACGGAGGACCACCATCTGCCTTCCCTATGAGTAACGCCACGGTCTATCCGCCACCCCAGCCGCCTCAGCAGCAGCAACAACATTACGCCCAACACGCCAGCTATGACACTGGCTTCGTCCCAGCTCGTCCCAGTTACGACTCGCACAACTACGAACAGCAGTACCACGGCGCAGAGGGCTATGGCAATGTGAACAGCGCAAGGCAGTCAGGGAGCGCACGCGAGCAAAAGCAAAAGCGTCGTGAAAGCTCAATGCTTTTGATGAATGTGGGCATGGCTCAACGGAAGGGCTCCAACGGCTCCAACCCACCTCGTCATAGGGAAGATTTCCGCAGCAACCCAATGCTGATTCGTGAGGAGACCGCTTTTGATTGAGGTGGCCTCGAGACGCGACTTTCAAAATGACTGTATCACGTTTACAACACTTTCCCTCACGAACGAGGTTCCAATCGTCCAGATTTACGACCACTGCGCGGATTATTACGCAGGAACCATATATTTCTACTCGTGCCTTTTTTAATCTTTGGTTCTAATACGGGACTAGGACTGGATCCGTGGGCCCTTCCATGTGTCAACATGTACAGAATAATACCACCCGGCAGGGCGGGCACGTTTCCCCATCCATGTAATTCCGAGCATCCTGGGCGTTCTGGGTGATTCAGCTCACCTGTTTCACGCCTCGCTCTTGCATACCTTATCGCACTTGCAGGTTGACTGTCCTTTTTCTATGAAGGACTTCGAGCCGTCCTCCTTGTTTTTTTCATCGCATCCAAGCGCTCTTTGAGATTCCCCCAGCTTTGATTTTCGTTGAGTTGCTACTCTTCTTTGGTTGTCAAGATGACGACACTGCACTGGCGGCGTATTTGGCTTGGTTTCCGTCTAAATTTGTTCAGAGCACACTGGATCCGCATTGCCGTTTTACAGATGATGCGGATGAAGATTTAATTGATTCAACGATGTGGAGAAATACAATGCGTACTTGTCCAACCAGTCCGTACCTGATCCTTGTTCCTGTGAACGTCTATAGACTTGCAAACATGCCCGCCATCGCGACCCCGTTCAAAGCTTCGCCTTCGCTCCCACCTCGCTCCCGCCGCTCGCCCTCGTGGGTTCCGGTAGGATGCCATCCGTTCCCCCGCCACCCACAGTCTTTCCATAGATCAAACAGTCGTACCCTAGCATAACGCTCATCTCTCCCTCCATGAAGTTCGTCGCGTCGTCTAAGCGCTTAGTAATGCATACGCAGGAAAAGAAAAGGGGCAAGTACCTCCCATTGCCGTGACGAACGCTGGACTCCGCTGAAACGCAACCCAGTCGTCGAGGCTGCGGACGTGCATTTCGCCCATGCCGTCAAAGGGTAGGGGCTGCATACCGCACTTGACAAGTCGTTCTTTGTGATCTGGCGTCGTATGCATCTACCATCTTCATCAGTGGCTCCTTTTCCCGCCTACTACTCCATGTAATAATCGAAACAGCCAGGTCCAGCAGGGAGAAGTACCTGTATGTATCTCGAACATACCCCGCCAAACCCTTCCACCGCAACCGCAAGATCAGCATGCCTAGACGCGCGGGTACCAAGTTAATATAAGCAGCAAAGTGGGATTAAGTAACCTCTGTGTACAAGACATTCTTCTCGACACCCGGGTGTGACCTACACACTGCGCCACCAGACATGGAAGGCTTCTTGCGAGATGGCTTTTTTCTTGTTAATGAATATGAGGAGGCGGAGATAGGGCTGCTTGTTAGAGCCTGTCTCAGGACGAAGCAACGGGAACGCGAAGACGTGGTTGTCCATGATTGAAAAATGGTACAAAAGGACCTAACCGGGAAAAGGGAGCTCGAAAAGTGTGTCTTGATAGACAAGAGCTTTCATGGTTGTGGTAATGGCGCTGCTTGTGGTATTGTCTGTATTTGAAGTTGTGGTGGGTGTCGGCGCTAACGAGGTGTCTTGGGTTGCGGGTGAACTCATCCGGAGTGGCGCGTGCAGGACAAATGCACTCTGTTGTTGTATGGAAATTATGAAATGCATGATCCTCGAGGAAACATAACTACCTGCAAGAGACCGGTTCCATGCAAAGGTTTCCCATCCGTGCATTGCTTCTGAAAGCCAGAGGCAACATTATGGCCTTCGCCACTCATAAAACTGATCGAGTGTATTAATGCCTCCAACTACCGGAAAACATCTATCGGGAGTACGCCATACAGATGCATCGAAAACTCCTAGCCCAATTGTACCTTCAAGACACCATTCAGTGCCTCGATGGCCGAATCAACATACTCTTTGGAGTAACGATTCAGAGTCTCGTCGGCTATTACCCCGTTTATCGCCACTCCTGTATTACTGGACCTAAGCAGCGCCCGGATGTGAGCTGCGCCGCTTTTATGGAGGCGGTCAATGATCGCTTGTATGCGAGTTTTATGCAGTCGGTAAGACTCAGTAACATAGTGGTGAAGAAGGTCACACCTGGCGACGGTGATGTCTTTGTGAAGCGCGTGGGTTCGTGCTTTCGAGATTGGTCGCATGAAGTCGAGGAGTCGGTTGAGAGTTCTTAGCGCTTCCAAGCGTCCATAAACCTCATTGAGACTATCTTCAGTAAGGGTTGGTGCGCGGTTGAAGTCGGCATTGTCGTCATGCAGTAGATTTGGATGAAACTCGCCTATATCGATCTCGAGTTGGCTGAAAATGTCTACAATAAACATCAGCCAAGTTACTATTATCGCCATCGGGGTTTAGCGGAAACTCACGTTGGAAGGCTTCTTCAAGCGACCTCGTCTCCGACCAAGCAGGAAGTTTTTCTAGGTTGAGAGCGGTGTCAGTGAACGCTGGTGCCTAGATCCTTGGTGCCTACATACCTGCTGGGAGTATAGCCTGCAGTATGCAAGCCATTGGCTTCCAGTAGAATTCATTGAGACAAATTTCAGTTCCGGTGAATCGAGCTCCGTTTTCAGGCTCTTCGATCCCCGTTACCGCACTTTCCATCATTTGCGTGAAAGGCTCGCAGGAAGGAAATGCCTGATATATCAAGCGCTATCAGCACTTGTTCCATCACCTTAATCATGGGTCTTACTCACATGGCCTGCGGGAAATTCTTTGAACGTAATGCCATTCACAGCATCAATCAGTGTACGAAAGTTATGTACCCACAGCTTGGTGATAGGTAACATCAAGTTGGTTTTTTTGAGCCCAACTGGCCCTATGTTTTTTAGTCCCGGGACTGCGTCCCAATGGCAATTGTCTGATATATCCTCGTCATCTGCAGAGTGGTTAAGAAGAGAAAATCGAAAGTTCTGACAAAAGCAAGTTCTTACTTCGCAAAGGCAAATCCAACGTTGTATCCACAGGCGCCCCTGCCAATCGAGCAATACGCCGTCGCTCGATGATGCAGAAATGCTTTGTCAAGCTCGTGCGTAGTTTTCGTTTTAGTTCTAGGAGATCGAAAGCCTTGTCGTACACGAAATACTGCAAATCCGCATACAGCAAATCATCAATTTTATTCTCCATGCGCGACAGAGTCGAGATGACCTTCTCCAACTCGTTGTCAGCCGAAAACCCTCTTGGGCCACTCGCACCAAATGGGTGAGATTGAGAGATCCGCGACAGTGGTATCCACGCGACATTGTCATGCAGCATCTCTTTAACTCGAACGCGACTGTAATGCTCAAAAGCGACGGTACCCAAACCGAGTCGCAGATGAAGTCGTGTCGAAAGCAAAGCAAGGTCCCTACCGTACTGTTGCCTATCAAGCGATAAAGAGTGTCGCGTAAGCACGGCGGCTTGGTAGAGATACTGTGGGAGCGATGTGGTCTCGAACAAGTATATGAGGGCTTCGACTGCTAGGAGAAAGGCGTCGGAGCCATACACTCCGTCTGTTGCCTCAACTTCCAATTGGAGGTGCCAAAGTCTAAGAGCGTTTTCAACGAAACTTTCGAGCACTACCAAATCAGGCTTTTTAGATAACGACACTATCATTAGAAGCTCGAACTTCAACACTGTCGTCTCAGCTTCGTGCCACACGCGTATGCTCTGCTGTATGAAGCGTTTAGTGATAGAAATGGACGGAGTGTATGACGTACCTTGATGTCTTCTTCTGATGCTCCCTCTTCGTTATCTTTCGTCATTGTGCCTAAATTCTGGGCGTGCTCGCTGATTGTGGTCTGAAAAGTTTTGTGTTCCTCGATAGACAGGAGAGCTACGAAGCGGTGGAGATCTTGGAAACAACTCGGATTGCGGAAACACGTAGAGTAAAATCGGGTGATGGTATCGAGCATCGGATGGCCGAGGTAGGACTCCAACGACAACTGCGTTAGACCTATGGCTCTGTACGTTCGCAGGTCAAGTGGCGGAAGAGAATTCCAGACACGGGAATATAACTTCTCGATCTTCATTTTACCTCTGATCCTAATCAGCGAGCTGTTATTTGACTCAACACACAAAGTCTTTTGCACTTACTCTGCATCCGGATAAAGACCGGCGGTTGCGTTGAGCAGGCTTTTCCATATTGTCCAACACATGGTGCAGATGTTGAACAAATTCACCTTGACTGTAGAAGGGTCACCAGCCATCGGATTGCCAGGTTGCCAAATCTTGTCGATAAGTCGGTAGCACAGGGTTTCAACGAGCTGCCACTCTTTCTGTCTATGGGCAACTTCTATGCCAAGCAACACAAAGTCCCAGGAAGCGCCGTCGATGATTTTCTTCACGGCGGGAGGCGGATTGGCCCATAGCTGGAGCAATTCTGCACAGCGATTCTGGCGTCCGTAAATCGCAGCCATGAAACGGAGATCACTCATGGTCGCAACCTGAAAAAAACCATCCTATTTGAGGGTCAACGATGAATCTCGGGAAAAGGATTGTGTTTCTCACCGTAGACTTAGGTAGATGATCATAGGCGTCTTTCATCTGTCTCTGAGCGAGGGTAAGCTGAATCTGAATGCCTTTGTCGATTTCTTCTGTTCCTTTGGAAATCTCGGCTTTTCTCTCGCCACCTAGCTGATGTATCAATATCGAAGAGTAGTATAATGCTCTCCGGTACTTGGGATCAACACCCTCCTTGTTCGCTTGCACAGTCGCCTGCAGCACATCAGCCGCCTGGCCATATGGAGTGTTGCAAAGGCCACATACCAGCCGAGCATCTTCCCAGCATTCTTCTTTCATCGCAACGACGAACAGGTCCGACCACAGCTTTAGTTTCGCTTTCCTATTAGGAAGGAACTTTGCTGCGTTTTTCCATGCTTTCAACCCTTCTGCGCCGACCGTGGACAAAGTTGAGACGTTCGGGTCCAATTGCCGCGAAGCATTCAGAATACCACTGTAGATGAACGGAAGTAGGTTCGGGTCAGTAATTGGGGGGTGTTGTTGACAGAGACTTGTCAATAGGGAAAGGGCCTCGTCTGCGCGACGATCAAGCCTGAGCAAAGTGGAGGCTTTCCATGCCTACAAGGGTCAGGTTTGGCTTCAACCAAAGACAGCGGCACGCCACCACTATTGTGGTGTAGGGCGTACCAGAAGATATGGGTCGGTCGGCCTTTTCTTGAGGAGCTTGCCGACTGCATCAAGAGCAAATTTTGGTCTCGGGTAGTCACGCTGTGCCTTGCAGAGCTTGTCCCAGTTGAAGGCCATGGCGGTTGCGCGGTCCTATACCGTACATGCAAGGAATGCAGGTAGGGGTCGGTGGGAACGGTAACGATAGTGATACAAGACGCCGAACTATTGTGGCGAGGGGTGGTATGTGTGGGTGGAGCGCAAAGAGCAGGAGAGGTGTGCAGGCGAGGCAACTGGTCGCGAGCACTCGGTTGCGCCTTCCTTCCTTGCCGACACAGCAGCGACCGAAAGTATAACCGTGCGCTATTACTCCCCCGGGGCCACCTGCAGGTCTCGTGATGAGAACGAACCCCCGAATCTGCGCTCGACTGAGAAGGAGGGATTTCAGAGTGCAGCCATGTACTCTTCCTGCCCGAGGATCCAACAACATTTCAGAGCTCAAGTTGGCGAATTGAGCTACTATGGTACTTATTCGCAATTGCCAATCTAAAGATGGCCAAGCAATCAATCATTGTGTACACGTTCAAAAGCGATTCTCAGTAATAATACAAGTGCCTGTGCGAAGTACTGCGCCTCGTCACATAGAAATGGACGAGTTGTTATGTTACATGTCATGTTTTGTACAAGAACTTCCTACTCTTCGCTTGATAAAGGCGGAAACAACGCGCCTTCATACTTCACACCCAATTCAACCTTGGGTGTTCCATAATGCATATCGCGTCCAATGGCGCAGTATTCGAAAGTGCGTCGTGCGTCGTCCACACCTAGCTGATCAAGCATAGTCTTCGCCTTGTTCGGCATGTACGGCTGCAGGAGGATACCGGCCATGCGCAAAGCCTCTGCCGCTAAGTACACGATTTTGTCGACCTCTTCGCCAGGCGCACCAGGGCCGTAATCGAGGATCTTTTTCCATGGGGCGGAATTCTGGACATACTGATTTGACTGAGAACCGTTAGAAAGCAGCGTCGACATCCCGGATGCAAAACTTACTGATCGGATCAAGTCCGCGATGATGCGAACAGCGCGACGAGGGTCATGTGCGTCTAACGACTCTGCAACGCTGGAAGGAAACGTTGACAAAGTATTGTAGAAATTGTAACCTTGGTCTTCGGCCCACTCCGAAGCAGGCAGGGGACCTATACGTTCGATCGCGCCTCGTACGCTCCATTTCTTTCCTCGTGTAATGCGCGACACAAGATTGCCGACTTGGGCCCACAAAAAGTTGTTGTACAGCTTGATAATCTGGACATTATCGTAGTTGCCATCGTCTTGAATACCGCCGTCGTGTGCGAGGTAGCAACGCATTACATCTGGGCCGAATCGGTCTAGAGCAAGAAAGGGGTCGACGACTCGTCCGGTGGACTTTGACATCTTTGACCCGCCCAGAGTCCAGTGCGCGTGGGTTAGTATTCTCTTGGGAAGTGGAAGGCCGAGAGCCATCAGAAAGGCAGGCCAGTAGATGCAGTGAAAGCGGACAATGTCCTTGCCAATAACATGGCAGTCTGCTGGCCAGCCACCTGCGTGGTCGCGGCCAGGAGCCCATGGGTAACCGGCTTTGGTGACGTAGTTCATGAGGGCATCGAGCCAGACATATATAGTCTGCGAGTTGTCTTGGGGAACGCGTATGCCCCACGCGAGGCGCTCTGAGGGACGGGATATGGACAAGTCTTCCAGACCCGACTCGACGGCTTGCACGACGTCTTTCATGCGGTGGGCGGGTGTGATCCACTCTGGGTTCTCCTGGTAGAACTGGAGAAGCGGGCCGCGGAAGTGGGAAAGGCGGAAGTGGTAGTTCTCTTCCGACGCCCACTCGACCTCACTGCCCGTCTCGACCGACGTCTGGGAGGGCGCCAGTCAGCACGTGGCGCGCAGGAGGGTGCGGCAGGGGGACGTACCATGATCTTGCGGCCAGTCGGCGGATCGAGGTGCGGCTGCACGGCCGACTGCGGGTAAAAGGCCTCGTCGGCCACCGAGTACCATCCCTCGTGCTTCTTGATGTAGATGAGGCCCTTCTCTTGGAGCAGGAACTGCGAGCCGTCAGCCT
Source organism: Karstenula rhodostoma CBS 690.94 (assembly GCA_010093485.1). Lineage (NCBI taxonomy): Eukaryota > Fungi > Ascomycota > Dothideomycetes > Pleosporales > Didymosphaeriaceae > Karstenula > Karstenula rhodostoma. Next base: position 1,555,358 of record MU001506.1, on the reverse strand, counting down.
GTGTGGCGGCCGCGGGAGCGGGCGCTGGCGTACCCAAGCGTATGCGACGGCGTCCTTGTGGTCCGCGTCGGTGGTGCGCACGAAGTGGTCGTTGGAGACGAGGGCTCTGGCGGCGAGCTCCTTGAAGAGGGCGGCGCCCTGGTCGCAGAACAGCTGCGGGTCCATGCCGGCTTTCGCGGACGCGCGCTGGACCTTCAAGCCGTGCTCATCCGTCCCCGTGCACATGAGGGCCGTCTCGCCCTTCAGCACCCGCCATCGCTTGAGGATGTCGGTGAGCACCAGCGTGTAGAGGTGGCCGACGTGCGGCGCTGGTGCGCAGTGTTAGCCGCCCGGCAGGCTGCGTGGGGCCGTGTCATGGGGGCATGCGAACCGGCATTGACGTAGAAGATGGGCGTGGTGATGTAGTACGGCTTGTGGTCGCGAGCCAACTGCTGCGACGCGAACGGGCGGCGAGCGCAGGAGCTGCATGTCCAGGCCCGTGGCCATGATGCCCGTGGGCGAGAGTGTCGCGGCCAGACGCTGCGAGGCGCAGCCGCCGTTGCGTTGAGGAGGCGTGCGCGCATTCTTCCACTGCTGCGTCTTGCGCGCTCGCTCGGCCTTCAGTGCCTTTTGCGTCCGACGGCATGCAGGGGACCGCCATGCACGTGATCGCCACACACGTGATCGCCATACACGTGACCGGCGCATATCCATGGATCCATGCATGTGGCCTATCTGGTGCACAGACCACCCAACCCCAGCCGCCTGCACCTGCCGTGCTGCTCCCACATGCCCACGCCCACCTACCTCCCGCACATCATGTTCTGCACCGCTTGACAACCTGCACACACGGGGCGCGGCCGTCGGCTACGCATCGAGCAAGAGATAGACGGCTCAGAGGCTCTGCATGCCGCGGTTCTGGCCGCACAGCGCGAGGTTGGCAACAGCCGGCGGCCCCTGTGTTTCCGTACACACCGCCGCCACCCAGCATCTGGCCTGCCTCCAAACCCACAGAACCACAAAAGGTGTCCCGCCGACAATCTTTCAGCCGGGCTGTCGGGATGGATATGGCGGATGGCGGCTTCCTCGCTGCCAAGACTCGACCTCTCTTGCGTCTATTCAGATCCTAAAACGGCAATCCTCCGCTTTGCACTTTCACCACCTTCTTATCCGTTTCGACGCCTCCTCCATGCCATGGCCAATCCTCGTCAGATGCCATGTTTTCCCTTGCTAGTGGCGACCATTCAGATCGTCTGCACAGTAAGCCTCCATGAGAAGCTGCAGCGGTCGAGAATAGTGGCCGACAATCTTGGTTCAAGGGAACTCGTTGGCTGCCAGTGAATGCAGACGCTCAATAGAACCTCAATAGAAGCATGGGCCACGTGTGACCGCCTCCTGCCTCTATTCACCCCGCATATCCATATTTCCTTTATTGATCTCTACGGGGCCTATAGAGGATCATGTAACGGGTCAGGCTACAACCAAACAATTACATGTCAGTCAAGTCGCCTTGAAAGCATAAATACCCCTTGACTCCAAGCTACTCAAGTCCGGCATCGACATCAACTCCAATCCTTCGCAAGTCGACGCATCTCCAACTGCAATTCCTCATTCGGTCCACATTCATCACCATGAAGTTCACGACCACCGTCCTTGCCGCCATCCTTGGCACTGCCGTCTACGGTGCGGCCCTCCCCGATCCGAACTGTCGCTTCCCAGGCATGCCATGCTCGCGCGATGCTGAGGCTGATCCTGGCTGGCAATCTGGCTTCCGCAGGTAAGTGGCGTACGGTGAGATGTAGTAGACGGTTTCACTGATGCGAGTAGGCTCCCCGGCCAGCCCATTGGCAAACGTGAAGCTGAGCCAGAGGCCGACCCAGAGGCCGACCCCAACTGCCGCTTCCCGGGTATGCCATGTTCGCGCAATGCTGAGGCTGACCCTGGCTGGCACTCTGGTTTCCGCAGGTAAGTGAGGTGACGTGCGGTACATTGGACAGATCGCTAACAGGCATAGGCTCCCTGGCCAGCCCATCGGCAAGCGCGAAGCTGAGGCTGAGGCCGAAGCCGAACCAGCGGCTGACCCAGAGGCCGATCCCAACTGCCGCTTCCCCGGCATGCCTTGCTCGTAGAGCGTGTCGTCGAACCATGGGTTGGTTTGATACGATGGTGTGGACCTACCTTCGGATTCTTTAACTCAAGTTTCACTTCTACTGACCCTTGACGCTGTCGGGAATGCCTCCATTGACTTCCGGAGCCCGCTACCACTCGAGCGACATGTGTACAAATCGGATTTTCTTTTTTGCGCAAACGATTCCTTGCAAATTGGCTCGCTGTACGTCTGTCCGTCCGCCGGTGGACTGAAGGCGTACGTGGGCAGACTGGTCCTCGTACGCTATCACGACAGCGCACCGTAGTGACTTAATTAGACGGGTACAAGGCCAGTCTTTTGCCATATTATGGAATATTTAAGTATCAGTCAATCAATCAAAGCAGTTCAGAATCTGAACTATTCACATGCTCCCCTATTGTCAATGATGACCTTTCAATCGCGTCTTGAAATTACTCTGATTATAGTCTAAACTCTGTATGTGCCATTTTCGACTTCTGCAAAGTGCTATATAGCCCATAAACTTCCTTTTTGGCGCTGCGGTCACTTCCAAAGTAGCGACAAAGATCGGGTAGCAGGTCCGCGTAAATTTTATTGAAAGAGGTTCTAGCAAATACTACTACCGCGATATATTATGGAACCGCTTAAAATGTGGAAATATACCGTGTAGCAAACCTTGACCTAATGCAATCATCGCTTCAAGTGGAATGAAGAGGCATTTATGCTTTCCCGCCTTCGTATGGTGAAAATTTAGCAGTCATTTTGAGCCCTCCACATATACAAGTAGCAGATGTATGCCTATTAACGTTGATGCCTGGTGGTCAAACAATCCAACCTATTTTGATCCATTCAGTCTGTGGCCTATTCTTGCACGTCACGTACGATTCGCACACCATTTTCCATCCAACCCTGGGCTTGCACAAATCGAGTCAGTAGTGCTGGACACCATCGCACCCTTTTTGTTTTCCCTCCTTTCTTTTGCGTACTGTGTTTTTTCGTAACCTAACGCCATCGGTTCTTTGTATGCCACAAAGAACGTTCCCGTGTACAATATGGCATGAACCACGCAAGAAAACCTTGATCATCCAGCTATTGCAACGAGCGTGTAGACGTGAACCAGAACTTGGTAGCTCATGCACGGAGCGTCCATACATTCCCGAATGCGATGACTTATCAGCTAGCTCAAAAAAGTTGGAACAAATGTCGTAGTTACTACCTACACCGAGTCCGCGAGGAGCTCCTGGCGATCCATGGTGGGGTTTGGAGGTTTACAGAAGTTCAAGCGGAACCAAACCTAGGTGGACAACACGAATGGCGAACGGCACTCCCATGTTCCGCATGTATGTAATCTCACCCCGCGAGCCACCTGATAGCCCTCGCGAGCGGAAATTTGGGCCAATCGAAAGGCACGCATAAATGCAAGCGTATCAGAACTGCAGCCCTTTATGCCGCGCTTCGGAACTCTGTCAGGGGTTGTAGTTGTGTCGGTGGATGTAGCGAGGAGGTTGGAGGGTCGACGATTGATTGTTGACACGAACCACGAAGTGGTGTCCCGTAAAGTGAAGACAAAAATATTGACTGCGACTGCCGCCTAATAGTAACACAAAATGAAGCGTTGTAAGTAGGTAGACGAAAGATTAGGTAAAGCGCAGCCAGCACAAAACACATTTACACCACAAAGTTTGATCAGGGTGTGATTTGACAGAACTTTGCATAGCATAACTTCCTTCCGCTCCAGCATCCAGCTTCACTATCAGAATCTTGCATCCTAGCCGAAATGAAACGAAAATAAGTGCACATGTGATGCCATGCGCCTGTGTTCCTTGCCACGGCACGATGCATTAAAACACGGTGTTTTATGCTATACGTTACCAATCATGCTATGGCTCCAACTACGGTCACATCTACCCCAGCGAGAACGAGGTGAAGGGCACAAATTAACCTCGTCTTTGGCAAGGACAGTGCCGTAAGGGTTCGACTTGCAGTGTTTATCATTCAATTCATAGTCTCATTTCATGAAAAATAGCTAACACCCTTATGCCTTGTTCATCATTATGCCGCATACCATGTCATGTCCAATGCTCCTGAGCCTCAAACAAGCACATCGTCACCCTCCAAAATGCAAGACAAACTGTATGCTCCTTCAACGAACCTCGCAGTCCAGCGTAATTCTTCAAGTTTCGAACAGAGTAAAGTATGCAGTTGCTCAGATGAAAGAGAGGACAGTGAAAACCAGCTGCTTCGACTCCAAGAAAGCAACCATAAGGGTATGAGAAAGTCATCAGTGTACCTCGAAGGTAGAAGTCACGGGGTATTGATATCGTAAAAGCAAAAACAAACGATCGCTAGCACGCTAGCAATAAGCAAAACCAAACACAAAAAGAGATAAGCGTCGAATACAATTCGCGCGTTTGTTTTGAGTTCGCCCAGGAAAAGGGCGAGCTAGACAGCAGCACCGTTGATGACGACAGCGTAGCCATCGCTCTTGGCTTTGAGAGCTTTCGCCAGCATGAGCTCACGCATCCAGTCAATGCGGCCGTCGCGCGACTTGACAGCGAAGTGGTGTACCTTGCCGTTGGGCAACACCTTTCTAATCTCGCCTTTGCCGGGCGCCGTGGGCACAAGCTGGAACTCGAAGGCAGCAGGGACACCGTTCTTGTCCTTGTGGCCAGAGGTGAACTTCAACGCACGGAGTTTGGCAGAGAGCTTGTTTGACGCAAGTGATGAGCACGCGACGGCGTAGTCGTCCACGTCGATGGTCTGCAATGCAGATGACGAGGGTAGCTCGTTTGCATGCATGGCGAGCGTGGTACCCTGCAGGCGAAAATGGTGGTCCTGCCACTCGTGGCGGAGCAATTTGGTGCGCCGCTTCTTCATCCAGCCATGGTGGTTCACGCCGTTGTACACGAACCCTCCCTTGACAGTGCCACGATCCGGTATTGCCGTAAGAGTGGGATCGGACACGGGGCTGTCTTCGCCGGAGAACTGCGTCTCATTCAAGGTGTCAGAATCTCCATCGGACGGACCCGTTGGGCTGAACACTTGGTCTTCGTTGAGCGCCGGTAGGGGTAACGAGGGTCGGCGCCAATCAACTCGTGACCCGACTCGCTGCACTGGGTCCCTGTACTGCATGTTGGGTGGTACCGATTGGCTTGTATCACGTGAAACAGGTCCTGCAGGGATGGCTGTTACCGGAGCATCCATCTCAGAGAATGGCGTGCCAAACCGGTAGACACCGGTCGGAGATGCTGTCCTGCATGGCGAGAAGGCGGTGTCTGGTACTAGCTGCGGACTAGCGTGGACAGCGCTGCGAGCACCGTTGCACTGAGGACCTGCAGACATGGAACGCGGAGGCGGGATGCTGAGCTTAGGCAGCGTCTTCAAATTGAAGTGAGGTGCAGGGGTGAATTCTGGAGGATAAAGAGCGGGAGTGGAAAGGTCAAACGAAGCAGACGTGTGTGTCGATGTAGAGGCTGAGAAAGCTGAGTGGTGCTGATAGAAGTGGTAAGGTTGTACGGTTGACGGCCGAGGGGGAAACATGTCCACTGGTGGCGTCGGGGGGGCCTCAATAGGCGTTGCTGTGGTGTACGGTTGCTGAACACCTTGCAGAGTAAGGAACTGACGAACGTTGTCTTGCGGATCACGCGACTGTACTGCCTGCAAAGCATCTTCCTTCAAGTCGAACTCGGGCAGCTGGCCGGGACCCAGCAAGTCGGACGATGCTACGACAGACGGAATCGCATCTGAAGTTGGACGGTACACATCATCAACCGCACGTGCTGCGATATCAGCATTGCCTGGATCTCCAGCAATGAATATATGTCCCCCGTTCTCGGGCGAGATTGGGAAGCCATGCTCCTCTTGGAGCCTCGCAAGTTGTCTCTGTTGCTTCCTCCATTTAGCACAGCGCTCGCCCTTGGCGCATTTGTGAGGCTTGGGCAGGAGCTGCTCAATGGCCACAATGGACACGGACTCGGCTGGTGTAATGATGTCGTCACCGGGGTTCCGGTGTCGCCGACCTCTTCGCCTTCGGCCACCTCCTGGTGTAATGGGGGTTTTTGCATCCTCGCCATCGCATTCGACGCCCCGAGACTTGTCACGATGGCGTCGCTCCCTGTTCTTGCTCTTCGATCTCTGCCTTGCTTCTGTGCAAGGTCGCTCAATGTCTTCGAAAGGAGTGGGCGCTGCAGCCACGGGTGAAATGAGCCCCTCTGATGTCCGCAGCGAATCGATCCGGTTCCACAGCTCGTGGCGCTTGCCAAAAGATTGGATTTCCAGCTCCTTCAGATCGTCGAACTGTAGGTCGAGCAAGACTGCTCCCGTTATATCATGAGCCTCAAATCGGTCGATGATGTCGTCTTCGAAGCCATTCTGGTACATCCAAGTCGCGACCTCTTGAGATGTCCAAGCGCGTACCTCTGTGCTATCAAGATGAGCGACGGCCGAAGCGATGTTGTTGTACTCTCTTCTGGGAACGACCGTCTCTGGAGTCGCTCCACGGAACGAGGTCTGGGTGCGAGACAGTGGCTCTTTGGGGAACAGGGGGGACAGCTGTAGAGCAAAATCAAAATCGCTTGAGGACTGAGAAGAACGGAATAGATGAGGGCCTCTTGGGCCCTCTACAGGCTTGGGAAGGTACCATTCGGCGAAGTGGGGTCGAATCTCGTCTCTTGGGGTCTGCACCTCTTCAAAGGTGGAGATGGTAGTCTGACTTTTGCGGTTGTCGTTCTGCTGGTTGTTAAAGGTGAGATTGGCGTGTGTTGAATGCACGACTTACCGAGGAGCGGAGGCTATACTCTTCGAAATCACTCGAATCATCTTCGATGTCTGTATATGCTTCGCTAATGTTTGAAGTCGGACGCTCCGGCGAAGTCCGGGCAGAGACGGCGCCGATGAAGAGCGATTGCGACTTGCCGCGCTCAAACATTTCGCTAGGTTCCAGAGGGGTGACGGGCGTCGTGGCCAGCTATACGGGGGTCAGACAGAGGGGCGGGGCAGTGAGAAAGCTGCGAAGATGGACTTACCATGGGGACCGTCGACAGTGCAGCAGGACACTGTGGGAGGACTGTGCTCGGAAAGGTTCTATCTGGGGCTCCGGGTGGATGATGCAACCATGGTAAGCGCAGGATTGCGGCACAGCTGTTGAAGATCAGAGCGACCCTGCGGGCAGAGGGCACTTGGTGGAGTTAATGTAGCGGCTCGGCGAGGAGGTCGCGGAGAGGGAGACGAGGGTTCGACGAGGTGAATGCAGTGCGTGCAGAGACAGCACAGTGCTGGCTTCTGGCGTCCAGTGAGGGCATTGGGCGGCAGACAGGGCCTGGGGGCGGCGCCAATGGGGAGGCAGAGGGTGCCGGGCGACATGCAGCGATGATTGAGCGGGCGCGTAGTCGGAGACGATGAGAGGGCTGGCAGCGCTGGCGGGCGCGATTCGCTGGTCGGGCCGCTAAATGCCCCGCCTCGGGCCTAGCTGGAGAGCCCCACGCCTCGCTTCGCTTTTCGCTTCGGCACGCTGGCGCCCGCCCGCCGCAGAGGGGCTCGTTCGCACAACGACGGCCGCGTGGGTAGAATAGACGGTAGATAGTAGGTTGGTAGAGGTGGACGTGGTGGACGTGGTGGACGTGGTGGACGTCCAGGGGGAGGTAGAGCGTGTTGCTGCGAGTGTCAACCTCGTCGGCGCCCACCACGGGCTGCACACGGCCGCCCTGCGCGTGGAGTAGAGTAGAGGGGAGTAGAGTCGAGTCGAGGCCACGGCTCCCGCGCATACACAGCATGTAGGCACCACCCGGCTTCGAGCCGATGAGGCGCTGGCCGCCGCGGTCCAGTGACTGCTGCTGCTGCTGACTCATGCACTGGCAAAGGAATCAGGATGCACTCGACATGGACGGCGACGGCATGCCCGCCACCCTGCACCGATCAAATATTGGAACATGGTTGTATCGCACGCCACGCCACGCGGGCCACGGCCCCTTCCCTCAGGCCCATTGCCCATCGCACCGTGCCACGGCCTGCGACTGCTGCTCGTCGTAGAAGCCCGGGAGCCGCATAAAACACGTCGACCGCCGTCCGCCGTCCGCCGTGCAACACGCTGCCTCGAGACGACTCGAGACTCGGCGCACCTGCTCCCGTCGGGCAGCAGCACGGCGCCAGCGTGACCTCGCGTGTCCGCTCGCAGACCGCTCTTCCGGCTACCGTCGTCCCCGTCCTCACCCTCGTCCTCGTCCTCGTCCCAAGGGATGCCTGTGCGACACTTGTGCGAGCCTTGATGCCACCGTCGTCGCCCTGCCAGCCAACAGCTGCTCAGAAGTGCGCCAACCCTCTCCTCACATGACCGCACCTTCATGCGGGCTTGGCCACTTTGGCTATCTCGTGCTCCGTCGCTCCACCATGGACTGGTCGAGACGTGCCTACCAGAGGCAAATCAAGCCCTCTGGCTGGCCTCCAGCCTTTGCACGCCATGCGTCAGCCCAACATGCATGAGTCTTCAACCGTTGGGCCAAGGCGAGCTCGACGCTGCAGCCGTTCTACGTCCGACCTCCTCTCCACCTCCAAACGAGCTTGTTCGGGCCTCCACATTTCGTGCCATTCGTGCCATTCGTGCCAAAGCTGTTCAGGCCTGCAGAGGCTCTGCCAATCGCAGAAGCTGCTGGCACGTCACTCGGCCCTTCCGAGTCATGTACAGGAAGCAGAATCGGCTCTCACGGGTGCAACAACACGGCAGGCCGCCCATCCAGGACCCGCATCCTCGCTAGGAACCGCAGCTCATTCCGACGTCCAAGATCCGGGCTCGCCTGCCATGGCCATCCGACCTGCGACAGGCACGGCAAGAGCACGTTTATAGCGGATACCACGATGCCCAGACTAAGATGCGCGCTGTCAGGTGAGCTTCCTACGCGTAGAGTGGCCCAACCAAGTACCTGCTACAAGAGGTCCATTCGCAGAGCGATCAAGTATTGACTACAGTGGTCGGTAACCAATACCATCCCGTAGACGCCATGCATGCTCGAGCGGGAGAGTGCTAGCGTGGTGCAGCCGTCCACCACCTCATCCTGCACTGGCTAATTATGGGACTTTTATTTGCAGCTAATTAACCCGAAGAGGCTATCGCGGATGGTATCAGAAGGGAACGGATGCACGAAATCCAACCGATGTGGCCCCTGTCATCACGAACCTAGTCTCGTGGCTGATAAGCCCTGCAATTGGATGGGCGGTGGGGTCAATCTAAAGCTTGTCATGCAAAATTCAACTCCGTCCATATGTCTCTACCACTCACGACGAACATCCTGCTTTTGATCCCGTCGCTTCTCCATGTCACACCCTGGCTAGTCCACGACGTCGCACCGTCTCCAACCTCGTCCTCGACCGACCTCCCCCTTTTGGTCAGCTCTTGCCGTGGAGATGATCACGGCAGATGTTGAAGCGAATCAGTCGACATGGACCCCCGAGCTGCTGGACGGCCTCCACTGACCAAGTCAAGTGTATCGCCATGTCCGCCCGCCACGACACGTCGCACATTGGCCCACGAGTAGCGACGCGGTGCGCGTTGAAGCTCCACCGCTTCTGCTCGTACCATCTGAACATCACGAGCGCTGCGAATCCTTGGTAGCTCAAGCCCAAGCCGACTCCACGCCTACGTCCCACTACGCTGGAATTCATTTGCACACATGCAGCATTCGGATACGCGCTTGGCAATATTGCAGTTTCGCAGATCCACCTGGTCAGAGCGAACGCCAACTTGCTCGGGCCGGCCAGTTATCGCATCCGCTGCGAGTGTTCGATCTGCTCTCGGGTGCACTGTTCAGTTGTTGTGCTGGGGGTTGAGGAGGGGCCAAATGTGAAAGTCCCGGGAGGTAGCCTGCCCAAAATGGGTCATTTAGTGCTAAAAAAACCATGCGGGGGCTGCCTTCGTCGAGGTAGCCCCATGCAGGTGCGCACAGAGTGGGATGAGGTCCGAGCTGGCGGGTAAAATGGAGGCAAAAATAGCTGCACCCTCTGGTAAATGCCCCTAATTTCAACCTCAATCTGCAGGTAACCATCAACGGACCAATCATCGTTTCATTTCCCTCTCGTCCTGTTGGAGGATCCCATTTGACCGCCTGGCCATGTCCAAGAATAGACTCGGTTGATTTTGCTAGCATTGTACCATTTGTGGCTCTCTTATGGTACATAACCTTTATCTTCCTTCTCCAGAAACGGCAGACGTCCATAATTTGCTCGCGCTCCTCTCACTTCGAAGCTGGCTTCGAAATACCAATCTTTAATTAAGAGCAACCCTGGTCGAGCTTTGCTAACCTGTCCCTTGCGATCCCTCCCGCTGCGCGCCGCGTTAGTCCTTATTGCCGCATTGTTTACTAGCCTTTCATAAACCACCGTACTGGACCCGAAGTACATGAGCTGTCCATGTCCTCCTCTTCAGCGCCATCGTCCGCTGCCAAACTATCTGCCAACATGGTAGGAACTACAAATGCGGCCAATGCGGCCAATGCAGCCAATGCAGCCAAACAAGCCGCTGCAAAGATGCACCGTCGCTCGCGAACAGGCAAGTCATGCTTTCTGGCTTCTGTGCAGGGGTCCCCGCTCTTCGCGCTGGCTAACACGACTGCGCAGGTTGCTTCACATGCCGATTGAGGCGAAAGAAGTGCGATGAAGCAAAGCCGTCGTGCCGCGCATGCAAGCACCTTGGACTGCAATGTGAATACAAAAGACCCATGTGGTGGAGCAGCAGCGAGACAAGGAAAGGCCAGAAAGAGCGCATCAAGAACATCATCAAACGGACAAAGCTCCAAGAAAAGAGCCAACAGGGCATTGCGATGAGCGCAACAACCCCACCCGGCCTATGTCACTCTCTACCTACTTCCGACACTTACTCGGACGGCATTGGATGCACCCGTGCACCATCAGTCGACTCCCAAAATTCCTTGGATTACAATTTCAACGCCGTGTCTACCCCTGGACTGTATGATTCGATATCCATGCCGCCTCCCATGTTCGCTCCCTCGTTCCACCATGCTGGACAGTTTGCCCCCTACGAGGTTGATATCAAAACGGAAAGCCAACTATTCATTGACGACATTCCGACTCGAAGAGATTCTACGATTTCCACTTTTAGCACGTACCAAACACCACCCGTTACCGGCCACCCGTTCCCAACCGAAAACTGGATACAGCAAGATTATTTCGAAAGTCGTCGGGAGTCTTTTGCAGAGGAGCCTCTGGACTTCCAAGTCTTCGATTTCCCTCATGGGTCCTTCAGCCCGTCACATCAAGCCATGATTCCAGTCGATGAATGCGACCAATACCTGCTCAACCACTTCATAGAAAATGTTGTCCGGTTGGTTTTTCCCATCCTCGAAGTAAACCAGCACGGCTCGGCACGTTCAGATATCATACTCCCTGCATTAGCTACCAACAAGACCTATCTTCACAGCTGCTTGAGCGTTGCTGCCGAACACCTCAAGGCTACCGAGCGGATCCAGGGCGAACAGATCGATCGGGACATCATGAACCATCGCTATGAGGCGATCAAAGAGCTCTGCGAAGCATTCCAGCGCGACACTGACCACGCACAGACTCTCGAGGCTACCCTCGGCATGATCCTCTTTCAGTGCTCGGTCGGTCGCGCGGATGATGGTCCCGCAGCGGAGGCCGTGGGCGACGCCATTGACGTCAAGTGGCACTCGCATTTTCTGGCCACGACGCAGTTGGCGCAGAGACTTGAACTCCCGGCGCAACTTGTCGCTTTAAACGGCCAACCACACGCGCAGCCACCCTTCAACATGACCCTCACATCTTGGATTGACATCCTCGGTGCAACTATGCTCGGGCGAACTCCCGTGTTTGCGGACACGTACCGAGAAAAGCTGATTGCAGATTCGCCGTCCGGCCTCGCAGAACTCATGGGATGCGATGATAGGATCATGTATCTGATCTCCGAGATTGCATGCCTCGAAGCCCTGAAGATGGACAACATGGACGAAGTACAACTTTGCGCTCACATCAAGCACGTCGGCGATCAGATCAGCCTCTCCGAGCCGCCGCCAGGTACTGTGAGAAACCCGTACTCGTCGACTGGCGCCATACGACCAAAGCAGCTCAGCACGAACCTGACGGCCGTGTTCCGGTTGGCTGCTCGCATCTATCTCTGCAGCTTGGTTCCCAACTTTGATCGCACTCAGGGAAGCGTGATCGCGAACATGGTGAACGCTCTGAGTGACACCATGGAGTACATTCCAGCGGGTCCTGATGGTTTCGATACTTCTCTGGTGTGGCCGCTCCTGATTGCCGGCTCCGTGTCGCTGCCCAACTCACCTTTCCGCACGATGTTCTCGGAACGAGCCAACCGATTGGGCGAGGCTTCGGACTTTGGATCGTTTGGTAGGATGAAAGAGCTGCTCAAGGAAGTATGGCGCGTGAACGATGCCGCCCTCGCAAACGGCGACAAACAATGTGTCCACTGGCGGGACACGATGCGACAAAGAGGCTGGGATTTCCTGTTGATCTAGAGATCTCGGCCCTGCTGCTGGACAGCACAGCATCCCGGTCAGGAAGATCAGCGTTTTTGCATCATTCTCTTCTCTTCTCGTGGCGATGGCGATGGTGTCGCGTGCGGGCGATTGGCACCACGGCGACTGCGCATTGCCTCTTGTTTGCAAATAGTACCTTGACACGCGTTATACCCACGTTGTAATTTTTATATGGGGGGGAAGCTGAAGGAGCTGGGCCGCATGCCGGGCGAGGTGGCATGGAGCGGCAGTACGTACTCACGGCGCTGGAAGGATCTCATGGTTGACGACAGTTACGGCTGACCGAAGGCTTCGGTCGAGGAGTGGGCTGGGAGAGAGGCGCAGAGGCTAGTGCAGCTACTGCGCATACTTGGTGTATCATATCCGACGGGGTCCTGAGGGGCCCCGCAGTAGAAGGTAGCAGTGAATGGAAGCTTGAACCATGCCAGAACGGTGCCGGGCGCCATGTGATTGGCCGCCTACCGGAGGGTTCCGGACTAAACATAGGTCGGTGGTTGTGAAGAAGGCGGGCGCTCGAGGCACGAGGCTCGACGAGCGGCAGCTGCGCGGACGGTTCAGCTCGGCGGAGATGGCACCTCTGTGCAGCAGATAGGTCCGTCGTCAGCTGACCGTCTCGCATTGGCGGCGGCGGAGATGGCTCTAAAGGCAATTTGCCGTCTACATCAACGCAGCACTCCCAAGGGCATCCGGCCCCCACCGCGCAGACAACCACGCCTCCAGCAACGCGCCTCCGCCCTCCGCCGCCTCTCCGCACCCGCGCACCAATGTCGACTCCGGCTGCGTATCCACCGTTTCCTGCAGTGGACACGGCGACCCGCCCAGGCGCCCTGACGGACGAGGTCGAGTCGCCCGGCATCTCCAACACCAACGCCCTCGCCCGCTTCGAGTTCGAGGCGGGCCATGGCAGGGAAGGCACCAAGATCCTCATGGTCGAGTGGGAGGACGACGCCTCAACACGCGGCGTGCGCGGCGAATGGCACATCTCGTGGGAGGGCAAGGGCAAGACGACGGTGCTGCCGGCCGAGGACCAGCCGAGCAACGACGTGAACCGCATCTACTTCATGCTCGCCCCGGGCGTCGCCGTGCCCTCGAGCCTGACGCTGACCCACCGCCCGCACGACGTCGACCGGAAGTCCGTGGTCTGGCACACCAACCCGCTGCCCGCCATCTTCCCGCCCGAGCTGGGCGCGTCGGCGCGCGCCACGGGCAGGAAGGGCATCCTCCACACCATCTGGGCGAAGAAGCGGCTGCAGGTGTTGCAGAAGGAGATCGAGGCCGAGTCGCAGAGCAACGTCGAGGGCATCGGCTTCCTCATGGCCGTGCAAGAGAAGGAGTGGATTGAGCAGACGTTCGGCGTCAACGCAAAGCCTGCAGGCCTCAGCATCCAGCTCGCCGAGCCCACGGTTGCGCCTCTGGGGCCTGCGAGCCCTCGTTCCCCCGGCGGCGGCCGCTTGATGGAGAAGCTGCGCGGCCTGAAGCTGGGCACCAGCGAAAAGGACCTCACGGCGAAGACGGAGCCCGGCAATGCCCCCTTTGCAAACCCGCTGTCGCCCGAGTCGTCCGACGTGGCCGTGTCGTCCTTTGCTGCGTTCAAGGGTAACAGCCCCGCAACACTGGCAGCCAAACCCCCCCAGCCCCCGCAGCAGCCCGCCCGCAAGGTCGCAGCACGCATCGAGCCGCCCGCTACCGTCGCACAGCAGCAGCACGCTGGCATGGCGTCCCTCGATGCCTTTGCTGCACCCGCCGCGCCCACGTTCCAGTCGCGCGGCGCTCCCTCGCCGGACGACGACCACGACGACGGGCTGTTTGCGCTGCCCATCAGCCCGCGCAGCCCGGAGATGGGCAAGAGCCCCTTTTCGTTTGGAGGCAACGAAACAGCCAGCTATGTCAGCGGCGGGTGAGCTTCGTAGGGACGGCCGGACGGCAGCGGGCGGATGTGCTGGAGTTTTGGATCACTGCTGCTTTGGCTGGGACGGGATGGGATTGCTTGCCGCGGCGGCTTTTGTGCTGGCTTTGATGATACCTAGAGCATGTAGCGATGACTGCAAAACGTCGCACACGACGATACGAATAGCTGTTATGAATCGGACACACTACCAGCCACGGTGAAGCCCCTGGTGACGTGCAGGCCTGGCGACGCGACCGCAGCCAGGCTGCACCCGAGGCGCGTGTGGTGAAGGACGATCACGTGGCGGGCGTGGCTTGGCGCGGGAAGGCTCTAGTGCGGCTCAACCTAGTCCACTTGGTACCCTCCACGGGCTGACGCTGCGAACAGCGCCAACACACAACTCTCCTTCGCCGACCTTTGCATTGCGCCCGTCGCTCTCCCGGTCTGCACAACACCCATCGTCATGTTCGTCAACGGGCGCGGCAGCATTGCGCATGTGCACTACACGGGCGATGAAGCCGCCGCCGAGATCAAGAAGCTGCTGGACGCGGTGGTGCGCATCTCCCATCGCTTCGCCACGAGCACGCGCTGACTGCAATCAGATGGAGAACGAAGACGAGTTCGAGCGCTGGGAGGCCCTCGTCACCCGCGCCACAGAGCTCGAAGGCGGCGTCACGCGCAACTCCAGCCCCTCGTCCATCGAGCTGGTGCGCAACGCCTACAACTGCTTCCTCGCCAAGTTCCCGCTCTTCTTCGGCTACTGGAAGAAATACGCCGACCTCGAGTTTGCCATCGGCGGCACCGAGACGGCCGAGATGGTGAGTGCCGGCACACGGCGCCCTCGCCGCGCATGCGCTGACCACGCCGCAGGTATACGAGCGCGGTGTATCGTGCATCCCCAGCTCCGTCGATCTCTGGGCACACTACTGTGCGTTCAAGATGGACACGAGCCACGACAACGACATCATCCGAGAGTAAGTCCAACTTCCTTCCTTGAACCGGGAACTCAACCGCACCTGCAGCCGACGACAGAGGAGCTGCTGGCTAGTTTCGTGAGCACGCAGCGGCTCAAGAGCCAACTTTCGCGCTCGTTAATTGCGCCGTTCACTGCCCACTGCCCCTCTCACTTGAGCACGACAAACACGAGGATGATCGCATCGGATGGATTGTTTTGGTCATGTCACAAGACGTCGCGTTTCTCTACTGCAAGCTCACCCCCGCTCCCTCCTCCCACCCCTTCGCTTCTGTGTACTTGACTAACCACCGCTAACTCTCTAGTCTGTTCGAACGCGGCGCCCACTTTGTTGGTCTTGATTTCCAGGGCCATCCCTTCTGGGACAAGTATATCGAGTTCGAGGATCGAAACAACGAACCAGCCAGAGTCGCGCAGCTCTATCGCCGCGTCTCCCAAATCCCGATGTACCAATTCTCCAGGTACTACGAAAAGTTTCGTGGTCTGATCAATAGCAACACTTCCATCGACGACCTTGCAGAGCCTGAGACGCTCGAAACATTGCAGGCAGCTGTTGCTACCGAGAACCAAGGCTTCGAGCGCTCATCCCTCGAGCTCGACCGACAACTTCGCGGCAAGCTTGATCAGTGGTATTATGAAGCTTATTCCCGCACGCAAGCAGACGTCACAGCTCGCTGGCCTTTCGAAGAGAAGATCGAAAGAGGCTATTTTCACGTCACTGATCTCAAAGACACCGAGATCGACAACTGGCGGAAGTACCTCGATTTCGAAGAGACGCAGGGCGATTTTCATCGCACATGCTTTTTGTATGAACGTTGCTTGGTGGCATGTGCTTTGTATGAAGAGTTCTGGCTGCGCTACGCTCGCTGGATGTTCTCCCAAGAGAACAAGGAGGAGGACTGTCGGCAGATCTACATCCGAGCGAGCTGTATCTTCGTCCCAATCTCGCAACCGACTGTTCGCCTGAACTGGGCTCGATTCGAGGAGAAGCTGGGCCGCACCTCCCTTGCACATGACATCCACGAGGCTATACTAGATCAGAACCCAGATCATGTGGAGACCATTATCTCGCTCGCTGGCGTGGATCGTCGTCACGCAGGTGCGGATGCCGCAGTAAGCACATTGGAGAAGTACATTGGTCAGCGTAACGCGCATGTAGGTGGCGTCCTGGCCGCGGAGCAAGCACGCATTTTGTGGCAGTCCAAGCGTGCGGTTGATGAGGCCCGCCAGCTGTTCAAAGACAAGGCAGACAAGTTTCTGGAATCGAAAGAGTTTTGGCTGAAGTACATGGACTTTGAGATCGCTCAACCGTTGAGCGAAGAGGATGACGCCCACAAGCGCGTCAAAGAGATCCATGAGACTATCCGCGCTAAAGGGCGTTTTTCGGAAGAGGCATCGAAGGCGCTTTCACACCACTACATGGAGTACTTGATGGATCACGGAGGCAAGAACGCCGCCGACGAATTCATGAAGCTCGACCGCGAGGTCAACGGGTACATATCGTCTAAGAATATTGATCTGCCTCACGCGAAACCGCCGGCGAAGAAGCGGAAAAACAAGAATAAGAATGCGGCAGCGACGGCAGCGTCGTGAACTTCTCTCAGCAACCGGGAGTTCAGAGTCGGTTAAATTTTTCTCGTTTGCTTGGCTGCCTGCTGGTTTATCCTGCCCTTGTTTCCTCTCTCATTGCATCACTTCAATATCGTTAGTTATTCCCCCTTGTGTGCTTTGCCTACACAGTAGACAGTAAATGTAAACAACTCTGTTCTCGTTCCGATGACACATGCTGCGGACTTGTCGCTCGTACCTGCACAATATCTGGTGAAACTAGGGATTTTCTATTGTTTTGCCATTTACATCTTGCGCGAGTGGGAGTGTATCGTGGCTTTGAGGTTCCGCGGGTTCGAGTACATTGTTGAACAGGATGCACTGGTCGTATGGAGACGATTAACCGGTGTATTGTAGGTCCAGCGAAAGCGCGTATATGCCGCGAAGCTGTTCTCAGAACTTGGAAGACTCAGCTATTGCATTCGTTCATCGACGTGGCCCAGCATCATCATCATCAATATACATTTACTCTGCATTCGTGAGTATTACTTATCCCTTCAATTGTTGCCCTCATACCACTACGCCCCCAGAGTTCTTCTGCCGCGGTTCTCCTGCAGCCTCGAACGTTCCATTCGCCAACCTCCTGAGACCCTGCGCCGTGCTCTGTCCCGGCGCCACCCACGTAACGTTCGCCCCCAATTCTTTCAAAAATGCCGTCGTTTCGTTGCTGAAGGCGTATTCGAAACTGACTTGTGCGGGGACCAGCTGGTCATGGATGCGTGGCTGCGCAAGTGCGTCTGCCGTCGAGAGCCCGCCGTCGAGAATGTGCAAAAGGTTCTGCACCGTCGCGGTAATAATGCGGGAGCCGCCTGCAGCGCCAATAGCTACATAAAGAGCGGACGCGAGGGACGTGGCATTGAGATTCTCGACGATGACTGGGGAGATGGAGGACAGGGGCCGTTTGCCGGGGCGCACAAAATTCGCAGGAGAAGGAATGTACCCAAACGCATTCGTGACATTGGGTATGCTGAAATCGTTCATCTCATTATTCAGGATAATTCCAGATGAATTCACCGCAAGCTTCGCACCAAACAGCGTGTTGATAGTCGTGGTGAGGCTGATGGAGAGCCCAGTGTGGTCCGCCACCACAACGTGCGAGGTACCCGGGGTCTCGAGCGACTCGAGGCCCTTCGGGTCGTAGTAGGACGTGTTGAAGGTGTGAGTGTCGCTGATTTTGGCACGTATTTCGGCTGCCTGGATGTGTAAAGGCAAGGTCAGTAAAAGTTGGAAATATAGGGGCAGGTACGCGTGACCGTGTACAAGACATGTCCATTTCGTACTCGGGCGTCACGTACCGTGGCAGCCGAAACCATAGCTTCCTGGTAGGCGTCAATGCCAGAGAGGTATGAGGGGTCACCGAGCTCTGTGCGCATGCCGTAGGCGAACTTCATTGCTTCGTCAAGACGATGCGTGGTAAGATTAACGGCAGACGGGTCCCCTAAATCATCGTATCCTTCAAGGATTTTGAGGATGGCGAGTGTGACTTCGCCCCCAGAGGGGGCGCTGCACGCAGTAAGCTTATAGTCGCGGTATGTGATTGTTGATGGCTTCCTGATAGCAACAGTGTAGTTCTTGAGGTCCTCAAGAGTCACTATACTCGCGGGTACAAAGTCAGCTGAGTCACAAAAGTGGGTTTATGTACGAAGTGTCCATGTCTAAAACATAGCGACTTTTGTACTGGGGAGTACCGTACTGGTGCCATTGCGGGCTTGAATGGCGCGGATAGTACTTTCTGCAATCGGGCCGGAATAGAAAGCATCCGGGCCTTCGTAGGCAATTGTCTCGAGTGTGTCCGCATATCTCTTTCTAGTGATGGTCTCGTTGAGCCCTAATAACCGTCCGTGAGGCGCAAAATCAATAGCAAACGCAGGGTCGTTGACGAGGAAGTTGGAAGTAGCGTTGCCTGTCGAGCCGATGGCGGACTTGATGTAATTCACGAGATCTTGGTTCACTGTCCAGCCTTCGCGGGCTACCTTGACAGCTGGGAGCCATACAGTGGACCAGGGCAGTACTCCGTACTTGTCGTGAAGATGTTGGAGTCCACGGAGTTCACCAGGGACGCCTGCTGCAAGGCCACCGGTCAGACTAGCCTCTTCATTGTCCTTGTACATGTCCTCAAACGCGTTCTTCGGGGCCGTTTCCCTAAAGTCGATAAACTCGTAGGTGCCGTTGGGCGAACGGACTATCATGAAACCACCACCACCAATGCCTACTAATCATCAGTGTCATCTCGGTGTCATGGACAATGGGCTGGCGTACCTGAGTGGTACATGCCAATCACACCAACACAAGCCACGGTGCCCACCAACGCATCTGCTGCATTTCCGCCCTGCTTTAGCAGTTCGGTCCCAATACGACTGCAAATGTCGCTCTCAGAGGCGACGGCACCCAATTGGCCTGGCTCGAGCGGCGGCGGGGTAGTATACTGTGGGCTCGCAACAGCAGTGTGCAGCACTAAGAGCCCCGTGAGAGCCTGGATCAAGCCGGGCGCCATGGTCTACAGAAAGGCTTGGAGATGGAAAAGGGACAGCAGACCGTAGCAAGAAAGAGTCCATGATATAACCTCACCGCAACAGTACAAAGCAAGGCACGGTTCCCAGCCGCGGTGCGCGCTGATCATGGTTGGACTCCGTTAGCAGCAGTGCGTATTGATGCGGCGCGCCGGAAAGCTCGGAGCTACATGCGGCCATGGCGGCACAAGGGCACAAGCAGGAGGGTACCGTTGTTACGTGAGATCCGTTAGAATGGAAGGGCTCTTCTGCATGCAGGCGTCATATCGCTAGCACTCGCGGCCTTCCTCTTCGGGACTAAGGCACGAACACACTCCCATCGGCTGTCCACAATGAATCAGACGATCCATTGTCAGAGCAAGTTGCCTATCTACTTCGACCATGTAAAGAATAACGCAATGAGCTTCCCGAGGTCAGGTCTGGCTCCTGTCGGCAGATCCATCTGGAAGCTCCTCTCCTGCCAGGAGAATAATACCTCGGAGTTCTTTCGAATCGGCTTCTCTTTTCGAATGAACAGCTCGCCAACAGCATGCCCCCTCGTCATCGAAATCATAGTTCTCGCGGTTGTGGATAGCATCTAGAGAAAGATTAGATAGGGATGTAGCTGCCGAGTTCATTTCCATGTAAGCTGAACTCGCGTTCCTAATGCCTGCAGATATTTGGGAACAATCACGGGTTCCTCCAGGAACAGCTAGTGTCTCGCGCCGTCCATTTGGCTTTGCAGGACTCCGACCCCTCCGTTGTTCACCAAGTGTGTGGATGGTAAGGGCAGGCTTTCGCCATCGGAGTTTGTAGTAATTGGGCCTATTCGGCCTAACTTGAGATATCAAGTCTTGTCGAAACTTGGCCCGGCGCTCATCGATTGAAACGGCATGACGTATGACCCTTGCGGAGCTCCTCGCGGTACGTGGAAATTTACTACGTTGCATCCATGCGTTTTCGAAACTCGGTACGCTATTGACTGTGTCGAAAAGCCCCAGAAAACGAATCTACATCGAAATGTAAGCCTTATGTTCCTGTACTGGGTATCTCTAAGAGGGGCACCAGACAGGTTTCACGGGTCGACTGAAGGTTCCCCTGAAAGCACACATGAACTCGAGTAAGTATCGTTTTTGTTATTTCTCCTTTTCGTTACGCTCTTGTCAGCATTGCCATCGTTGAAATGTTCTCGAATGGATTAGCTCCAGCAGCTTCACCAGCTGCAGGGAACTCACTTCCAAGCAAAATCACCTAGTCGGGAAAAGTATGAATTAGCCGACAGTTTCGCCTCTTACTCAAGGGTGACTTACATATCTCTTCATTTCCAGCGGATAACAGTCCAACGTGGTCAAGCATCTCGGCTAGGAACCGTGCGGTGTAGGTGCCCCTCGAGAAGCCGAAAAAGAAGATATCGTCTCCAGGGTTATAGTACCGCATGATAAACTGCAACAGCATGAGCACAAACCGATGCCGAAGCACAGAGCGTAGAACGGCACATTGCTCACCTTGTAGCCGCCCATAACATGATCCGCGAACGAAGTGCCGATAGTGCTATCCTTTGCTTTGATGTACCAGCTTTTGAGCCTGTCGAATCTGCTGGAATGTGAACCGTTTTTCCTAGAAGACGCGATGACGTAGGTACCAATGCCTGGCTGGTAGTAATGGAATTGACCATCTTCGTTGCGATCCAAAAGCCTATATATATCTCTTAAGGATGTTGGAATCGGAATCGGTGCCTGAGAACTTGTTACCTGTGCCATCGAAGCAAAGAATGAACTTTCTCCTATGCCTTGACGACTGAGCTGCCGCCGTGACCGGCATGGTGATGCGATACTGAATCAATGGCTCCAATGTCAGTGTAAGTAGAAAATTTGGGGGAACACTAGTGTACGTGCATATCCGGGCCAAGCTAGGGATGTCCTTCCTGGCGCTAGGAGGATGCCTCCACTTTGTGCACAGTGGTGTCGTACGTAGTCTAGCTGTGCTTGCAGATCGGCTGGTGGCGGAGAACTGGAATTGAACACCATTGTGACCACGAGGCAGGAGGCAGGAACATCGAGTGCCTTCTCCACCTTTTGCGCGACCCGAGATGTGCTTAAGAGTCCTGTATCGCTAGGGAGATCGTCTGCGACCATACACGGTGTAGGTTTAGCTGCACGCCATGGCGGGATGGCGCACTTGGTTTAGAAAGTGCGGTTGTTCCAGAGGCGTTAATCATGCCGTTGAGATTGGACAATGAAGGTTGTTGGTGTGACAAATGCGAGCTCTCAGAGATCGGTCCGCCTTCCATTTAGTTAGAATGACTTAGCACCAGAGCTGAACAGACCACTCTTGATACGGAACGGCACATGTGTAGGCAGCGTATCAACGATCATGTCTGACCATCGTATTTTGCACTCGAAGAGATCGGTTTGTTCTAAATCGTCGACATCGAAACATTAACGCTGCTCGTGGGCAGCCACACTGATATTGCTCATACACGATGCGTCTTGGGGGTCCAAATCAATGACGGCCACAATTGCGGCCTAAATATAGAAGGATTCGTCTATAGCTGGGTTCTACGAACATTGCAACCATGCCGCAACACGTCAGCGAAAGACAGCACGCAACACGGTCAAGCGCAAAGGATGTACAAATCAAGGAAATCTTCGACACGTTCTGTGAGGCAAAATAGTTGTCACTGTACAAGTATTGAACACACTCATCGCTCCTCCTGTCCTCCCGACACCCTGAAATACACTCTTCTATGACTTGTTGGTCGGCTTTGGAAGCTTGCTTAGGATAGGGCTCTTGATCGGCGGGTTGTAAACAAGCTTTCTCGATTTGACCGAAGCCCACTTGTACCTTTCAACTTGTTAGCACAATGTCACATCGTGTCGTGTCTATGTGTGCTCACCTTTTGACCCAGATGCTCAACGCGGTCAGTACACTGGTAACCGCGAGAACTTTCCAGCCCATCTTCTTGCGGTCGTCTGCCTCTGGTTCAGCGGCCCAGTTCAAGAACTCTGTGACATCTTTGGCCATCTGTGAAGTTGTAGCAGGAGTCTCGTCTTCATATTCGACAAGGTCGTCATAGAGGACACGCGCCATGGCAATTCCAGTACCAGGGAAGTAGGGGTTGAAGTTGAGGCCCTCAGGCACGACCGCACCTGCTGGGGGCTCGTCGGGGTAACCGGTAAGCAGGCTGAAGATGTAGTCGCAGCCGCCGTGGCGAGCCTTGACCATGAGCGATAGATCCGGGGGCAGGGCTCCGTTGTTGGCCGCGCGTGCGGCTTCGTCGTTCTTATAGGGGCTGGGGAGGTAATCGGACAGCTTTCCGGGGCGCTTCTCGAGCTCTCCCTCGTCGTTCGGTTCTGTGTCGTATTCGTTCTCCTCGGCCAAAGCCTTGGCCTCATCGACCGTCATAATTTTTCCCACGAGCGAGCGGTATGGGATACGGGAGAGAGAATGGCATGAAGCGCAGACCTCGCGGTAGACCTGGAAGCCACGTCGGAGGCTGTATGGTTTGCATTAGGCCTGACGATGGAGAGCGGCTGGAGGGGCACTTACGCCTGGCTGTCGAATGTCTTGTTCCATTTGGCATGCTCCCACGGGTACTGCGTCGGGTGGAGACTGCAGTGCAGATACATTAGTCCCAGGTTCCGTCTTCCAGCAGAGTCGCCTGCAAGGCCATGCAGCCGGAACATCACTCACCCTTCTTCGGCCGGCGTCATCGCATCGACATCGCGGCCGGCGATGTAGGCGTACCAGGCAACGGTTCCGATCGCGAATGCAGTGGCGCCAACGGGCAGGGCGTTCGTCTTCCAGGACGAGGTACCCTCGGCTGTCGAGCTGGATGTCGAGGCAGAGCGCTGTTCCACCAATGCGTTAGCAAACTCTCCAATTGGCACAGAGGAAGATGAAGGCATCACAGGCCAGCCTGCGATGGATTCTGGGGCGCTCGCGGGCGCTGCGGGCTGCAATTGGGATGACCGGGCGTCGTACCGAAGCTGTCTTGCTCGCGGCATTGCGGGCTGCTGCGCCAACCGGGCGCGCCGAGCGAAGAGCCGATCGAGCCAACATTGTGAGCTGGAGCTGGCTCGCAGGCTGCGGGGAGAAGAGAGAGTCGGGTGGGTGCTGGCGGAGAGGTGGTGTGGAGGCGTCGGGCAAGACTTCTCTCTCCTTCGCACCAAGTTCGTTTTCTTGGCGATTTCTGCCGCTAGCTGATTACGAGCTCTACCATTGGCCACACTGGTCCAGAGAGCATCTGCATGCATTCCAAGGTTAGATGCTTGCCGCGTGATTTTTCTCGTTCACATAAGGCGGCAAATCACAATGCGAAGCTCCTAGCCAATGTGGTTCCATTGCACTTTTTCTACACGGCATGTCGTCCGACGCCTTCCTGACCTGCTCTCTTCCCACACCCCATCCTATCTACGTAGCCCTCAACGACACTTTGACGACCCCTATGCAGTATTCCATCCTCAGAGCTCCCTATCCGTTGCCTTTAACGGCTTTTCTTCGTCCGCCGACTTGCCCACCGCCACCTTACGGTCGCCCTTCCAGCCCATAGCCTTCAGACGCTCGGTCAGGATGGGATGCGAGTGATGGAAGCTGGAGTAGAACCAGTCAGCATCCATGCTGGAGAGGTTTTGAATCTGGAGCTTGATCAATGAAGCGCCGAGTTCCCCGGCATAGCCCAGCTTCACCGCGAATGCATCTATAGCCTGTTAGCATCGCCCGTCTGCCATGTCACTAGCAGGTTGCACTGACCTGCTTCGTACTCCATGCTACGCGTCCATATGTTCAGGAGAAGCTTGATGATGGAGTCGGTAGGTGACAGGATCTCATTGAACAGCAGAAACCCAATCATAACCGGCCGCTCCCGGTGGAAACCGAAATCACCGTAAAGCGACCGATTGTTGATGAAGACAGAGAAGAGAGCAAAGATGTAAAACATATGGGCCTGGCTAATAAACAAGAGTCTGGACGTGTGGTTCATCTTCCAGTGACCGAGCTCGTGCGCCAGGACCGCCTCGACCTCCTTCTCGGTGCTCTTTTCGAGTAGGGTGTCATAGATGACAATCTTCTTCTTGCCAATCCACGGTAGACCTGTGAAATAAGCATTGCTGTGAGCGCTGCGCTTGCTTCCATCGATGACCTGGAGCTCGCTGAGCGGGAATTGGAGTCGAGAAGCAAGAGCCTCGACAGAGTCCTTCAGCTTTCCGGGTTTGAGCGGTTCGAGCTTGTTGAACATGGGAACAATGAGGATGGGGTAAATGGTCATGGCCGAGATCTGGACGACAAGCATGAAGACCCAAAGGTAGTAGAAGAAGCTCTGTCCGGTTTTCTTGATGATGGCCAGAAAAGCGCTGCCGATCGGAATGCCAAACGCAATAGCGAGTGCCTGCCCCTTGATCATGTCCGTCAACCAGAGCTTGGCCGTCATTTTGTTGAAGCCAAACTTCTCCTCGAGCACGAAGCTGTGATAGTAGGAAAATGGAAGCCCGGCAACCAGGTCGATCAGGCCGAAGAGGTATACAAAGAGCAGTGACTGTGAGATCTCGCCGGCGAAGCGAGCGGGAGCATAGCGAGCAAGGATGGTGCCCGCAACGCCCCAGACGACTGGGTAGACATTGAAGTAGAGGACGGCGATGGACTTGAGCTGGTTAAAGAGACCGGACACGAAGCTGAACTTGGCCTTTGCGCGGCCGTAGGCCTGTAGGTTGTGTCAGTCTGGCGCGGGGTGGGCTGTCTGCCGGGGCTCGGGCTTACCTGCGACTTGTCGAAGGTGGGCCGGTCGATTTCGTGGTCCAGGGCCTTTGGAACGCGGTCCCTCTGCAAGACGCGGTATTGGCGGAAGAGAAGCCAGTTCTCGAGTGCGAACTCGGCGAGGGAGAAGCCAACGACGAGTTTCTTCCACGGGAAGAGTGGGCGGTCGAGCCAGCGAGCAAGCCGCTGCGCAAGGTTAGCAGAGGCGGGTTGCGGGCGGGCAGGCGGCTGGATTTACCTGCAAGAAAGCCTGGATCATGGTCGGGCGGGAGTGGTGAGTGGTATCGAGCAGCAGCACAGCGCACACGCAGCGACGATGAGGACACTTTGACTGGACGCATCAGCGCGCAGCCTCTCTCACACGCGTCGCAGCCAATCACGACGCGGCCTCGAGCCGGCGATGGCGGCGCTCGACCCTCTGCACCTGCACCTGCACCCACACACCCACACACCCGCCATGGCAGCACTGCGCATGCCCACGCTGCGCTACCTCGCCCGCCAGGCATCCGCCAGCCCTCGAGCGTGCCAGCGCCGCTGGGCGCGCGTGCAGGACGTCCGCTTCCACGCAACCCACGGCGCCCAGGAGCGCATCCTCACCAAATACCGCGACAAGCTCGAGTCCAAGGCGAGGCAGGAGGGGCTCCCCGGCATTTCGGAGCTTAAGGAAGCCTACAAGGACAGGATCGAGGAGCTCAGGAAACAGGCCTCCGTCCCTGGAGCCACCGCACCCTTGGCCGCCAACCCCGCGCCCGCTCCGCAGTCCCCGTCCTCCCCCAGCGCAACCACATCCGCGCCAGCGTCGCCCTGGCCCGCACCACCCCCTCCGCCGACCCCACAGTCCGCCTCGCCGGCCACCTCGAAGCCGCCGCCTGGCGTCAAGACGCTCGACTCCTTCCTCGCCCTCGACAAGATCACGTCCCTCCCCGCCAAAGAGATCCAAGTCCTCTGGCGCCTCCGCCACGCCTCCAACCCTCAGTCCGTCCACTTCTCCCTCCCGTCCGCCATCTTCACCACGCTCCTCGCAACCGCCAAGCGCCATCCTTCCTTTGTCTTACCTCTGCCCCGCGAAGTGCCCGCCGAGCAATTGCCCGACGCCGACCTCGATGCTGCGCAATCGCAGACTGCCGCTGAGCTGCACTACCTCCAGTTCACGCACCCGCATGCGGACACAACAACGCTGCTGTTTACAAGCCTGGCCGAATACAAGCTGAGGGGTGAGTTTGCCTCGCCGCATACCACCATCACGTTCCACTCGGAGCTTGCACGCTCGCACGACCTGGTACTGGGTCAAGGCACAGTTGTCGAGGGTCGCGGTGTGACCGTAGATGAAGCGCGCTTTCTGGTCATGTGTATGCAAAAGTTCTATGTTGTCAATGAAGAGGGCAAGGCCAGAGGCGAGCTGCTGGAAATGTTTACTCGCGGGGATGGAGGGTTCAGAGTGGAGCGGTTGCTCGAGGAGGCCGAAAAGATTGTATAGTGTGTAACGAACAAGGGTGTATATAGACTGGAAGATAGATGCCGAGCTGTACGAACAGATTTGTAGAAATAGTAGCGACACCAACATCTGTATTCTTGCTTCCCCTTAGAGTTAGGCACACGAGGAGAAGCTTGCGTCATTAGGAAGTGTCGGAAATCTTCCTGGCCATTAATCGGAGGTCATGCTTTTGCCTGGGCGTTGAGTTGCTGCCGCAAATGCTGCTGAACGTCAGGGTTCCCAGTCTCGTATCATCCATTGTGGTCAGACGCATTCGATGCGTGGACTCACCTGGCAACTAATTTGCAAAGCTTCTGGCAAGCTAACCCTCGGGATATAACCAAGCACCCGTCTCGCCTTCGAGATGCTCACATATCGTGTCTTTGTAGCATCTAATACAACCCCGCGACTAAAAGTCCCCTTTCTGCTGGTGAGCCAGCTCGCCCACTCCAAACCCCATCCCATCCACCAT
This sequence comes from Karstenula rhodostoma CBS 690.94, assembly GCA_010093485.1. NCBI lineage: Eukaryota > Fungi > Ascomycota > Dothideomycetes > Pleosporales > Didymosphaeriaceae > Karstenula > Karstenula rhodostoma. The sequence continues at coordinate 1,528,097 of MU001506.1, read as the reverse complement.
GCCAACTCCTCGGGAATTCGAAGTTGGAATAGTGGATAATGACCGAACTCTTTCCACACAGCGAGACAAAGATCCCGTACAGTGATCGGCTCGCCGTTGGTGATGAAGAAGGCTTCCCCGGCTGCGATTCCTAGGCCAAGGAGATTGTGCAAGGCGAGGACATGTGCGTCTGCGACGTTAGAGACGTAGACGTAATCCTGTAGATTGTTGCCCGAGCCAAGGATGAACGGGGTTTCGCCATTGGCAATACATCCGTAGATTGTAGGGATGGTAACTGGGTCGCGTGGCCCAAAGATGGGTGCTGCTCTTAAAGCACAAGTTCGGAAACTGGGCGTGTTTGAAGATAGCACAACGCCCTCGGCCATTGTCTGTGATGTCAGTATATCCCAAGAAAGATTTTGAGACGGACGGTTCAATGCAAGGTACTACTACACTCAAGGCGTGTTCGTAGGGCGACATACCTTGGATTGTCCATACAATGTGGTCGCTCTACCAGTACTCCACGTCTCGTCCGCGTTCCTGAAATTCTCCTCCAGCTGGTCCAACAGCACTGTCACGCTACTTGTGTACACGAATGCTTTCACACCAAATTCCTGACTTGCTTGGATGACGTTTTTTGTTCCATCTACATTGATGGTGAAAACTGTATCTTTTCCTTGCGTACTATACCGCGATTCTCCGAGTAGATTGACGGCGACAGTGTGCAACTAGTGATAGAGCCGAATCAGCACAAGCCCTACACGTGCGGGACTTCCTGAACCCGTGTGATAACGCCTGAGAGTTCCAATCCCAAGTGTGGAATTTAGAGCTTTCAGGCAATCGCGACAGTAAACCGACTTTGTACCAGGGCATTACGCACAACTACAGTAGGACGCGCTTCCTTGAACACTTCCCGGAGTTTTTTAAAGTTCAATATGTCACATCGAACATACGTGACACTTGAGTATGATTCCGTCCCGAGCGATGGCGGGTTGATGTCCAGAGCGGTAATGGCGAAATCCTTTGCTTCTACAAGCACTTTAACGATCTCAGACCCCAGGAAGCCGGTGCCACCTGTAATAAGAACCTTCGTGGATGGCATCGGTTCTCATGGACATTAAATGTTACACTTCAGAGCCCTCAGATGTGCTCGGAATTTTTGAACTTCTATGTCGCAGAGGGTCCACTCCTCTCCACCCACGTGATATTCAATGTGCCCAATTCTTGCGGATTGCAGCAACAGGACGCGCTTTCTTATAATTCGACCAATTGTCGACGTATTGCGTACAACGATGGAAGACTCGGATAACAGGCGTGTGGACGATGTAGAAGAGCAGGAAGGATGCGTAAGATGGACAATGACCGCGGGAAGACGCATTTAGCGATCCAAGCTAGCCTGTCCAAGCTAATGTGTTCGTACAGAACCGACGAGTAAACTACCACCTAGATAATGAACTACACAAACGTGCACGGAGCAGCTACCCCCAGGCTTGCCTAGGTGAGCACTCGGATTTCTCCAGCACGCTTTCATGTGAGGGATGCTTGTCCGTGGTTGTGCCACCGTCACGTTACTCACATCACTAGAGCCATCCAGTAAGGCTCGAGCGAACCTTTAAAACCATAGTGCACCAAGCACCGAAGCCCAGGATGAAGATAAACGAGCACACGGGTATTCATTGTTGCTCCATTCGAGGATTGCGCAGCTTACAACTACAGCACTTCTAACGCCCAGAATTCTTCTGGTCCCGTACGCATCTCATCATGTTCCCACCTATCACAACTGGATGCAAGACCCCGATCTCCAGGCCGCGACAGCCTCCGAGCCTCTCAGTTTACGAGAAGAATACGCGATGCAAGAATCTTGGCGCATGGATGCTGACAAGCTCACCTTCATTGTCTGCACGCCGCCACTGACAGAGCGTGAAAATATCACCGCCGAGCAAGAGGACGCACCACAGAACATGATCGGTGACGTAAACCTGTTTGTGAACCCGGACACTGACGATGAAGGGGCTGAGGACGGCGAAGGGGAACAGACACTAATCGGCGAAATCGAAATCATGATTGCAGACAGAACGCAACAAGGGAAGGGTATGGGCTGTGAGATTCTGCTGGCATTTATGTGGTATATTCTGCAAACATACACGCTCAGCATGAAGGAGTATCACAGCAGCCACCCCAACGGGAAAAAGAGCAGCAACTTAAAATATTTGCGAGCCAAGATCGACAAAGACAACGTCCGAAGCACCAAGCTTTTTGAAGGCGTAGGGTTCAGCAAAGTAAGCGAGACGCCCAACTACTTTGGCGAAATGGAGCTCAGGTGGACGATTTGTGCCGACTCACTCAAGGACATCGAGACAAGGATGGATGCGATCCCCAAGGTGTTAGCGTTTCAGTCGTGAAGCAGATATCTTCTTCTGCTACATAGTTATCGTTATGGTACATGATAGCCTTGTCCGGGTAACGACCAGCAACCCTGAAGGATAAAACCTTCTACAACTTCTGGTATTCCAGCTTGCCCTCCAACTTCTTCGATTCGGCCATCTTGCGCACAGCTTTGTTGAAATCGTCCTGGTTGATGGCATCACGGTAATCCTTAATCGCAAACAGACCACTGCAACACGTTAGCCTTGTCTATGAGATCATGCGGTGTTCTTACGCTTCAGTGACCACGTTTCGCAGATCAGCTCCGTTGAACTGATCGCTCATTTTGACGATGCTCTCGAAGTCGATCTCTCCCTCAGTCTGTACACCGCTTGCATGGATCTTCAAGACTTCCAAGCGACCAGCCTCGTTCGGCAGAGGGATCTCAATCTTCCTATCCAGACGTCCTGCACGTAACAAGGCAGGGTCAAGGGTATCCGGCCGGTTCGTTGCCATAATGATCTTGGTCTGTCCCAGGTAGTCGAAACCGTCGAGCTGGTTGAGCAGCTCCATGAGCGTTCGCTGGATCTCTCGATCTGCCGAGGTACCCTCCGAGAAGCGCCGACCACCGATAGCGTCGATCTCGTCCATGAATATGATGCAAGGCTCGTGCTCTTTTGCGTAGCCGAACATTTCACGGATCAAGCGCGCCGACTCGCCAATGTATTTGTCAACAATGGCCGAGGACACAACCTTGAGAAAGTTGGTCTCCAGGCTGCTTGCCACTGCCCGTGCCAGTAACGTCTTTCCGGTACCGGGTGGGCCGTACAGCAGAACGCCTTTGGGGGGCTTGATGCCTACCCGCAGGAATAGCTCAGGGTTCTTTAGCGGCAGCTCGATGACTTCGCGGAGCTCGCGGATCTGCTCGTTGAGCCCTCCGATGCCGCCGAAGCTCACCTGCCCCGGGTCCTCGAGCGACATGTTGTAGACCAGAGGGTCGACCTCGCGGGGCAGCATGCGCATGATAGTGAGCGTGGTCATGTCGAGCGCAACGCGGGTTCCTTGCTTCAGCTTCAGCTTGTCGACTTTTGACCGACAACCGACGACGTATCGGGGACCTGAAGACGCCTTGACAATGACTAGCGGGGGTCAGCACCATGCTCCTCACAGCAGCGCCGCGGCGGGGTTTGTGACGTACATCTCTCCTCGTCCAGCTGCTTGAGCACCTCGCCTATTATCTGGCCCACGCTCTGCAGCGCCTTGATGTTGTCCTCGGACACGTCGAAGTCGTGCTGCAGGCCCTTGATCTCTAATCGCAGCGCCTTCAGCTTCGCCTCCCACTCCCTCGACTCCAGCAGCTTGCCCTTGTACTCTTCCAGGGCGTGGTCCCGCTCGGGGTCACTGCTGCCGCTCATCTTGGGAGGTGTGGAGGGCACGGGTTGTACGGGCTGCACGGGGTGCACGGCGGGTGGAGGAAATGCCCGGCGAGCGGCGAATGCGCAGACGGCGGGGTGTGCCGCAAGGGGTCGGCGCAGGGCAGGTGCGTTGGAGTGGGTGCTGAGGCTCGTGGGCAGTTGGCAGGCGCAATCCGAGGGTTGACGATGGTGAGAGGGCTGGGAGCGGGCGTCGATGGGGGAGCTTCGCTGGGGCAGCAGCTTCGATGAGGCAAGCGCAAGCAGACGCACGGCCGGCGAGGCAAGCACGACGCACGGGCCAGCGTTCCCGGCCCTAGATTTTTTTGGCTGCAAAACATTTGAACTTTCTCGACTGCCCCGGCCACACGCCCCAGCCATGTCCTCGTTCTTCACCGTCCCTGCCTCGCAGCGCAAGAGGAAGCGATCCGACCCTGCTCCCACCGGCTCCAAGAAGCGCAGTGCCGCTTCTGCACACGCGCACGGCGACAGCGTTGCCCGCCGCAGCGAGCGAGACGAGTCCATTTCCGGAAGCAACCAGGACTCCGAGGACGAGCTCGATGTCGGCTTCTTCGAGGAGCCTGAAGGATCCGACACGTCGGACGACGAGGGAGAAACCGCAGCCGAGAAGCGACTGAGGCTCGCCGAGCGGTACCTCGAAAACATCCGCAACGAAGTCGAGGAGGACGGGGGGTTCGATGCAGCAGACGTTGACCGTGACCTAATTTCCGAGAGACTCAAGGAAGACGTTGCAGAATCAAAGGGCAAGATATACAGAAGCATTGCTGAAGAGCTGGACTTTGGACAGGCATCACATGTTTTCAGCAAGTCAGGCCTGCAGAAAGCAGTCACCGGATGCGCGCTTCGTCTGCCATACGTATGGACCGTCAGCAAGGACTTGGTTGTCGAAAAGTGGGAAATCGCGGATCCCTCGGTCTACAATGCACAGGAACCAAACCAGTCCACCAACATCGCCCGACGACGTACGCCTAAACGGCTTTTCTGGAGGAAGGGCAACAAGAACTTGAAGGGTGACAAGGACTACCTCGGTCATACTGGCGAGATCATCTCGATTGCTGTGTCAGATTCAGGGCGCTTTTTGGCTACTGGGGATAAGCACGCCCGCCTCATAATATGGGACGCCGACACCCTTACACCACGAAAGCTGTTCACGCGGCACCGTGATGCTGTCACCTCGTTATCGTTTAGGAGGGGCACGGAACAGCTCTTCTCCGGAGGCGCAGATCGCGCGGTACTGGTATGGGCTGCTGCAGAGTCTGCCTACATAGAAACGTTGCACGGGCACGAAGACGCAGTCATCGGCGTAGCAGGTGGACTGGAAATGAATCAAGAAACCTGCGTCAGCGTTGGATCAAGAGATCGATCTGCAAGACTATGGAAGGTGGTGGAGGAGAACCAATTGGTTTTCAGAAGTGGAACGAACACGCGTCAAAAAGGGTTGGACAAGTTACGGAAAGGTCGCTTCGGGGGTACTCGCGATGATGGGCCGACTGCCAACGGTGACCTGGAAGGGGAAGACGACGATGATGTCGTGTATGCCGAGGGCTCCGTGGATTGTGTCGCTCTCCTCGATGCAGGGTTGTTCGTCACGGGGTCGGACAATGGAGCTTTGTCGTTGTGGTCAGTGAACAGGAAGAAACCTCTACAAACTATACGTCTTGCACATGGGCGAGACCCACCGCTTCCGCCAGAAGCGATGTCAGCAAACGGCGATGCTAAGTCATCTGCAATGCCTGGGCCAAAATTACCGAGATACATCACTGCACTTGCAACAGTACCATTTGCGGACCTCATCCTAACAGGTAGCTGGGATGGCTGGATAAGAGCGTGGCGCGTCGGGACAGACAAACGCAGTATCGAGCCTGTAGGAAAGGTCGGCCGCATACCCCCTGAAGAGGTAGACGACACGACTGTAGACGTACAGTCGAGCGAGAACATGAGCCTCATGCGAGGCATAGTGAACGGACTTTCCGTGCAAGAGAGGGGCGAACGTGGAAAGGATGGGCTTTGTGTGGTTGCTGCAGTTGGCAAGGAGCCCAGATTAGCCCGCTGGATGACTGGCAAGGCACCGAACAGCCTACACATCTTTGAGGTGTCAAGAAAAGCCCTGGAAAATGGCATCAATGAGGTCGTCACTGGATGAAGAAGACTAGGTCTTGTTTATCGTCCGTCTTTCGATTACTGTCAATGATACCACTTGCTGTGTGAAAATTGCCACAGGATACATTCCATTTTCTTCACACAAGTTTTCCCGTGCTTGAGAACCCGGTGCAGTCTTTGATTCGAGCGACGTCGTTATCAAGGTGGTATGAATGCAGCAATATCTTGGTAGGATATTGCAATTTGAGTTAGCTCTGCGTGTACAATACAATGCTTGATTTACTAATATCTTAATATCTGTCAATACTTGCTCGTCAATGATCCGATGTGTGCAGCGGCCAGCGCCAAGGTAATAGGCGTCTGCACGTGATAGCGTGCGCGTAATGGTAGATTCGTCGCCTAGCCGCGATATCCTAAATAACACACTGCTGCCGCGACCTCGCAACTGTACGCGCACGAGCATGTCTATCCCCCCAAAAAAGGAAGACATGGAGCCGCTAGTTGTTCGGGCTGACGAAAGGATGCTGCCACCCTCTGCGAAAAGATCGCGCGACGAAATGGAAGCTGCGGACCGTACACATGGAACGACAAAAGCTGCGACCAATGTAGAGGACGGTAGGGCGAAACTTTGCCAATGCGCGCAGCCAGAGCTAATATCGATGTAGATGAAACGTCCTCTGACGACGATTTTGGACCTGCGCTCCCTTCTACTGCCCCCAAGAAGAAGAGGCGCAAGCTACCTTACGAAAAACTCTACGTCGCAGCCTTGCCGACCGCAAGCCGCTACTTTAAATCACTGATGCACCGCGAACAACTATGCTATACGACCTTCGCACCGCTCACAAACTTTCTCATTACAAGCTCGATCGACGGAGTCGTAAAGTTCTGGAAGAAGGATTTTGGAGGCGTCGAGTTTGTGAAAGAATTTCGGGCCCACGATGGTGAAATACGGTCTGTGAGCGTTAGCGCGGACGGGCGCAGCTTTGCGACCTGCGGAACCGACAAATCGGTGAAGATATTTGATGTGGTTACATTCGATCTGCTGGCCATGTTGAGTTTGGATTATTCGCCAAAGACCGTCTGCTGGGTGCATGGAAAGGGAGCATCCTTCCCACAGCTGGCCGTATCATCAGAAGAGAACTCCTGGATACGGATCTACGACGGAAGAGGAGAAAATTTGGACCCCTTGCATACCTTGAAGAGCGTACACAAGGCACCTGTCGCCCTTATGGTCTATAACAGCCAGTTCGATTGCGTCGTGTCAGTGGACCAAGGCGGCATGGTGGAGTACTGGCAACCAAGCGGCAACTTCGAAAAACCTGACAATGTCTTCTCCATCAAGAGTTCCACAAATCTGTTTGAGTTTAAGAGGGCAAAGTCAGTGCCCGTGTCACTCACTATGTCCCCTACTGGCAAACAGTTTGCCACACTCTCGTTTCCGGATCGCAAGATACGGATCTTCGATTTCGCAACTGGAAAGCTGCACCGAACATACGATGAATCAATTCAGACGATACAAGAGATGCAACAAGCCGGGACCGCTGTGCAACATCTTGAGGACATTGAGTTTGGCCGAAGGCTTGGAATAGAGCGCGATCTGGACCAACCTTCTGTGCGATCCCGTATGAACGTTGTCTTTGATGAGACTGGTAATTTCATCCTATACGGTTCAATGTACGGAGTCAAAGTTCTCAACACCACAACAAACCGTATAGTAAAAATTTACGGCCAAGAGGAGCCATTCCGGCCACTGTGGTTATCTTTATACCAGGGGCAGCCTGAGAAGAAAGGTGTAGTCACTGTGGAAATGGCCGCCAGTGAGAATCCCCTGCTACAAGAAGCCGAGGCCCGCGACGCGATGCTGGCTTCTACAGCATCCGGAAAGGTCCGCTTTTACATGTTCACAAACGACAATACTGTCGCAAAGTCTGAACGGGATGTGCAAAACGAAAAACCCCGTAATGCCGGCTCTTCAAAAAGAGCGGAAGAGAAAGTCGCCGCTACAGGGACATCAGCAGTCATACATACTACATACGGCGACATAGCTGTACGTCTTTTCCCGGAAGCCGCACCCAAGTCGGTAGAGAACTTCGTGACGCACGCAAAGAACGGATACTACAACAACATCATATTCCACCGCGTCATTCGCAAGTTCATGATACAAACCGGCGACCCGCTTGGTGATGGTACGGGTGGTGAGTCCATCTGGGGCCGTGAGTTCGAAGATGAATTCTCTAGCCTCAAACACGATAAACCGTACACACTCAGCATGGCAAATGCTGGTCCAAACACAAACGGCTCGCAGTTCTTCATCACGACGGAGAAGACGGTATGTAATGTCCTCTAGCAGCTAATCAAGATGTGGCTGACAACCCTTAGCCTTGGCTGGATAATAAGCATACTATATTCGGGCGTGCCGTTCAGGGGTTGGATGTGGTGCATAAGATCGAGAACACGAAGACATATAAGGAGAAGCCGGAGGACGATATCAAGATTATTAGTATTTCGATTTCATAGGGGTGCATGTTCCCACGATGTCAACTAATAATACAAAGATACATGCGACCGACGAGAATCCCTTATTGTCTATGATCTTATTCCCATGAAGTTGTGTTTTCGCTGCAAGATAGACAAATTCTTTGGCACCCCACTGAGTTCCTTTACTGTGTTTTGCCGCAGCTTGCAAAAGCGCGCGAAGTATCACATTTGATAGACAAATTCTTTTGGTTATATATTATTGTGGCAATAGAGACCTCAAAGCCTTGCACTTAACCTGTCCTGAGATGCAGACTAGTTATAGCATATGCAAACTTGACTTGCAATTCTACAAAAGCCTCTTATAGAAGATATTTAGGACATTGGCGCTCAAGCAGGGAACAGTTATTTGTCTAATTATTGCAGCTAAATTCAAATCTGGAAAGGCACTCGGTTATTCTATTTACTAAACTGCTGCGGTTGTCTTCCTAGATAAAACAAGAGTGCTTGTACTGAGCATGTTAGATTTAGTCACAGCCTACGCGTTTACTGACCTTAAGCAAATTGTCATGGTGGTCTATTCCGGAGCAGCGGAACTACGGTTAGAGATACAAAGAATTCCGTGAAGACTAGCTACTGCTAATTGGCAATGAAGTTGCGAAGCTGTACTTCGAAAGACAATGATTATCTAGGGGATACCTGTGCTGTGGAAGGAGGATGTTGGTTTCTTAGGCGGACCTACGGCGGCCATATGTTCATACGCAAACATGTCAGCAAGTTCGGGGCAGCTAAGGTCGAGGGTCTATAAAATAGACCGTAGTGGTCTTACTCTAGTGCACAGTCCATAGATGTGAAGGCTCTTTAACGCACACCTTGTTCAGCTTCAGCGAGGGAAATAATTAGGTAGATCTAACGAAGGCGAAGCTAGCCCGGTAAATACAGCTAAGGAAGTACTCCGTTTATGCAGGTCTGCCCCTCCAACTAACTAACCTTAGTTGCGTTAAGGTTGTCGTATGATCACATAAAGCGCTACATCGATGCTGTGGTGATGGATTAAAACAATTCAATAGGATAGCAGGCTCTACGCAGTGGCCGACCTCTTACCAAAAACATAACAAGAATCATGGGTTGCACATATGAATTGAATCAGTGCTGTATTTCTTATGTTGTTGGCGATTTCCGTATCCTGTCATCACGCCATGGTCATTCGTTCAGAAACCCGGTTCCCGCCAAAAAAATGCTCAGAATGCCAACGTCAAGGCTCGACAGCTCCTCGAATTGACGCTGAACTCCCCGCCTCTCTGGGCTCTATGGTCTACGCCATTTTAGAGTTCCGCCATCCAGAATGAGTTCCTTTGCTCGTGGGTCTCCCGCTTTGATTTCTTTCTAATCCTTAAGCGGTTCCAGGATGTTACCACTACAGCAACGTTAATAGACGGATCAACCTGCTTCAAGAGATAATCACTTACGCGACGATGTTTGCCCAACCAATCAGACGCCAATGCTTATCGATACGTCTTGACAATGCAACCTTCTCGCCAATTTCTGTGCATGCCGGAGAGGTGAGCGAGAGACGAGCAGCGTCGGCCCTCACAGCAATAACCTTTGCACCCGTGGCAGTGGATCCAATGTTCACCATCTATAGGGCGTCAGATTTGTGTCTCACGACTTGAACAGAGAAACACATACCAGCACTTCGTTCTTGGCTAGCTTTGCAACCTTGGCTTGTTTGCCATCGGCAGTCTTTACACCAAGCAATCTTCGCAGCAGGAAGTAATTGACCTCGATCTCGGTGTAGATGTTCGGGAGGTGGCCGCGAAGGCCCAATACGAAGCCGACCAAGCGATCAGCACGGCAAAGCGTAGGATCGACCCGGGTTCCAACACCTGTCTGTTGTTAGATCGATTTCGTGGGTGACACGAGTAACATACCAATCAGACCACCAGGCACGGCGAATTTCAGATCGTTGTGTTCTGCGAACAGCGACACAACCCTTGAAAAGATTGGCTTGCACTGGATTTTTCCGGCACTGTCCTTGGAAACAATACCAGGCCTGATCTCGATTTCGTCACCAAGCTTCAGTACACCGGTCAGAATACTGCCACCAGCAACACCGCCCTTGAGTTCGTCGATCTCGGCACCGGGCTTGTTCACATCGAAGGATCGAATGACAATCATGTGCGGTTTCGCGCTGAAGTCTCGCACTGGCACGGGGATCTTGGTGACGAGTTGCTCGTTGATAGCGTCGATGTTGAACTTCAGCTGGGCGGATATGGGGATGATGGGCGAGCCATCTGCAACCGTGCCTCGGATGAACTTCAGGATGGAGTCGTAGTGCGCTGCGGCATTGTCTTCCCGCATCAGATCCACCTTGTTCTGCAGGATGATGATGTGATTGAGCTTCATGATCTCAATGGCGGCAAGATGCTCGCTGGTCTGTGGCTGCGGGCACGTCTCGTTTCCAGCTATGAGAAGCAGGGCAGCGTCCATGACGGCAGCTCCCGACAGCATGGTGCTCATGAGAATGTCGTGGCCGGGGCAGTCGACGAAGGAGACATGGCGCTTCAGCCGGTATTTGCCGCCGCAGCCTTCTCGCTCGCACGGGGGGTCGACCTCCTTCTCGCTCTTGTAGGACCGGTAGCACGTCGGCCGCGGGCACTCGGAGTTGTCGCACTGGTAGATTTTGGCGTTGGCGTAGCCGAGCTTAATGGTGATGTTGCGTTCGAGCTCGTTCTTGAAGCGCACCGTCTGCACGCCCGAGATGGCCTTGACCACGGTGCTCTTGCCGTGGGCGACGTGGCCAATGGTGCCGATGTTGATGGTGGCCTGGCGCGAGATGATCTCGGGCGACAGTGGGCTCAGCGTGGAGAAATCGACCGTGGAGGGCTCGGGCTGCTCGGGGAGCACGGGGCGCTCGACGGGCGGGAGGACGTCCCTGGGCTTCTTGAGGGCGGGCCTGGGCGTGGTCTCCTCGACCTCCTCAGGCTCGGACGCGCTCTCGTCGTCGCGGTGGTCGTGCTCGGACTCGGAGTCCATGCTGGGCGGTCTGCGGGCGGCTTCGATGGACGCGCCGGTGAGGGCGGGCGGGGATGCGGCGGGGAGGAAAGGCACGGCAGGGTGTGGCACTGGGGGTGCAGTCCTGGCGGGGGTTTGACTTGACGCTCGAAATGCCCACGCAAAGGCGAAAAAGCCCACCGTGAGTCAATGATTGGCGCGGGGCGCGGATCAACAGAGCCGCCGGCGCCGAGCGCTCTCACAAAACTCGCGCGCCTGCCAGCTGCTGCGTTCCTTCATGAACAACGCAAATTCTATCACACTCACAAAAAAGCATTTTCGGTTCGAGACACCCGCTGCCCACGGGCAGTGTGAGGTTCCATGAGAACGAAAACCGTCCGTGTAGTGGAGAGCAGACTCGCCTGATCTTGGGTGCGGTTTCTTCCTGCTTTCGAGCCGTGGGAGAGAGCGCAATGATCGGCCGTACATGTCCCCTTTCCCGCCCCTTTTGACCGTGACGGTTGACGGGCGTTGTCCTGTACAGTCGGGACGAACAGCTCAAGCCCGTGCAACACGCATGCGCCGACACGCAGACAACCCAGGCGCAGCGGGTCTCGACGACGCTGCGCCCGGTGCTCCCTCTCGCCTCGACTCCTGGCGACTCGCAGTGTGTGTCGTGTCGCGTCGTGTCGCGTCGTGTCGTGTCGTGTCCTGCCGTGTGAACGGGTGCAGTGCGAGTGGGAGGATGGCCAGACGTATCGTGAACCCTGTGAGGCCTGAGCATGAAGACCGGATGTAAACTGAGGTCTTCGCCGACAGATATAGAATAGTCAACCCTAGGGTAACGCGGCTTGCTACACAAGCTTATAATCTTGCCATAATACTGTATCGCCCGTGTTCACCTCCCCGCGAGAGGCCTGCTCATGCAGCCTTCCACACGTGAGCGCTTGCACACGGGACTGGGACCCCGAAGCGACACGAATGGCGCAGCTGCAGGCAAGAATCGGAGAACAAGTCATCGGCGCGCACAAGTTTTGCCGACTGCACATTATGAACCCAACTACATCGTCTCCGCTCATCCCTCCTCGCCCTGCGGCCCTGCCTACGTGCCAGATACTGCGGGCACAACGTCTGAACAATGTCCACCTCTGTCAGCTGTGTGCGGCGGCGATCCAGGCCAATCACAGCGCTCCCAGAGCCGTGACAAACGCCGCCGACCGCGCTGAGCCGCCAGGTCGATCCCTAAAGGCATCTCTACACGAAGCAGTACCCTAAGCAGTACCCTAAGCACAGGAATAGGCTTACAGCGGTCCACAAACAAATTCTTAAAGGAGTGGCACCTTTCGGCAGCCGTCAGCAGCTCCCCTCTCAACTTCTTCTCCAGGCCATCTACGACAGCCCCGCCACCCCGCACTGCGCCCACGACCAAACATCCACACGCCCACCGTAGCTCGATTGACCATGGCCCCAGGCGCGATTCACCACGAAAGCCCGGCCGTCGGGAACGGGACCGCCTTGAAGCCTACTGCGCGCTCTTTCCACCCTACGGGCACCCCTGATCCCACAAAGTACCATGCCGAGTCGTCGCACGCCGCCATCGGTGCCGAGGCCAAGTTCGCGGCTCACAACTACCACCCTCTGCCAATCGGTAAGGAGCCGAGCCCGGCCGCTCGCAGGCTGTACAGAACACCCATAGATCGGCTGACATGTGCGTAGTGTTCTCGCGTGCAAGCGGCTGCTCCGTGTGGGACCCCGAGGGCAAGCACTATCTGGACTTCCTCTCCGCCTACAGCGCCGTCAATCAGGGCCATTGTCACCCCGAGCTCGTGAAAGCCTTGACCGAGCAAGCTTCCCGCCTGACGCTCAGCAGCCGCGCCTTTTACAACGATGTTTTTCCACGTTTTGCTGAGTTCGTCACGCGAACGTTCGGCTTCGACATGGTACTACCAATGAACACCGGCGCCGAGGCCGTGGAGACCGCTGTGAAGATCGCGCGCAAGTGGGGTTACAAAGCGAAGGGGATACCACAGAACGAGGCGTTGGTCTTCTCCGTGACCGAAAATTTCCATGGGCGCACATTTGCCGCCATCTCCATGTCCAACGATCCTGAGTCCCGAGACAACTACGGCCCGTACCTCCCTAATATCGGCAGCTTCAACCCTTCTACAAACAAGCCGATCAGGTACAACAATGTTGACGACGTCCGCGAGGTTCTCGAGGAACATGGCAAAAACACGGCCGCGTTCCTCGTCGAGCCGATCCAAGGAGAGGCTGGCATCGTGGTACCGGACGACAGCTACTTGCAAGAAGTGAAGGCACTATGCGAGAAGCACAATGTCCTCCTGATATGCGACGAAATACAAACTGGTATTGCACGAACCGGTAAAATGTTGTGCTACGAGTGGAGCGGCATCAAGCCAGACCTTGTTCTGCTAGGCAAGGCAATTTCGGGTGGCATGTACCCAGTCTCGTGTGTTTTGGGATCGAAAGATGTCATGCTCACCGTCGAGCCTGGCACGCACGGTTCGACGTACGGCGGCAATCCCTTAGGCTCCGCAGTCGCGATACGAGCACTCGAACTCATCCAGGAAGAAAACATGGTGGAGCGTGCTGAAACACTAGGCAAAAAGTTCCGCGAGGGACTCAAAGGGCTCAACAACCCGATGATCACGACGATTCGCGGCAAAGGCTTGCTCAATGCGATTGTAATCGACGAGGAGAGGACCAATGGACACAGCGCGTGGGATCTGTGCATGCTTTTCAAAGAGAAAGGACTACTGGTAGGAAGAGCCCTCAAGGTCGCACATGTGACGCATTTACGCAATACTAACGCCGGAGGACAGGCTAAGCCTACTCATCAAAACATCATTCGCCTTGCCCCGCCTCTCGTCATTACAGAGAAAGAGATTGACTCTGCGCTTGCCATTATCAAGGAAGCAATGGAGGAACTACCGAAGCTGCAGGGCAAGAGAGAGCAGGAGGTTCTGCCCGCCGGCGAGAAGAATGTGCACATCGGTGTTGACAATTGAAGGCTCCTTGTAATACTCGCGACTAGACATTCCTTGCGGCATGTTTAATGCGGGCCACATGACACTGTCTAGGTTTTGTAGCATGTATACTCTCCTTAGTAGTAAGCATGGAGAGGAAAACCCCTCTGTGGCGAGGTCCGACGGGGGGAATAATCGTCGTGGCCCAACACCGAAATAGACAGTCGTCGAGGCGCTCGCCCGATGTCAGTCACCAGAATATAGGAATGACAAGCTAGATTTCCACATGTAGGATTATAGCTTTGTGTATCAAGTTCAAGCTAGCGTGGCTCAGGTATCAACCTGCTACCTGGAGATGAACTTGCAGTCAATCGAATTGCAACGGACCCGCAAGAGCTGATTGGCCAAACACATGCTGACAATATGCGGGTGCTGCCTCCGCACGAAGACGCAATGAAGGGGTACCATTTGGTGATCAGTCTGGGCAAACGCATATAGACAAGACTTGTTCCTCCACCTGTGTGATGAACCGGCGGCTTCCACAAGGCACGGTCAGCCCGCCTCGATCTATGTCGATCGCAGAGCGGCGAGCCTGCCGCCTATTCCCACGGAGATTTTCTAGGCAACCGCGTTGCAAACTCAAACGTGCACCAAAGACGTCGGGTTCGGACACGGGCTCGGAGCATCGTGGATGTCCGCATCGATCTGGCCTTTGTTTCCTACACGCAGAGCGGAAGAATTTGCCGACATGCGCCTCGTCCAACAATGCAGCCAGCGACAGACGAACAAGAGGTGGTTTACCACAGCTGGGCCTTCGCGGACAGCACCAGTAGTCATGCAGTGCAGAGAACGGAATGCACAAGTAACTCCGGTGCAGGAAGCAAGACGAAGTGACTACGAAGGGTTGCACGTCGACGTTTCCGGAATCCAGGCAGACACCTTGTGAGGTTGTGGAGGGTCGGTGCATAGGATGTAGGACTGTGCATGGCTAGCGCTCGACAAAGGCAAAGGCTGCAAGCAGGCAGCAGTGTGCGAAGAGTCACGGCAGGGTCTCGAATGGCGTCGGCGGCGGTTTCGGGTCCGGAGACGGGCCAAAGCTTCGGTCGACCGATTCCTGACGATGGACTCGAGGCATGAGCAGCGTACGGGCAGCCGTGCGCTGGCATCGCTTGCAGCTCTGTTCGGGAGTCGGTGCGAAACACGACCCGACAGGCCAACACGTCGCTCACGCAGAGCCCAGCGTGAAGAGCGCAGCTGAGCAATGATTGGCTGGTTTTAACTCCGTTTGGAGCCGTTGTTAGTTTGCCTCTTGACCTCACCATTTTTCAAACCTCCGAGGTATATCAATCTCCCTTCCCCGGGACGTCGTAACATGACCAATCCCGAGTCCAAGAGTCCCCATGGCGCCACCTGTTTCCGCCTAATTCTGACCCTCTAACCAACACCTCCGCCCCGTAATACTCCCACTGCACCATCGAGCCTTTCGCTTTGCTTCTGCTTCTGTTTCTGCTTCCGAGACGCCTGAGCCGCGCCCGAGGAGCCGTCGTCGCGCGCAATGTCCGGATCCGGGTCCTCGTCTTTTAACGAGAAAGAGGTGGACTGGCGTTTACAGGACCAAGAAGCTGCGCCAGGGAATCCTAAGCAATATGAATCCATCGTCAGCGAACCTTTGGGCACAGCAAATATCGAACAAGGTCAGGACGCGCAAGTCGACAAACACAGTGTTCGAGGACGCCGACCGCTTTCCAGGCTCCAGAGCGCGCAGAGTGGTGCATCCGAGTGGAGCAGCGAGCTGTCCGATACAAAAAGTTCTGCCAGCGGGAAAAAGAAATGGTACAGGAGAATGAACCCGCTGAAATGGGGCGACAAACCACCGGTTCCCGAGACCAGACTTCCATCGCGGGAGTACAGTGCCGGCTTCTTCAGCCGACTTACTTTCCAGTGGATGGCCCCGCTCATGACAGTATGTATGGTGTGAACGGTCAATGATGCGACAGCTGATGCAGGGATGCCTATAGGTTGGTTACAAGCGACCGCTCGAAAAAAACGACCTTTGGACCGTAAATCCAGATCGAAGCGCAGATGTGATGGTGGAACGGCTTCAAGCATCATTTAAAAGACGGAAAGAAGCAGGAGGAGAAAAACTGCTTTTGGGTGCGCTCTTCGACACTTTCAAATGGGAATTCATAATCGGTGGTGCTTGCCAGCTCTTTGCGAGCGTCATCCAGTCCGTTGCACCGTTCGTCTTACGATACTTGATCAGTTTCGCACTCAAGGCCTATATTGCCCAGCATAACGGCGGTCCTACACCTCCTATCGGTGAAGGGATCGGTTTGGTTATCGGCATCACGGCAATGCAATTCTTCCAAAGCATGGCAACAAACCATTTCATGTACAGAGGAATGATGATTGGCGGTGAAGCGAGGGCTGTGCTCATATCCGTGATCTTCGACAAGGCCATGAAACTCTCCGGACGCGCGAAAGCTGGTGGGGAGGCGGTACTGGAAAAGCCACCTCCCGATGTAAAAGCGGGAAGCGAAGCAGAAAGAAAGTGGTATCACAAGATGCTTAAGAAAAAGCAAGGACAACTCGCGCAAGGCCCGCAAGGGGTTTCAGGTGACGGCCAAGGCTGGGCCAATGGGAGGATCATCAATCTGATGTCTACGGACACTTACCGCGTAGACCAGGCCAGTGGCTTCTTTCACATGATCTGGTGTTCCCCCATTGCGATCTTGATCACGGTTGCTTTGTTGCTCATAAACTTGACATACAGCGCACTTCCGGGTATCGGTCTTCTAATCGTCACTATGCCGTTGCTCGGGCGTGCTGTGCGCTCCCTTTTCCGGCGGAGAATGGCCATTAACAAGATCACGGACCAGCGAGTCAGCCTGACGCAAGAGATTTTGCAGGCCGTGCGATTCGTCAAATACTTTGGATGGGAAACCAGCTTCCTCGAGCGAGTGGATGCTATCAGAAGAAAAGAGATCAAGGGCATCCAGATCCTGCTCGCCATTCGGAACGGAATCATGGCCGTAGGCATGTCGATGCCCGTGTTCGCCTCTATGCTTGCTTTCATCACTTACTCGTAGGTTTTTTTTTTTTTTTTTTACAGTTCTTTTTGATCATACGGTGTATCTTGCTGGTGAATCAATCCTAAGTTAACTTCAAACAGCCTCACCAATCATGGCCTCAATCCTGCGCGGATTTTCTCTTCGCTCGCCCTATTCAACTCTCTCCGCATTCCGCTCAATTTTCTTCCTCTTGTGATCGGGCAGGTCATTGATGCGAATGCATCTGTCAAGCGAATCCAGGTACGTTGCGTTGCAATTCATATATATGAATATCAGATCAGGGAGATTGTTGCAGTTCTCGGAGAAAGTCGAGCGTCGGTGATACCGATGTTCACGTACTCTGATTGTGCTAATGTTTATTCAGGAATTTTTGCTGGCGGAAGAAGCCCAAGAGGATACAGAGTGGAACTACGACGCGAGAGAAGCTGTCGTGATTAAGGAAGCAGACTTTACCTGGGAGCGTCATCCCACGCGTGAAGATGAAGATGGTCCTCCTGGAAAGGGAGACCCTGGCAAAAGAATAAAGGAGAAGAAAGATAAGCGCAAGAGCATACCGCCTGTAGCGAGCAACGGCAGCGGCTTCGCAACTGGTTCGGTACGTAACGATGGGACACAAAGTGGACATGTCATGAACCCAAGGGTCAAAACTTTGAGTATGATCTGGCGTTGTGTATCTCATACGGGACAACAGAGAGTACTCATAACTTGGCAACATCGCTGTGGACAGCCTCCTTTCCCATACACCCCCACTACCCCACTTGGCTTACTTGAACTGACGTGGGATACAGGCAGAAAAAACTGAAGAAGAGGATCTCCCCTTTCAATTGAAGGAGCTGAATCTTTCGATCGGACGGAAGGAGCTGATCGCCGTTATAGGTGGCGTAGGCTCTGGCAAGAGTTCTTTTTTGGCAGCATTAGCAGGTGACATGCGACGAACCAAGGGCGAAGTCATGATTGGAGCGTCGCGTGCATTCTGTCCGCAATATGCCTGGATTCAAAATGCGACTGTCCGCGAAAACATCGTTTTTGGAAAGGACTTCCGGCAAGATTGGTATAACCAAGTGGTCGACGCGTGTGCCTTGCGACCAGATCTTGACATGCTCCCCAATCACGACAAAACCGAAATTGGCGAACGGGGCATTACCGTTTCTGGTGGTCAGAAGCAGCGTATGAACATCGCGCGTGCCATCTATTTTGATGCAGATATTGTCTTGATGGATGATCCGTTATCTGCGGTGGACGCGCATGTCGGAAGACATATCATGGACAACGCTATCTGCGGTCTTCTTCAAGACAAGTGCCGCATTCTGGCCACCCACCAACTACATGTGCTCGATCGATGCGATAGGATCGTTTGGGTCGACGAAGGCCGGATCCAGGCAGTGGACACGTTTCCCAATCTGATGGCGAACAACAAGGATTTTCAACAGTTGATGACCATGACAGCTACCGAGGAGATCAAGGATGAGCAAGAACATGCTGTTGAAGACGAGATCGAAGACGAGAAGAAGACGTCCAAAAAGAAGAAAAAGAAGGAGCCTGCAGCGCTGATGCAGGAGGAAGACCGAGCTACCAAGGCCGTGGACTGGGGCGTCTGGCTAGCCTACCTTCGAGCAGGAGGTGGTTTGTGGGTTGGCCCAATTGTGGTTCTGCTTCTCATACTGTCACAGGGCGCGAACATCGCGACGAGCTTGTGGTTGTCCTGGTGGACGTCCAACAAGTTTGGGTATGCTGAAGGCGCATATGCAAGTACTGGCCGCTTCATCTATGATACTTTGCTGACTAAACCAGATTGGAGTATATGCTGCACTTGGTGTCTCTCAAGCTTTGTTGATGTTTGCATTTTCGATCGCGGTGTCTGTGTTTGGCACCGAGGCCGGCAAAGTCATGCTGCACCGCGCTATCCATCGCGTTCTGAGAGCCCCCATGTCTTTTTTCGACACGACCCCTCTTGGACGTATCACGAACCGCTTCTCCAAGGATATCGATGTCATGGACAACACACTTACCGATGCGATCCGCATGTACTTCATGACTCTCGCCATGATCATCTCGGTCTTCATCCTCATCATCTCCTATTACTACTACTACGCCATAGCACTGGGTCCCCTTTTCCTTGTCTTCATGTTCTCTGCTGCATACTATCGAGCCTCGGCCCGCGAGGTCAAGCGTCACGAATCCGTCCTCCGCAGCAACGTCTTCGCCCGCTTCAGCGAGGCTGTCATGGGCACGTCAACCATCCGTGCCTACGGTTTGGAACACCAGTTCTCGCGTTCAGTCCGCGCTGCAATCGATGACATGAACAGCGCATACTATCTGACATTTGCAAACCAGCGTTGGCTTAGCGTTCGCCTCGACCTGATTGGAATCTTGCTTGTCTTCACCACAGGCATCTTGGTTGTTACCTCCCGATTCTCTGTTGACCCCAGCATTGCCGGGCTTGTACTTTCTTACATTCTCACCATTGTACAAATGATCCAGTTCACGGTGCGCCAACTCGCAGAGGTCGAGAACAACATGAATGCGACAGAGCGGATTCACCACTATGGCACCATGCTAGAAGAAGAGGCTCCGCTCACGATGGGCGAGGTCAGGAAGACGTGGCCAGAGCATGGCGAGATTGTGTTCCAGAACGTCGAGATGCGTTACAGAGACGGTCTGCCGTTGGTGCTCAAAGGCCTCGACATGCACGTTGCTGCCGGCGAGCGCATCGGCGTTGTTGGACGTACCGGGGCTGGCAAGTCCAGCATCATGAGCACCTTGTTCCGTCTCACGGAGTTGTCGGGAGGGTCCATCACCATCGATGGCGTGGACATCAGCACGATCGGTCTCCACGACCTGCGCTCGAAGCTCGCCATCATTCCTCAAGACCCGACGCTTTTCAAGGGCACCATCAGGTCCAACCTCGACCCATTCAACGAGCACAGTGATCTCGCGCTGTGGGGCGCGCTGCGACAAGCAGACTTGGTCTCCGACGAGGCTTCCATGGACGACAAGGCGGGCCGCATCCATCTTGACTCCATCGTCGAAGAGGAAGGGCTCAACTTCTCGCTTGGGCAGCGGCAGCTCATGGCGCTGGGGCGGGCGCTGGTGCGGGGTTCGCAGATCATTGTGTGCGACGAGGCGACGTCGTCGGTCGACTTTGAGACGGATCAGAAGATCCAGAAGACGATTGTCGAAGGGTTCCGCGGCAAGACGCTGTTGTGCATTGCACACCGGTTGAAAACCATCATCGGGTACGACCGCATCTGCGTCATGGACGCGGGCACCATCGCGGAGCTCGACAAGCCGATTCACTTGTATGACCGGGGTGGCATCTTCAAGAGCATGTGTGATCGGAGCGGGATCCGGAGGGAAGACTTCTTCACGACGTAGTTGATGGGCGAGAACGGATAGCAAAAGAGATGGACGGGGACTGGCATATCGAAATGCGGAGATGGTACCAGGCATGAGGGTGCTTGGTAGCGGGCGGTGCTAGGGTATAGATTGGAGCATTGCATCACGGGCGTGTAGTCGGTAGCAGCGTGCAGAGGAGCCGAAGGGGCATAGGCCAGTACATAGCCATGCAGGTAGATTCTATGCATTCCATGCATTCTATGCATTCCAACACGGCTTGTAGATACGGGGAATGTGGCGTGCGACGAGCGAGGGCGACACCAGCAACGCACCACAGACACCAGCACAAGCACCAGCACCAGCACCAGCACAAGCACAGCACAGGGACAGGCTGACAGGTGACGGGCGTCGAGTGGTGTGTCCATGACGAGGGCGGTACGCGTACCACTGCGACTACTCTCTGGCGTGTGCTCTTCCCGGTGGCAGCTAGCAGGGCCGGCCAAAGGCGTCCAGGTCCAGGTCGGCCGTGCGGCTTGGAGAGGCTTCAGGAGGCCTGCACTTGGACGCAACGGGGCAGCTGGGCCGCGAGGGCAGGTTGGGCGAGGCCACGGGCGGGCGCTGCAAAACAGACAGGCCGGCCAGAGCAGTGCGAGCGTGGGCGTGGGCGAGCAGGCAGCCGCGGGGGACGGCATGGGCGCGAGCCATCCGTCGTGCAGTGCAGTGTGCAGTGTGGAGTGTGGAGGTGTGTGCAGTGCAGCGCAGTGGGCCGCGACCGTGTTTCGTTGCGTTGCGAGCCAAGCGGCGGCGGCTCTCGAACGCGAGACGAGGATCGCCGCCTAGGCCGCATGCATATATTGACCCCTTCCCTGCCTTGATGCCCACGGCCTCGCCCGCCGCTGCACTGCACCCACTGCACTGCACTGCACCCACTACACCCACGACACTCACTGCACTGCGCCCACGACACTCACTGCACCCTCGGCTCGCATCCCGTCGCTCCTTCTCTCTCTCCTTGCCGTGCCTGTAGCTGCTTGCTGGCCCAACTGCTCCGGCCTACGCTCCTTCCCCTTCTGCTGCTGCTCCTCCCATTGCGACTGCACACGCCGCCCCGCCCTGTTCTGTAACTGCCTACGACATCTGCTGGCCTTGCAAACACGCCCTCCCTCTACCCCGCCCGACACGCAGCCCGCCCGCACCGCAATGGCAGCAAACACGCACCACCCCGTCACCTTCGGTGCCACCATCGGAGGCCTGGACGCGCCCCAGCAGACGCTGCGCTCGCCGCCCTCCAACGACTCCACCATATCGACAACCACCAACGAGAAAGACACGGGCCTTGACTCGTCGAATCCCTTCTCTGCCTTCTACAAGCACCCGGACGCCCGCCGCTCCATGGACGCCCTTCCCCAAAGCAACACGCACCTCGACGTCAACTTCAACGTCTACGACCGCGACCTGGAGCCTGGAGTCCCTCTTTCCGCCGCCACGACGCAGCAGCCCAAGGTGTCGGTCGACGGACGCGTCAAGGAGTGCACAATGTGGCCTTCACGGCAGGCCATCATGGAGAAGAAGAAGCTCAGCCAACGCGCAAAAGGCTGCAGCTTCTTCCACCGCCTGAGCAACAAGCAGAGACTCTGGGCTAAGATCGTCATTGCTTTATTCCTTGTCGCTGCTGCGGCCGGCACCGGCGTGGGCATCTCAAAGGCCGTAGGAGGTGGTGTCTGGAAAAAGCCTGGCGAGCATGGCCCCATTCAGTAGCGAGAAGCTCCCCAGAGAAGCTCACCAGGTTGGTTGCACCATAGCCCCACTACAGGAGAAAGCTTACTGACCAAGCATAGCACCTTGCCCATCCAACTGCACCTTCGACACCATCGCGCTCCAGTATTTATGGTTGCTCAACATGGCGTCCTCGTGCAAACCTACCCTGTCAGCTCATCCATGACCTACTGGCTTGCTCTACGCACATATATGCATCCGCGTAGCTGATCGAGCACGCCGTTGGCTTCGCGAGCACCCATCGACGTCTCGTTCAGTACTCGCATCACCACCGAAACATCTGATCAACGCCCCAGCAACGCCCACCGTCTCAGGCTTTCATCATTTGCGATCGATTCAGCGAGATACCCATCTTTTCGAAACGAACGGCGGCACACAGCTTCTCGGTCACGATTTCCTTTCTTCTCGCACATCTAGATCATTGTTTGATATCCCTGTGCTACTGTAACGGCTGGCTTTCATATTTCTTTGGTCAATGTAAATATTCATTTCCATGTTTCTGTCTTTGTTGCCGAGCGAGGTTGTGCTGCATGTCTGATTGACTCGGAGTATATACGGATGGTTGGTCGGGTAGTACTGCAAAGACCGAGTTCTTCCCGATGGACAGTACAAGTCAACGTGCATCATTCAAACGAGTGATTACGTTGGCCAGGAATAAAATTTGCCCTTTGTTGGGCTGGCTCTTCTCTTTCTCGTTGGCCCAGGTGATTCAACATCGTGCCAAGAGGGCGGTGGATGCCTCATTGTATCCCTTAGTTTCAGCAGACATGTCAATACGAGAATCCATGACGTCAAAGGAGGAGCCTACCAGTCGAAACGGCACTGAGTACTGGATGCAGGCCCGACGTCAGACCAAGACCGCAGTCAGAGAGGCAAAACTCAAATACTTCACCCATGTACATGTGCAACCATAAAACGATAGAGTGCCATTGCGAGGACCAAGAAACGCTCCTATGCCATACCACCCTGCGAAGGTGCAATGTTGCTGATGGACGTTTTAGCAACCAACATGGGTATCATAAAGCATCATGTCGAATATCGAATGCCTAGTCTGCCATCCTCTTCGCCGCCATCTTCTTCTTCTTCAATCCTTGCTTCACCCGTTCCACTTTCCTTTCCGTCTTCGTCTCGTACCGGAATTTGATCTTCTTCTTCTTCGGCTTGCTACTCTTCGGCCGTTCCTTGGTCCACACCCGTTTCTCCTTCTCCTTCTCTTCTGCTTCCTCGTTGCCACCGCGCTTTTCAAACCCGTGCTTGGATATACCGACGCTTTCGATGGTGACGGTTGTATATTTGTCCTCGTCGACGAACTCTTCCTCCTCATTGATATCCATGGCAGCAGGAGCAGGCGCCGGTGGCTCCACAATGTCGTTCCCATCCTCGTTTGCCGAGTCCTCGTCTTCTTCACCGGCTTCGCTGAGGTCGCCGTTCGCTTGCCTGACTAGCCGGTTGACCTCTTCCACGTGTTTCTCCAAGTCTTCCTTGCGCTGCTTGCGTACCTGTACCCATCGTGTCAGCTCAATTCGACATGAAGACCCTGGTGACGGCCGCAGCCTCGAAAGCGGGGCAGAAAATCTATCAGTCAGGTGTACCAGCGTACCTCGGCGCGGAATCGCAACTTCTCTGCTCGTTCCTTCTTAGCATTCTCCCCCTCGGCGAGCTTTTGCCGCGCAAGCTTGCGTTTGTGGAATCCGGTCAGATATTCCTCGCGGGCGGCAGGATCGAAGGATATTTCGGGGATGGCGGCGATTTTGCGCTTCTTGGAGGGAGGTGCCATGGCAGAAGCTATGCGTTGCAAGGATAGGGTCCGAACTCTGGGTGGAGAAACTGGCAAGATACGGTGGTGGAGGTGTTTGCCTAGGTAGTGAAGGCTCAAAGTTTTGGTGGAGATTTGACGCGCGGGTCCGGCTACGGCAAGTTTTGCCGACCTTGCGGCTCTAAGTGGCTGGTGCGTGGCGCCATAAGACCCTCTTTCGCCTCGAGAACGTGGTGCCTCTTGTCTGACCACACTGATGTTTGTGTACGTGGGTGCAGCATGGGAACATTGTATCGACCTCTTGACGGAGTCATTTACGGATTTGCTTCTTCTAAACAATCCTCGGTATTTACGCTTCGCCCGTGGAATCCAAGCCTAATAGCTCCCTCCTCCAGGGCAGGGACTCGAGATGGTTCTTCGCCCTTTCCGTTATGCACAACGCTGTATCCACATTCTGCAGCCCAGGCTCACCAAACATGGAGAGCACCATCAAGCCAAGAAACGAGTGTTGGGGGTCTGGATGGTCGCCCGGCAGCTTGCCGAACCCGCCAACGAGGTGCTGCGTTCTGTCAAGCAGCCAACGCCGAATCGGCTTCGGATCTATGATGTCTAGATGCCCCAGAAGTCTGAGTGGTGCACATACCCAATATGCGTAGCAAGTGTCTCCGATCTTGTTCTCCCTCCCGTTCATGCCTACCCACTTTAATTCAGCATGCACGGGTGGTTGACTTTCAAACGACAGCTTGCCACGCATTGAAGGATAGTTCCGTAGCTTCATGAAGGAGTGGGAGTCATGGCATGTCGCTGCTGAGTCAGTCTCGTCCGAGTATGTATCGTCGGCATCCTCTTCGTCTAGAGTTAGAGTTTGTCGCGAGGCAAGCCAGTGCAAGGTCATGGGTAAGTTTCTGAGACCTCGCTGCCGGCCATCTGGTTTCTTTGTCGGGAGACGATCAAGGAAGTAGAGTGCGCTAATTGCGCAGCTCGTGAACCCACCGTGGGCTTCGTGATACGGGGCTTCGGACAAGCCTCCGTCGTATGTTTCGGCGGCCTGAACGCAGCGCACGAATGCGTCGACGTCAATGTCAGGCACTCCGTCCACCGGACCCTCAAGATTTCCGCGGAGCATCCATCTGACAGCCGCGACCATGAAGCCAAAGCGCGAGTCGTTCCCGCCTTCAACACGATCGTGCTCGCCCAGCGTCTCTCCAAAGCCGCCATCCGGGCGTTGCAGCTTAGTCAGCCATTGCAATATTTCCCGACGCTTGACGTTCTCCAAGCCGTCGCCCAGATTGACGAGGATCAGGAGAGCGAAGAAGGTCCCCGCGACGTGGAAAGGGTCCCATATCTGGTTCTCTTGGGATCGCGAGGCGCCCAAGTCTGTGGCCGGTGCAGGCCTGAAGCCGCCCTCTGGCAGCTGGCAGCTATACACCCAGTCTATGTAGCCGGCACGTTCCTCGCGGGAGAGTGATGCTGGCAGGTCGCCCAGGATGTCGAGGGCGGAGAGGATGAAGGCAGCCAGGGTCATGCGGTTGCAGTCATTGCCCGTGTACTGGCGGGGCAGAAACGTCTTGAGGTTCCGGCGCCAGTAGCGGATGTGCGCGGCGTAGTTGAGCCTGCTCTCCTCGGCGTCGCGGGTGAGGCCCGGGGCCATGGTGGGCGGCGAAGTTGGCCGGGGCCGGAGTGGCTCTGGAGAGGGAAGGCCGGGGCTTAGACGGCGCGCGGGTGGGTTTTGCAGAGGCTGAGGCAGGCGGGCGTAAGGCGAAAGAGCAGAGGACTCGCGCGCGCTGCCATGGGCATGCCCGAAGCGGCGAGGCGCGCGGTCAGGACAGACGATGGATGTTCCTCACAGGCGGCTGTGGCCGCCAAGCGCACGCCCCAGCAGGGATGCCGCCCGTTTGACCACTATTCTCAGCTGCCACCCGCGAGGACGACAACGACGACACGCCCCTGACGAGCTATTCTCCTATTCTCCGCGACCACGCCGCGCGCGCCCTCCCTTCACCGCGACACTCCTCCCCGCCGCCGAGCGACGCTGCGTCCCCATCACCCGTTTGCTCTCCGCCTTCCACGCTCGCTCCTGCGCCACGACAGCCCACGACACGACACGACACGACCTGCTTCTTGTGCATCTAGCGAGGCGTTTTGCGGCCTTTGTTTGTTTGTTTGAGATACCCTCACCATGGCGTCGGGATTCGCGGGCTCGTTCTGGTCGAGCGACTACGCGGGCGGTGCGTTCCAGGCCCCGGCAAGCAGCCCATCGCAGGCACACACTGACGTCGACAGGCCTGGGTGTTCTTTTTGGGAAGCTGCAGCAGGGCGTGCAGGAGAACCAGCAGATCCTCACCGTCGCGCGCATGCGGGCCGATGCCGAGGAGGTGTACGGCAACAGCCTCGCCAGCATCACGCCCGCGACCGAGCGCGTGAGCGGCGGCTTCAGTAGGGACGAGGGCGCGAGCGTGCGCAAGGTAAGTCGATGCATTGCCCCGTCAGCAGCTTGTCCACTCACCGCCTGCAGGCGTACGAGGGCGTGCGGACCGAGATGGAGACGGCCGCCGCGAACCACCGCAAGATCGGCTCCAACATTCGCGAGCTTGTCATCAACCCCTTCAGCCGCTGGTGCGAGGCGCATGCCGCCCGCGTGCAGAACTCGCAGGACGACCTACAGTCGCGCATCAAGCTGCACGACCGCCAGGCTGAGGCGGTGCGCAAGTTCCGGTCGCAATATTACAACAAATGCCGGCTAGTCGAGGACCTCGAAGAAGAGGACAAGCTGGCATTCCAGGACCCGCAGAGCGAGGCTGCCCAGAGCCCCAAGGTGAAGGTGCCCACCATCAAGATGTCCGAGCCCGAGGACAACGAGGAAGAGCCCATCGACCTCGGTGACGAGACGTACCAGCCCGATCAGATCAAGAAGATCCTGTCTCACATGCTGGACCACATCAAGTTGGGCGAAGTCAAGGTTCCCATCCTGGGTACCTACCAGAACTGCTCCAACGGCGCCGACATCACCGATTACATTCAGAAGCACATGGCGGCCACCAGCACCAGCTACGCCGAACGTATCGGTCAAGATTTGGTCAACAACGGCTTCCTCCGACTTGTCGGCAATGTCGGCAACACATTTGCAAACAGCTCCAGGATGAGCTATCAATGGAAGCCCAAAGTCTTCCAAATAACCGGCGTGCCTGAGAAGAAACAGCCATTGGTTCGCGCAGGGACCAATATGTCCACGGATAGCTTCACCGTGGACTCCCCGGTAGGTACCGTGCAGGAGTACCTGTCTGGCTGGAATCCGCTCAACAACCAATATCCGAACGAGACACCATCGGAAAGGCTTCGCCGAGAAGCTCGAGAAGCTGATGATCGCTACAAGCAGTCAGTCAAGAAATTAGACTCTCTGCGCTGCAACCTCGAAGAAGCCATGATCGATCACCTGAAGTTCATGGAGCGGTGCGAACTGGACCGATTGAAGGCGATTAAGGCAGTCATTCTGGATTTCTCTGGTGCGCTTAGTAATGTTATCCCGAGCTTGCAAAGCACTGTCGACAAGATGATGCTGTTCCAGGAGACCGTCCAACCCCTAGGCGACTTGAGGTACATGTTGGAGAATTATAGGACTGGTCCTTTTGTTCCCAAAGTTACGACTTACGAAAACTACTACAACTCCGTCGATGGTATGCAAAAGCACGCTGCTGCGGCAAGATTATATGCTAATAGTCAACAGAGCAAACATTCGGTGTAGACTTGGAGGCACGGGCACGGTCGGATCGAAAGCGGGTACCCATCATCGTGACGACAATACTTACTTTCCTAGACAACCATTACCCCGACCTTGAGGGCGACGAAGCTCGTCGTGGTATTTGGCTTGTGGACGTTCCTCTAGCCCAAACGCATAACCTCCGCGCCTCCATTAACACCGGAAAAAATTTCCCTCAAGAGGTCTTGGAGAAATACGATATACCCATTGTTGCTAATGTCTTGAAGCTGTACCTGCTTGAACTGCCTGGTGAGCTTGATCCAATACACAACGCTGGAAGTATACGCTAAACACTGTAGACTCTCTTGTGTCATCTCACGTATACGAGATTGTAAAGACCATTTACAGCACCACGGCCGCAGAAACGTCGGAGGAAACCCGAATCAATGTAATCCAGTCGACTCTCGGTCAATTGCGTCTTGCCAACATTGCCACTCTCGACGCCATTTGCACTCACTTCACACGTCTCATCGAGCTAACATCGGCCGACGATACCTATGTTACCGCCCTTGCGACTGCGCTCGCCCCTTGCATCCTACGACCGCGGCAAGAGTCTAGCCTGACCATGAATGAACGTTACAGCTACCGCCTTATCCGCGACCTCTTCGCCCACAAAGACGCCATCTTTGGAGAATTGAAGCGTGCGAGTTCCCTGACCCACTCATCCTCAGGAGCCCAGCGTCCCCGCGCCATCTCTACCGATGAGAGCAACAGACGTGCCAACTACGAGGAACGCCACCGCGCCATTGCTGCCCAGCGCTCGCCTAGAGCGACTTCACCTGCTCCAGGGCCTCGTGGAGGATCACACCGCCGCGACCGGAGTCAGACTAGATTTCCGGTCAATACATCCTCGCCGACCGAGACCCGCCGGGGGACGCGAAACTCGCTCGAGGTTCCCGGAAGCGTGGACAACAGCCCTGTGAATGAAGCGAGCGATGCCAACGGCACGACGGAAGCCGCCCAAGCTGCGCCCACAGAGCACCCGGCTCCTTCAAGCACTCGCGTGCCCCTCCCCAGGAAGCACGCTGGCAGCTTGGCGCGGAGCAACAGGGACTCCACTGGTAGTTTGAGAGCCGTGGCCAGCGAGGATGCAGCGCCCAGAGGAGTACAGCTGGAAGACAAGCCGATGGATGACTAGTGGTGATGCTCGGCACTTCTACTGCAGCAGATGACGGTATTTTGTGGTTTCTAGTGTAGGCGTTTGGAGCGGATACAGGGAGAACGTGACATGGTGCATGCGCTTTTGGTTCTAATGAGCGGAGGGGCTCGGTAGTGGACGTGCATTGTAACATACGTAGTATGTACTGGTTAGGGGTTTAGTGTCTTTGCTCGTGTAGGAATGAGATGGAATGTGATGATGAGTACATGTTGCCCAACGTTGAAGGTTCGACCTCATCAGTGCACATTGCAGGCTACCACGTATACTTTGTCAAAAGCATGCTTGCTGTTCACGAGCCAACATGGTACGACACTTGAAGGGAACAAGGACTCCTGTTGCTCCTGACCGGTCTGCAGCACTTGACTTTGAATGAGACGATGTATTTCCACGCTTAGAGACAGTTTGATACGAGCAGCCTGAGCTCATCCGCCGTTCCTAGGACGACACCAAGATATGCAGGGAAAAGGGGGGAGTAACAGCTTCCTTCACTTTCCTCCGTCAACCAGCCAAACTGACTCAACGTGCGGTGCATGCAGTTCAGTAGTTCACTGCACGATACGTCAACAACCTCGCAGGACAAGATGGGCCGCGAGATCAGATGTTACCAAGCTCGGTGGCGAACTCATCCAGGTCCTTCTTGGTGTCGGCGTATTTCTTGGCCATCTCCTCGTACTTTGTTTCCCATTGATCGCGGGCCTGCTCGAGGGCTTGCACTTTGCGTTCGAAGTGGCCGGACTTGACGTCGGTCTGGCGGAGCCTGCGTGGCGTCAGCAGGTGAGCACCGTTGTTCATGCAGTCCCGACAAAGGGGTATAGACATGCACAGTAAGGGGAGGGGGGCTTACTTCTCGTTGAGCTCGCGAATGGTCCTGTCGGATTCCTCAGCCTCTTCCTCAAGTACCTGGATCTTGCGCTGCATGGCTTCGACCTGGGAGCTGGCCGCGGCGCCGCCCGTGGCCTCGTCCTTGTAGGTCTTGACTGACGATTCAAGCTTCTCGACCTCGGCCTCGAGGACTTGGTTCTTGTGCGAGAGCGATGTGATCTCCTGCTCCTTCTGCGTGTTCTCCGTCTCGAGCGTCTTGAGCTTTGCCTTGTACTCCTCGGCCTTGGAGGCGCTCTCGTCGGCCTCGATGCGGAGGGCGTTCATGCGCTGCAGGGGGCGAGTTAGCTACGGCATGGGCAGCGGGTGCAGGCGCTGAGGGAGCCATGGCGGGGTAGCGGGAGCACTTGCCTGCTTGATCTGGTCCATGGCGGCGGTGTGTGGGCGGTCTGGCTGGTGCGAGCGGCGGGGTGCGGGCTGCAGCAGAGGGCGAGGGCGTGGTGGGCGCGGGCGCGGGCGGTGGCGGTGTGGATGAGAGGAGAGGGCGCGGCGAGAGAGGCGGTTTGGGAGCAGAGAGAGTCTGTTGCCTGTGTCTCACCCTGATAAATGCGCGGTGCGAGGGGCGCTAGCTCGGCAGCAGCAGCAGGAGCAGGGCAGGGGTCGCCAGGCGCAGCCAAGCAAAGCAGAGCCCTGGCAACCGCGAGTAAACACGCAAACAGGCGCGTGCCGCCGTTCGCCTCCGCCTCGCCTCCGCCTCCGCCTCCGCCGCACACCGCGCTCCATGTGACGCGCCATGGACATGCTCGCCGCAAAGGACCAGGAGAACTTTGTGCATGGCCTGCAGACGGCCGCCGCGAGCAAGCCGCTCAACGCGGGCCTCAAGGGCCTCGCCGCCAAAACACCCGCTACCAGGGCCCCGAAGACGCCCTTCAAGCTCCCGCTCAACGACGAGAATGCCGTCGCCCGCGGCCCCAAGTCGGTGCTGCAGACCAAGGGCAGGGCGAACGAGAACTCGGCCGTGACGGGCACCAAGGACGGCAAGCTGGACAGCAATGCCTTCGTCACGCCCGCCGGTATGCCGCAAGCCCCGCGAATCCCGCAGCTGACTGACGCACGACGCAGGCCCTCGCACCCGCGCGCCGCTGGGCATGAAGACGACAAACGCGAAAGCCAGAGCCTTCCAGACACCCGCGCCCCTCTCCGCCTCTGCAAAGACGCAGAAAGCCAGCCCTCGCCTTCGCCGCCCCAAGGTCAAGGTCCAGCCCGACATCCAGCATGCCGAGGAACACGACGTGCCCGAGGTCGAGTACATGCCCCCAAAAGAATTCCCGTTGCCGGACGACATGGAAGACTACCTCCCGCGTGACTGGAAGATCCCCAAGTTTGAGAACGGTGGTGTCGACGACGTCTATCACAACCCGCTGGAGGATGATGGCCGCACCAAACTCCAGCGTCAGTTCGAAGAGACCTTGAAACGCGACATAAGGAAGCGCGACGAGGAGTTCGACAGGGTTCTCGACCAGCAGATGGAGAGGGACCACGTCGACGCTGCAAGACACTTTGGCGTGGCGCTGCCGAAGAAGGTTGTGCCGAAACCTACACTCAGCGCAGCAGAACCCCTGAGGCAAAGGCCGACTGGACCATCCACCCTGAAGGCAAAGTCTGCTGCTGCTGCTCTGTCCGAGTCACGTAGGCCCACCTATGCTGCACCCGCAGCAACAATCAAGTCCCGTCTCCCAAGTAGGCAAGTTGCGGACAATAAGTCCATCACCAACTCCTCTGCCGCCCGCCATGCCGCAGCGGCAGCCGCCTCCAAAAGTACCATCGGTTACGCCCAAGGCCGTGAGAACGCAGCGAGCAGAGTCCAACCTCGGAAACCTCTATCCAACGTCATCAAGCCTGCACCGTTCTCCATCACTGCCAAGCGCACAACTACGCTTCCCTCTACGCACAATCGCAACGCTAGCACTTCATCGGTCAATAGCAAATCACGTAGGGCCTTCTCTCGCTCAAGCTCCACGTCGACCAACGCTACGCTTGTCGCGCCGCCACGAGACGCACCAACCTACCGCACCGCCGAAGAGATCGAGCGTGAGCTTGAGCTCATGCTGCTTCGGGACGACGACAATGATGACGAAGAAGCGTGGGCAAATAGTTTCAATAGCCTGCTAGGTGGTGGTGATCCGTTCGACGAGGATGTGAACGACTTCCAATTCCAGCTGCCGGAGGACTCTGAAGGCGATTAGTTTGCCCCGCGGAGAGGATCAGTGCATGTGCTTGTACCAGGGAAGTTTGGACAATTAGCCCGAGCTGACGGGTGTTTGGTGTACTTTTATTGATATTCAAGGAAACCCTTGGAAATCCGCGTATGGACTATCAGCGCCAAAAGACGCCGATCAATCTTGCGACCCGGCACGCAGTGCCGTCGGGAGACTTTGAATTCGGACGAGTTTTAGCCCTTCTATGACTGATTGATATGCAATGCATGATACCGAATCTTTTGTTCTTCCTGCCTTGCCCTGTGCTGCCATGCCTCTCCCTCCCTTTCCGATACGTTCAACCTGTCATTCAGTTCCACGTATAACCAGAACCCTGCCAGAAGAAGAATCCAATACGTTGTCCCATTGCTGTGTGCCTCTCTACCCGGTGCGTTGTTGACCCTACCCCCAAATTGCGATCAGGGACACTTCGAATGCAGAGTTCAAAGCGAGCGGTCCGATCCAACCAACGCCGTAGGCCCCCATGCCGCCCAAGTAAAAATCAAGATGGGGACAATTACGTAAAGCCAATGCTGAAGTTCAGTATATCGATGCTGGCAGGGCGACAGATGCGTCCCTGTGGTGAGTAAGTGGGCGGTATATGTTCATGACGTGTCATTGGGTATGATGTCGTGGGTTTGAAAAGCTAGATGGTATTCGTGAAGAGTCCGTTGGTCTAGTCCTCTTCAACCGGGTATAGGTTTGTGTTGAGGATCTTGTTCATAGTGAACATGTGGACACTGTCCTGTTTGAAGACTGCGCGCATGGCATCGTCGCAGCGGATCTGGCGCTTGTCGGCAGGGTCCTGGAGGTCGCGAGCTTTGACATACTCCCAGATCTTCTTGACGGTTTGCGGTCTTGAGAGCTGGAACGATGGGTTAGTCTGGAACAAGGGAAAACCCGAAAGATGATTTGGAGCGGAGACATACCTGGGTTTCACCGAGAAGTTCCTGCAGGGCTGTAGAAAGGTTCATTGGCTTCTGTGAGACGGTCAGATGCGAGGCACGTCGCATGGTTGGGCAAGACCCACGTGGAAACCTCCAGTCCGCTTGGGTGACTTCTTCTCCCCTCCACTTCCCGAAGCAATGTCACTGTCGTCTTCGTCCTTGACCTTGGTTGCGCTCTTCTTCTTCTCCTTCTTTTTCTTTTGCACAGTGGCCTTCTTCTTGGTGTTACCACCCCTGGTCGACCTCGCCCGTGACGCCATATTCTCCTCGGCCTGCAGTCTAGCCGCATATGCAGCATCGTCGTCTTCGGTACTTCTATGCTTCTTCTGCTTCTTCTTGGGCGGGGAATCGTCGGGTTCCGAGAGCGCCGAATCATCGTCGGGGGTGCGCTTGCCTGCGTGGCCATTCGTGAGGGCTTCGACGCTGGGAACGGGCTCCTCGGGCTCGGGGGCGCCGTTCTGCGCGGCATTGAACTTGTCGAAGCGGGCCATGATGAGGCCGGTCACGGCTTGCTAAGTCTATGGTCAGCGCCGGTGTGCCAATCCGATGCATCTGTGCGTACCTTCTCCCCGGAGATGTCATGGCCCAGACGCTCTTGCAGACCCTTGCGTATGCGCTTGGCCGAGATGGTGTTCAGGTCGGCGTCCTCGAGGATGCTGTCGATGATGGCGGAGTACTTTTCCGCGATACCGGGCGGGAGCTCTGCGGGCACATGGTCAGCAGGGTGGCCCATGGCCTGACCGAGTGGGCGTGCTCACCGGACATGGTGGGCGGAAGCTGGCAAGACACGCAGGGACGCCGCGCAGGGGACGACGTGTCGACGGGTGCAGCGCTGTCAGCGACGCGTTGCAAGCCTGCGGCGAGCGCGAGCGCGAGCGCGTCCTCTCTAGACGACGGCGGCTGGCGCACCGTTTTGCGTGGGGACAGTGGCAGGGGCGGTGCGGCGAGGGCGAGGGCGAGGGCGAGCGGGGCTTCTCACACGCAGCTGCTGGCGCGGCTGACTTGTCGTCGGACGCAAATGCTCAGCGCTGCGAGAAGAGTGTGATGGTGGACTAGACCGGCTTGAAGCGGTAGTCGTCTTGTAGTGGGGCGGGCCTCGGCAGCGGCCCGTCGAAGCAAATCGGCGGGGAGTTTGCGAGGGGTGCGTCGGCTTGACCGCAGGGCCAGCCGGTGTTTATGTGTGCGCGACGTTTGCGAACAGCTTCGTCGTCTGCGCGAAGTGAGAGCTCTGGCACGCAAGAGTGAAGGTCCGGTGCAGTAGCTCCACCCGGGACCCTACCAGGGTCTCGCAGCCGACCCCAGCCTCTCACGGGAAGGTGAACACCGGCGATACAGTATTAGGTCAAGGTTATAAACTTATATAGTAAGCTAAGTTACTCTGGGATTAACTATTCTATATCTGAATAGTAAATGCCTTACTTACATCCAGTCTTTACATTCCCATAAGAGCCACCCTCACCCTCCAACATTGAACAAACACACCAAGCGAGACAACAAGCCATCATACACGCCCATCGCCCCTACAATCGGCCTCTGCAGCGTCTCACGTATGCCAGGACAGCATGCAGCACCCGAACAAACTTGCTAAAAGTCAGCACCACGGGCTAATACACGAGACGGAAACCTGCGAAGATGAAGAGTTCACACTGGTAGATTGGTCCACAATCCCGTGCATTCAAGTACAGTCACATAGCCACGCAACCGACGCCGTACATCTGCTTCTCCACAGCGCCCTTGATTTGATACCAGTCAGCCCTGCGCTCCGCATACTCGTAGACTTCCTCGGCTCTGAATATCCCGTGGTACCGATCCGTGTCTGCAATAATCGTCGCAATCTCCTTTGCATGGTTGGGGTCGATCAAGTAGATCTGCGAAAGTTCTCTGAGCGCAGCAAAGTACTGCGTGATGGACTTGTTCCGAAGCGAGACAATGTACGTGTTGTATGCATTCATGTCGCTAGCCCACATTAGTCAACCGGAAAACGCCTCCACGGCCGCGAGCTTACCTGATAAGCTTGATTGCGCCATCCACACTGATTCTCTGCCGCTTCAGGTGCTTGCAAAGGGCAGTGAACAGGCGCAACCCAACCTCCTGGTTGAAGACATCTAACACTGTTTTGTCCGTGCTGCCAACCAGCATGTTGGTGTGCGACGACACAACGTCGACTATCCTCTTGGCCGTATGGCTGGGACCAATGTCGAGCACCTGTATTGATCCGTTGGGTCCGACAGGAGGATTGAAATCGGTCGGTAATTGGGTGGTGCCACATAGATACTCTACCTCGTCCATGAGGACATCGATGCCCTTGTTAAGCCCTGCAGCGACTCGCTCGTCAAGCATTTGTTCGAATCTTTTCTTTTCCTTGCAGGCGGCGCTCAAGAAGTCGTCCTGATCTGTGAGCTTCGCAGCAACAAGTTCTTGCAAGTAAAAAACGTCAATCATTTGCTGGATCAGATCCCCCACATTGACAAGCTCGAGGAAAGCAACAAGAGGCGCGACCCCTTCTTTGCTGTGATCCACAACTTCTCTAGGCTTATAGTCGGACAAATGGCTGACAGCTTTGTCAAACCCTGGTTTCATGTGCCGTCCGCCCAGGATCTGCAGCATCTTGATAAATATACTCTCGCATTGTTCCTTCGCTTCTTCACCCGACTGCCCACCAAGGCGTACAAACCGTGCAGCTCTCTCTAAGCTCGCTTTCGCTGTATGCGTCAGGCTTAACGCAACCTCGATGCTGAACAGACTACGAATTCCCTCCAGTCTAGAATTCATGATAGCAGCTTTTGCCGCAAGTTCAGAAGTCGGTGCTTCAGGCCGAGGAGACACAGAGCGTTCCGGATTAGGGGTCGTCGATCCCGACGTCGGATCCAGATTTTGGCCATTGACGGCAACGGCACTGGTTGCAGGTTTGGGGGCCCCAGAGCTGCCGAACGTGGGAAGTACGTTGACAGGCGCCATCACCACCTTCTTGAACGATGTTAAAAAGTCGCGTTTCGCAGCTTGACGGCTGACATTCGACATGAAGAAAGATTCCGCAGTCTGTTCCTCTTCCGTCAACCGCTTTTCCCAGGCCTCTACCTCTGCTCCTGATTGGCGTTTAAAGAAATCTAACTCTTCTTGCAAATATAGATCCACGTGTTGCTCGAAACACCGAGATATCATGAGCATAGCGTTGTCCGAGAAGTCGGATTTTGAACCTTTCGTGGCCGTGAGAGACATTACCAACTGGAGCGCCTGGTCGAAAACGCCGGCAACAGCTTTGAGGTAAGTCTCAACGCTGACGTCGTGAGCCTCATCGAACAACGACGTAACATATTCGGAGACCACATCCTCTACAATGCGTTCTATGAAGGGCTGAAAGACGTCTACCGAGGCTGGGAAGACCCGATCGATGATGGCGGCTTCTTCATTTAGAGCGATAGCAAGGCCTCTAAAGAAATCGTGCGATGGTTGAAGGGAGATTTGGCCGGGCCCAGCAAGCCGTAGACAATCCGCGGGGTTCCCGAGCTTTTCTTTGTCCAGCATGATAGGGTGGTTGTAGATGAAGGAATCGATGCCAGCCGTGCCCCCGTTCAACGCAACCAGAACCTGTGCGTATTTTTTCATGCGGCCATCGAAATCGCGTGCTTCAGATCCTTGCTCGAATTCTCGCAGCACGGCGTTCTCAAAGATGCCCATCATCGTGTCCAACTTCTCTTCGCGCCGGCTCCAGCCTTGTGCAAAATCGCTCTTGGCGAAAACCTTGAGTTGTGCCAGCATGTGAGCTTGCTGTTCAGGATCTCGATACGTGCGAAAGAGCACCGGATCGGAGTGGCTTTTCGACCTTGCAAGATCGAAGTAGTATGGCGCCAGCGCGCCGTAGACTTTGCCGTATTCCTGCCGTGCCATGCCTCTTGTTGAGCGCACGCGAGAGAGCACTTTCAGAGCCAGGCTTGGCTCCGTCGGGTATGCTAGGGCGGACGGAGACGCACCGCCGGGCGACAGTGCCATGTCATCGAAGCCTTTGTCCAGCGTGCTCGCCCGAGGGCGCACCTTTGGTTCGACCGACTTGCGCTGCATTTCCTCTTCCAGGCCGGCATCGAAGAGCGTAGTGCTGACCTTGCGGGGTGGGCCGTCTGTTGCGCCGTTTGGTGGAAAGCCCGTTCGACGGGCCTCGCTGGCCTTCTGCGCGTCGGCCTTCCTGCGCATGGCTTCGTCGAAGCGCTGGCGCGCTTCGGCCTCGTTCCAACATCCCATGCTCTTTAGTCGTTGTATCCAGCGCGTGTCGTCGTAGACCATCTCCTGCATGCGCCGCGACGTCTGCGCGAACCGGAACATGTCAACGACGGGGAGGTAGTCGAGGATGGTGTTGATGAGCTCTGCACAGGTCAGCTGAAGCTTGCGGTGGGCGTCTGGGAGGAATACCCGCCGGCAAGACAGCCTTCGAGTCCGCGACCAGCTGCGTGGTGCGCAGCGAGCTGAGGACATTCTGCTGCCCCGCGGGCACCGCGCGCTTGAAGTTGGAAATGGCCGCCATGGCTTGCGACGGGCGTGCGGGGGTATCTTGCGAATGCAGGTCAATGCCTGAGCGCCATCGCAGCCCGTGGTCGAGTCGAGCGTCTGGTGCTGGATGCGGCCTTTCGATGTTGCACGGTTGCTGCGAGGTAGGAGGGATGACGCCCGGCGCGAAGCGAGAGCATGTATGTACATGGGAACTACAGGGCCCACTCTTCTCCACTCGGCCGCAATTGGATACATACATACATACATACATACATACATACATACATACATACATACATACATACATACATACATACATACATACATACATACATACATACATACATATATCCTCCATAGCGGCCTCCGTCCCGTCCCGACTCAACGCCGCCTTGACGGGAACAACGCAAGAATACACAGCTTGCGCGGTTAACGCAGGAGGACACAACTCGCGCGATTACACTTGTACACGTCGTGGTATCTACGGCCTCTCAACGGCCCCGTCTCCCGTTCGATTATTCACAGCGCCGCCAGCAGTACACCTACTGCCAACCCCAAACCTGCGCCTGCAGTCGCAACGGAACCGGCTGCTCCCGGGCTTCCAGTGGAGGTCTGCGCAGCTACACTTTGGCTCTCACTAGCGGAAGTAGTCGCTGGAGGTGTAGTTGCAGAATAACTCCCCCAGACCAGCCGCAACGCACTCACACCACATTGGGGCAAGCTGCCGAGGCCAACGTTCTGCGCAACGGCGAGAGAGCTGAGCGTAAAATGAAGGCCGACGTTGGGAAAGCGCATTACGGCTACTTGGGTGATCAAGATGGCAGGGAGAGGCAGGTACAGGTCAGTCAGTGCACGAGCGGCAACGCGAAAATGGCGAAGACGAAGACGTTAGACGGCACAACAGGATCACAAACAGCGAAGCGGATGGGGTTTATGGGATGAGCGGGAGGAAGCTGCAGGTCGACAGGGACGGAATACCTCTCAGTGGTGGCACCGTGGGATGCTCTGGGTCAGCACAGGATGCGTCCCTTATTGGAACGGGGCCGCGCTTGACCTCCTCCCGCTATATTGGCTCGCATGGCGCTTCTCACGGTTCAAGAGGCATTGCGCACGTGGAATGTAGGCGTGTGTAGAGCCATTCCTTCTGGAAGGGCAGTGTGTTGCTGGGTCTGATGGACAAGACAGTCCCTATGTCAGCATGGCAGTCAATACTGCTGGACGTGGCAGCAGCGGGGACAGGAGCCATATGTAACTGTGTAAGAATCGCGCTTTCTCCGCAGTCTGGTCCCACCGAGCTGAACCTGGATTTGGGTGATGGCGACAGTGGAGACCCCTGAGTGCTCCGAGGTCAGCAATTGGTGTTTTGATGGCGCGGGTGCGGCAGCAGCTTACCCATATGTGCCCTTCATGAGGCCAAACCTTGAACTGACATTGACTCATTGCAAGATGGCATGTCAAGAGTGCCGTAATTGGTCCCAAACAGGTTGGTCTGACACCTCATAAAAGGCCGAGACGATGGTCGATGCATTGCACACGCCGAAAACATGCATTGTCTGAAACGTACATGGTCCACGTCGTGTTGACAGATGGGCCTCCAACGACGGCGTAACTACTAAATAGGGGCCTTTGGCGCAACCTGTCCTGCGGGAAATGTCCAATGGCAAAAAGCAAGTCATACTGCATGGGGGGAAGAAGCAGGCCTGGCCGGCGCGGGGCTCTCGCGGGGCACACTGTGGAGGGCACTGTGGAGGGCACTGTGGAGGGCACTGTGGAGGGCACTCTGTACAGGGCACTCTGTGGAGGCGTGGAGGGCACTGTGGAGGGCACTCTGTACAGGGCACTCTGCGGAGGTGTGGAGGGCACTCTGTACAGGGCACTCTGTAGAGGGCACACGGGCGAAACCTGCCTCGCGTGCAAAGTCAACGGATCGGGCGGCGAGGCGGGACGAGGACGAAGGGCAAGGGCGCAGTTGCGTCTGTCTCAGCACGACACTGTTCGCTTGCGGCTTGCGGCTTGCCATGATCTCATGGAAGGGATGAGACAGCAGCTCGCCGGTCGGGCCGAGCGATCAGCGACGGTGCGCTGCGTACCTGCGTACCTGCGTCAAGGCGCCAAGGCGTCAAGGCGTCGAGCACGACGATGACGATGACCACGACCATGGCCGGTGACCGCCGCGAAACGGATACGTCTGCCATGTGCATAAAACTCGTAGGGCTGGCCGCCAGCGCAGGGCCGCCCACCGGGCTCCACACACGCGCTTCATTGCTCACGCAGAAGGCGTCTGGAAACGATGGCCATGTTCCGCGCCGTAGCGGGCCTATCGAAATGGTGAGGCTCCCGTGCGCGATGCCGCTTTGGGCGCCGTGCTCCAGTCTGTCCCTCACAACACCATCGCCAGTCCGCACGGCTGCCATGCGCGCCTGTTTCAGACGCCAAAAATGAAGCACCAGCGCGCTCCGCCGCCATTGGCCGCCGCCGCCGGAACACTGGGTCTGTTTCGTCCCTTCTGCGAAGAGGCACCGCGGTACCTTGGTGTTGCTTCACTTGGTGCTCAAAGCTCAGGTACATAGGGCCACGTACCGTGATTGCCCTTTGCCTTCGCGCTGCCCTGTGCTGTCGTCGGCCATAGAGAGCGTATACTTGAGGAGCACGCGCAAGAAGCTCTTCAGGTTTAAATAGACCGCGCCCGGTGCATGACCATTAGCTTCACGGCATCCCCAGATAGCATACACTACTGCCACCACGCATCCTGAAGACTTGTTCTGAGCATCAGCAGTTCTTTGGAGTCGATCCGTATTATATTTCTTGTACCCAGAACGTATCCATCCCAGCCATCGAATATGTCGAGCTACAAGCCCGACATCAACACGCTCGTCTGCCCCGTCGGCCAGTACCGACCACGTCCTGGTGACGGCGAAGCTCAACCACGTGACGGCTCCTGTATGTTTTCCCACTGGCGAAAGATGTGCCTGCTTACTGACTCTGCTATCAGAAGAGCCAAGTCCCGATATCAACGCACCATGGCACCCGCCACACCGACGTCGCCGATGTCATCTCGGAATGTAGACTCGATGTCTCGACTCTGTCGACGGAATACAACAACTCGGCCCTGCCTCCGACCGCAGAAGCAACGACGTGTTTACGTCTACCACCTCATGTTGCAAAAGACTAAAGGGCTGTCGTTTCCGAGATGCAAGCCGCTAGCTGTTCCTGGACATTGGCAAGACGAACAGCCGAGGCGCAGTCGAGCCATTCGAAAGACAACCCAAACCAACCAGCCGCAGAAATCAACACTTTCGCGTCCAATTGAGCCGACTTTGTTCCTTCCAGCCTAACGCTGGGCTTGGGAAATATTCACCATGGTGCACCGGCATTGATGAAGCTGGCCGAAGAGACATGTGGGCTGTGCTTCCGGTGAACAACTCGTCATCGCCACCGCAAGAACCCGAAACGCGACCGAGGGACTTTGGATGCTCTTTATCAGCGGCAACCACTTGCTAGACGGGCTGCATTCTGGCAGCCTGAACTCTGGTGCTGAAGTGCCTTGAGTGCGCCCAGGGTGCGACCCTCAAGCCACTGCGGCTGTGCGCGATTCGCACCTCGAACTCATTAGGCAGCGAACTTGACTTCACCACTCATATCCCGCGCTTCATCGAATTCCCTGCCTCAATGGTGTAATGGCAGCCTCAGATTCGGCCTCGCTCATGTTTTGGGCAGGTGGCCGTGGCTTTGCACCTCAAGTGTCCCTGAGGCTGTTTTTCAGACCGTGAGCAGCGGTAAGCCAAAAGAGTCACCTCTGATTCTACCCCGGCCCTCCTTGCTCTGGAAGCCCTGCGTGGTCGCACTAGGAGGACTTCCGCCTGATGTAGCCTTCTTTTCCACGTTCAGCCCAATGATTGTCGCCTCATTCGAGCTGTGGCGGAGTTGTACTTTTCTCCTTTCAGTTTGACGTTTAACTTCACCGAGAAATGAATCCAGAATTACTGCGTCATGGCCTGAAAAAAGGCGAGTGTTGACCGCAATTGAAAACATTTGTGAGGCATATTCATGTGTGGCGCCTCCTGGCAGGTCTCTGGGACATTGTACTTATACATTATATTGTCCACTGTTGTGGCAACCATATATCAAGTGCACCTACAGCTCAATCACGAACCACAACAGCTTCAGCCACGTTCAACATTCAAGGCAACTAAATCAACTTAAAGCCCCGATATCCTACAATGAGACTCTCCATCAACGCCCCGATCACCACCCGCTCCGACGACAAACAACCCCGTGACGGCGGCGCTCCAAGGCCCGGCTCTCGACCCCAATCTCCATATACCATGATGGCCACACGTAAGAACGAGGGCACACAGCCAAGATGTGGCGGCTAATTTGACCATTCGAGGTCTCTGGTATGCCACTCTGTTCTATTCCAGCATCGGCAATGACTAATCTTTCCAGATTTTCTTCATGCGCGACATAGCATGATGTGATCGTGTGCTTCTCCCCACATTTCGACTGAGGGTTGAATGCAACTGGTCAGGCCTGCGGGATTACCATATACACAATCCGGGCCACTATATCATCCGCATGCACATCATGCATTCAAGATGATTCGCGATATGCATTTCGGTTACTCGTCA
This sequence comes from Karstenula rhodostoma CBS 690.94, assembly GCA_010093485.1. NCBI lineage: Eukaryota > Fungi > Ascomycota > Dothideomycetes > Pleosporales > Didymosphaeriaceae > Karstenula > Karstenula rhodostoma. The sequence continues at coordinate 1,485,776 of MU001506.1, read as the reverse complement.
TCCGGTTACACGACTGCCTGTTTGGCTTTCTTTTGGCAAATATGCGGCATCATTGGAGTTTCTAGAATCGGCATTCGACTTTCGACCTTTCCGTCTTTTGACCCAACGGGGCTTTGTGATTACGAGCATGGACGACGCTCAATTGGACATGGCTTACGGGTCTTTATTTGCATGGTATAGACGGAGCTCATAGACGGATAGACTAAATCTCTCATATTGAGTCTGAGCGGGTCATCGACCACTGGCAGCTCTGGCAGCTCTGGCAGCACCGGCTGCTCAGACGGGGACTCGAATTAATGGGAAACATTGGGAAATAACTGGGGGTTCTTATACTTGTGTTATCCGAGAATGGCATTGGCGGTTGTAGGATACTGCGTTGAGTTTAATTGGCAGGGCGTTGAATCAAACGATCATCAAGCAGCCATTGTCTCCATGTATCCCGAATGATATGGACCAGGGAGCGAGGAGCGTTTCCTTCGGCTCCCTGTGCAGGTTCTTGCTCCTTAAAGAATGTGCGTTTTGCGATTACGAGGTTGTTTGTATGCCGAAGGAGTCCTAGAACACATCTATTAGGCTGCGGGTTTCCCAACACTTGGATTGAATAAGAAAGATCATGGGACTTGTTGAGCGCGCTAGATGCTGACATCTTGAAGAACAATGTCATGGGAAAACCATAAGCTTTGCTTATTGGTTGGTGCGGTTGGTGCGGTTATGAGTAGCAATACCGCTGACAGGTGATAGGCTAGCTTGGTACGAACGAAGAAGATGGCAGAAGACGCGCCTTGAATCTCGGAACCGTCCACGATGGAACATTTGGCGGGGAATCGTAACCCACGTGATAGTCATGTGTCCACGGATCCTCCAGGGCTGGTCACTCAAGTCATCCTCGCAGCAGCCTGGGTAGGCTGACGCGCGCGCTGCCTGCTCGTAGATCCTGCACGCGCGGTCACATCTTGTGGAGCAGACCACGAGGGACTGTCAGGTACCTGGGAGATGGATGTGGCTGCCTTGGAGCCGCGGCGAAGCTGTGTCACAAGAAATTCGACATGGCATCGCCGGGCGCGCGCATAACCTGCTCGACGTGGCCTTCTTCTTCTTCTTCCGAGCCTGGCCGTACTCTAACTCGTGGTGTGGGGTGCGGGTGCTTCGTCGCTTCTCCGTGCGATGATTGATCGACAAGAGCAGCTCTCTCCGCCGGCGCCCCTCCACAACACCACCTCCAGCAACGTCCACAGCCCATCCCGCTGCCCCGCGCAGACCAGTATTATCGCCGAAAGCCCTATCCTCAAGCACCAGCAGCATATTCGGCCCACCGTCGCGCGCGCAGCAGCAACCAGTGCACCCCAGCGGCGACGCCCATCCCCCGCCATAGCGGCGCCTGTTCCTCGCCATATTGATCATACGCCCACGCCCTACCCTCGAAACCGACACCGCGCCCAGCCCGTCGCAATCCTCTCTTCTCTCCCGCCTCCCTCTGCGGAGGGCCGCATGCCCGCGCCCGTTCGCGACCTCTGCGACGTGTCTCGAGGCACGCTGGAAGCGCTCCCACACGCCCGGCAAGCTGGCTGCAGCTCCCGGTAGCTGGTATGGGGGCCGTCAACAGCAGACCCGAGGAAAACACCCTCTTCCTCCGCGACCAGAACCGTTGTATGTTTTCTCTGCCCGCTCTGCGCCGGTCCACGTTGATTAGAGGCAGTTTCCATTTCTGCTCTTAGCATCGCAAACAGTCGCGGTCGCCCGCTCCTGAACATCGCCCCAAACGCCTTCCCCGCGACTAGATATTCTGCAAAGAGGGAGCTCGGAGATGACAGCGTTATCGACTACATACTCGTGCGCCTCCCAAGCTGGAAGATGTGGTGCCCATGCTGATGCTACCATTAGGATCCAGAGTCAGGCTTCGCTGGCGGCCCGCCGTCCTTCCTGCTACGCTTATCGAACGAGGACGAGCTCACCTTCAATTTCACATTCATAATCAGGCAGGTTCAAGCTGCGCCAAGTATATACAACGTGAACAACACTGCATCTACCATTGCACCAGCCGGCCTGCTCGATACGGCTATAAATGGCTTGACCTTTGCTTTCGGGTCAAGCGCAAGAGAGTTGGATAACCTGGTCACCAGAGAGTTCCACGCGAATCCCAACCTACATAAGGACCCACACGTCGACCTCATTGGGGACTTCACTACGGGCGGCTCCAATTCTGTCCAGTTGCAGTGGTCTTGGAAATGGAAGCCGCCAAAATCGACCGAAGACCGTGGGGGAGGCTGGCGAACAAGTTGCTGTTTTGTTGAGTATGACCAGCGCGCTCACAAGCTCGAAACTCTTGCAAACTTTACATTCTGGGTTCACAACGTGCGGCCCATGCAGAGCCCAAAATCTCCTTCCCCCCGCATGGAACTTGGCGTTCCTCCCAGGCTCCGTGTTCCCTCCGCCCAAAGTATCGAATCACGGGTCAGCGATTCCGATAATGACAGAGACCCGCTCGATGTGCCTCCGAGGTCCCCGACCTTTGAAACGATCCCGGAATACGGACTTGGCTTGGTTCCAAGTCAGGCTACCACATTGACGAATAGTGCGGTCAAGGTAGACGTCAGCTGTTCACGGCCTGGAGAAGACTTAAGCCAAACTGAAGACGGTCCGCTTTTCCGCGCTACGATGAAGTCGCTGGAGCAGAAGACCGGCAATATGCGCACAAAGTGGAAGAAGGTTCTAAAGCGAGCTGAGTCGGCGCTTGAGGCCCAGGTGGCATGCAACAATGCGATGGCCGATCTTATGGAAGCTTTGCGGGAGGCTTCCACGTCAAATGCGAACGCAGTTCAACCAGCCATTGACCATTATTTCGACAAGATTGCGAAGGAGATATTGGTGTACGAGCGAATGAACTCGTCAAATATACAGAAGCTTATCATCGATCCTATCTACAAGCTGTACAACATCGATATCAAGCAGGCGGAGACTAAGCGAAAAGACTTTGAAGAAGAAAGCAAAGAGTACTATGGTTATCTCAGTCGATATCTGGGACAACGCTCCGACTCCATGAAAGAAAAGAAACGTGCCGAGACCGACTCCAAGTATCAGTCCAAGCGTCGGAATTTTGAGCTCAAGCGCTTCGATTATTCATCATTCATGCAGGATCTCCATGGCGGGCGGAAAGACCAGGAAGTGCTGTCGCACCTCACCAGATATGCAGACACCCAGGCCAGGAGTTACTTGGATACTGCGAAGAAGATCGAAACAATGATCCCTCAACTGGAGGCTTTGTTTGTGGAAGTGAGAGAAGCTGACAAGGAATTTCAGCTACAGAGGACAGAGAGAGAGGAGAAGCGCAGGGCGCTTGAAAAGAGCAAGAAACAATACGACGAACCACCACCATCACAAGTTCCGCCCACGACACCCGCCAATGGTAGTACTGCAAGGACAGGAGCGACATCTGAAATGACTCTTCCGGGACGCAAACCAAGCGTCGCTCCGATCCCATCAAGCACACCAAACCCTTCTCAGACAACTTCGTCATTAGCCAGCATCCCCACCATTGCATCTCCTCAAAGTCCAGAAGTCGGCCATGCAACGTTGGTCGGAAGCCCTCAACCCAACAAATTCAAAGGCATCCGCGATCTTGAGGACAAAGACTATAGCATCCCGAGCAGTCAGGATGTCGGAATTGGTGCACATCGCAAAGAAGGTCTATTGTGGGCGCTTAGCAGACCGGGTAGTCACGTTGATCCCAAGGGTCTCAACAAGACGGCGTGGCACAAGTAAGCATAGTCTGTTCCTGGAATCAAGGCCTAGCTAACACGATTAGATTCTGGATTGTATTAGACCAAGGCAAACTCTCAGAGTACACCAACTGGAAGCAGAGTCTGGAGCTTCACATGGAGCCCATAGATCTCCGCATGGCGTCGGTCCGAGAAGCTCGGAATCAAGAGCGCCGATTTTGCTTTGAGGTCATCACACCACAGTTCACTCGAGTCTACCAAGCAACCAACGAAGACGACATGAAGTCTTGGATTGCCGCCGTGAATAATGCACTACAATCGGCTGTCGAGTCCGCTGGGAAGCAGGATCGCCCTTCGACCGACTCTCTGCCAGGTCAAACCAGAAGGGATATTGCGTCCGTGTTGACGGGGAAAAGTCCTTCTTTGTCAAGTCATAAGAACCATTACAGTTCCAAAACCCCAACTCGCCATGCGACTGTAGGAGATCGTCCTGGGTATCGAAGGGAAGAGTCCATCGGGGACGACGGCAAACTCCTCAAGCAGGTCCGTGATGCAGATGCCAGTAACAAAGTCTGTGCGGATTGTGGATCTGAGAGCAAAGTCGACTGGGTTTCCATCAACCTCGGAATCATTATCTGTATTGAGTGTAGTGGTATTCATCGGTCGCTAGGAACGCATATTTCTAAAATACGCTCCTTGACACTCGATACCAATTCGTTCACTCCGGACATTGTAGACATCCTCCTCAAAATCGGCAACAGCAACAGCAATGCAATCTGGGAGGCACGACTCTTAGGGTCTCTAAAACCAGCTCCCACGTCGACTCGCGAGCAAAGATTACACTTTATCACATCGAAGTATGCAGATCGAGCTTTTGTCGCTCCAATCTCGCCTGCACTGTCGCATTACGCCACGCCTGAAGAGACTCTGCTTGCGTCGATCAAGAAGAACGATATTCAGAACGTTCTCTATGCATTAGCACTCAAGGCAGACCCGAACTCGAAAGATCGATCTCGCGGCACGCATGCAGTGTTTTTAGCTCTGGCTGCAGCCGATCCTGCGTCGCCTTCAGCATCTGCGTCGCCTGCAAGTTCGCCGCTGCCTGGCGCGCGACCAACGAACCACCATACCCCACTCCGTAAATCATTCCCAGTCGCAGAACTTCTTCTGCAAAATGGCGCAGAACTTCCGAATCAATCCGCACCGATCCCACTGAGTTCGTCGGCGCGGCTTTACCTGGAGCACAAGGCTGACCAGCGAGCCGGGCGAAGACCCATGCCCATGGGTGGGCATCAGCCCAACACTAGCGGTGACATACTTACCGCGCTTCCTTCTATCGTGGCCGGTAACGGGAGTACACCTGCAGAACGGGCCAAAGATCGAGAAGCGAGATTACAAAAGCGCGTGTCTGCTGGGGGAAGGTTGGTCAAGAATCTCTCTGATCACTCGGAAGGTAGGCGAGGCCCATAGTTTGTGCTTCCGCTCACATATCTCGTATATTAGTGCATATTTTCCTTGGACTGCTTGCAGCATTTCACTCTGGTCATCTGAAGGCTAGCATACATCATGTCGGCTTCCAGGCCTTGTCGGACTGGTATTCGATCCGGGTCGAGCAATGGGCGTTTTGCGGGAACGGAAAGACACGAGAACGGTGTCAATGTACTTGAAGTGTTGCACAATAGGCCGCCCAGGATTCGTGGGCTTGGGGCACAGTTGCTTGCTGAAGCTTCCATGAACGGTGCGATTGGTGGCTCTTTGGATTCATGAGTCAGCTCCTCGGATTGTTAACTGCGTTGAGTCATTTGATCTTCCGGTAGGCGCATGAGGCGCAAAGGCAGCTCTAGAGTAATAGCTGTCACGTATAATGGTACAGGCTTCAGACCTTTGCTTTCGCGGTCTATGATGATACTGGGTAGCTTTCTGGCGGAATGCAAAGTCACAATGATTCGACATTGGTTCACGCTTGCTGGTTGAATACTGCCCGTAAGAGTGAGTGCCGCTGCCGCTGGAGAACACGTGACGTTCGTGGAGGCGCACCGCCACAAATCACGTGCGTGACGCCACGTGCGGCACACTATGAATTTCGCTCGATAAAAGAATCGCGCGCCCCCACCAACGCCGCAGCACAGCACTCAAGATGGCGACGACCTACGATAACCTCCCTATGGACGACGAAGAGTTCGACGAATCACAAATCGACTTTACCGACATCGAAGACCAGTACCAAGTGCGCCTAGATGAGGGACTGGACGCTTTCGTGGTCATTGACGGGCTGCCCGTCGTGCCCGGAGACAGCATGGCCAAGCTCGTCAAGTTTGTGCTGAGGAAGCTGAACTCCGTGGGCAAGGTCAAGGAGGACGGCGTCCATATGCCGGTTGGCGACGACGGGAAGACAGAGGGGTACGTCTGCGAGCTACGGACACGCTGCAGGCCGAGCTAACGCGGGGTTAGATATGCCTTCGTCGAGTACCACGCGCCCAGCGAGGCTGTTGCCGCCGTCAAGCAGCTGCATCTGACGCCGCTGGACAAGAAGCACACGATGCAGGTCAACAAGCTCACCGACATCGACCGCTTTGGAAAGGAGGGCCGCGTCGACGAGGAGTACCACGAGCCGCACATCGAGCCGTTCCAGCAGAAGGAGCATTTGCGCTCGTGGCTGGGCGACGCCGAGGGCCGCGATCAGATGGTCATGTTCCGCAACGAGAAGGTCGGGGTCTTCTGGAACAACAAGGAGGACGGCCCCGAACCCGTCGTGGACCGCGAGAACTGGACCGAGTCGTTCGTGCAGTGGTCGCCGCAGGGCACATTCCTCACATCCATGCACGCGCAGGGTGTGCAGCTATGGGGCGGCAAGGCGTGGAGCAGGCAAAAGCGCTTTGCGCACCCCGGCGTCAATCTGGTCGACTTCTCGCCGAGCGAGCGATATGTCACAACGTGGTCGCACCGCCCGCTCCAGGTCGACGAGAACCACCCAGTCCCGTCGCTCTCGTTGGAGGACGACGGAAAGAACTACGTTATTTGGGACATCGCAACCGGAAAGCCTCTGCGCTCGTTCGCCACGCTCGACGTGCCCACATCCACCGACGACGAGGGCAACCCCGTGAAGAAGAAGATGCAATGGCCGACCTTCAAGTGGTCCGCTGACGACAAGTATGTTGCCAGGATGACGCCGAACCAGTCCATTTCCGTGTATGAACTGCCCCGCATGAACTTGCTGGACAAGCAGTCGATCAAGATTGAGGGTGTCATGGATTTCGAATGGGCACCCGCTACGCCAAAGCGAGACGGCATCAAGACCTACGAGCAGCTGTTCTGTTACTGGACCCCCGAACTCGGCAGCAACCCTGCCAAGGTTGGTCTCATGTCGGTTCCGTCTAAGGAGATCGTCCGCACACGTAACCTTTTCAATGTATCCGATGCCAAGCTTCACTGGCAGTCTGAGGGCGCTTATGTCTGCGTCAAGGTCGATCGGCACTCCAAGTCGAAGAAATCCATGGCCACTAACTTGGAGATTTTCCGTGTCAAGGAGAAGGGTGTTCCTGTCGAGGTTGTTGATTCTCTCAAAGACGCAGTTATCAACTTTGCCTGGGAACCAAAAGGTAACCGATTTGTTATCATCACGGCCGGCGAGATCCCTGCTGGTGCAGCGGTTCCTCCCAAGACCGCTGTCTCCTTCTTCGCCCCGGAGAAGCTCAAAGGTGGAGCCCCAGGTAATTTCCGTCACATCAGAACGGTCGACAAGAAGAACAGCAACGCCATCTACTGGTCGCCCAAGGGACGTTTTGTAGTCGTTGCAACTCTCCAGTCGCAGCAGTCATTTGATCTTGATTTCTGGGATCTTAGCTTTGATAAGCCCAAGGATGAAGCTGAAAAGGGCGACAAGGAGCTCAATGCTAATTTGCAGCTTATGGCGACCGCCGAGCACTACGGCATGACCGACATTGAGTGGGACCCCTCAGGTCGTTACCTTGCCACAGTTGCCTCCGCCTTCAGACACCACGTGAGTTCATATGTCTTGTTACCGAAGCACAAACTAACACTTGTGCAGATGGAAAACGGTTACCACATGTACGACTTCAAGGGCACTCTTCTCCGCGAAGAGCACATTGACCGCTTCAAGCAGCTCATTTGGCGCCCGCGGCCCGCGACTCTTCTCTCCAAGGAAGAGCAAGCGGAGATCCGCAAGAACTTGCGCAACTACTCTAAGATCTTCGACGAGCAGGACCAGGCCAAGAAGAACACTGCCAACAAGGCGGTGATTGAGGAGCGCCAAAGAATGCTCAACGAGTGGCTCGAGTTCCGCAAGAGTATGCGTGAGATGCTGGAAGAGGAGGGTGCGGAGATTGAGCTGAACAATGGGAAGGTGGTCAGGGAAGAGGATGGTGAGGTGGAGGAGATTGAGGAGATTGTCGAAGAGATTATCGAGGAAAGTGAGGAGGTGGTTCAGTAGATCTGCAGAGAGTTTGCAGTGCAACGAGGTAAGCATAAGTGTAATGTCAAGCTTGTGCATGTTTGAGTGAGGATAGATGAAGCAAGGTAGAGCCAACTTGTACGTGAGTGAATGATTGTGCACGTTTACATGGATCACTCGCATAACTTAGCCTACATGTATTTAGAGTCTACATCTGAGAGCACACAGCGGAAGAGGAGAGTCGTAATACCTTGCGCATCTGAGTGCTCGATACAACTTTCGGCTTTACATGGAAGGCATGGAGCAGAGTCATGATAGATCTCATGATCATTCGTGGGGGCTCGGAATGAGTGAGACACCTTTCTCTCGTGTGCCTCTGAAGCATTGCAGGTCAGGCTACAAACTCGCTACCGGTTCATGTAGGTTCCAGTGTTGTCAACGGGGCCGACGCACGTAGAGCATACGCTGCTGCCGAGTGTTGTGAAGCTCGGAACGCCTCTGCCGAGTGTTTGTGCGGGCATACGTCTTGAATGCATATAAACGTGATGCGTCTTCTTCCCCCTGAAAACACTCATGGGCCTGGACTTGGGTTCCTTGCGGCATCTGTAGCAAGGTTCATGTTACAAACCAGCTTCGTATGGGTTAACAACATGGACTGCTGTATTGGCATTAGTGAGGGAGAGCATGAGTGTCAGGGTCGATATTGGCGTCGGTCCAGACCGTTGCCAAGATGGATCAAACTTGACAAAGGCGCGCTTTCTCCTCATGGATATGGGTGTGTGTCGTCATAGACTAATGCGCGGGTCTCCGAGGGTCTTTTGTAGTCGATCTGGGAGCGTTGGAAAGAGGAGTCTGGCAAACGTATCGAGAGGGTAGTGGTGTCAGATTCGGCTGATGGATACGGAAGAGTAACGCAGCGCCGTGGCACCAGATTACCGGGATCCGCTGAATCTGAAACGAACAGCTGTTTGAACCGTGAACCATTGTTCAGGGTCGACGTGCCCCAATTACCAGGGAGCGAGGACATGGCAGTTTCCTGGTCCCGATGGCTTGCATGAATTCCGTTCCATGACAAGTGCAGCAATGTAGTAGTAGTAGGTACCTTTGCTGTTGCCGTGTCACTAACGCATCTGGACCAGTCGCTGGAACGATGGAGCAGGGAAGCGATAGAGGTGGTCGGAAAGGTCGGTCTAGAACCATTGCACGCAACTTCGGCCGAGCTATAACATGGCGCATATGAGGGTCGGAGAGGCACCCATCTCCAAAAGGGCTGCAGCGTGTGCCGCTGGGCGTTCAATAGCTGCAATTCCACCACTTCACGACCATGTTCTGAAGGCTGGTCGAGGCTGGGTGTGGCCCGAGAAAGTGGTAGAAGGTAGTTGCTACATGGTAGGTGATGGTGCATGGCGCTCGGATCTAGAACGCGCAGCAAGCAGCCCCCGCCCTGGCCGACACTGGACACTGGACACCGGACAGGCCACCTGCACCTGAACCTGAACAGCTGCGACGGACAGACAGACAGACAGACAGACAGACAGACAGACAGACAGACAAACAGACAGCCCAGGCCAGCGTGTGCACTGTGCTGCCTGTACCTGCTCACACACACATACACACTCTCGCACACACCCACCTGCCCACCCACGCGCACACGCAATGCCCGCGCTGCAGGCCGCTGCTGCACCGCACAAAGCGCCCTGCGCGTTCCCTTTGTCTCGCGCTGCCCCAGCGCGCGGGCGCCCGGAGTTGGACTTGGGCTGCGACTGGGAGCTGGACGTCGAGGGTTGGTTGCAGGGCGGCGCAGAGGCCTCCACAGGGCGCGCGTTCTAGATCGCCCCAGGTCTCGTCTGCATGTGCAACTCTAGCAGCCCTCGAGTGGTCGGCCCTGCGCCTTAACGCCGCAGCGCCTTTGCTCTGCTCTTCCGTCTCCCCTCGCATCCTTCCCTACCCCCTCCCCGCCTGCCTCCCTCTGCTCCCGCCCACAGCCAGCGTCGACGACGCTCCCCATGCACACCTGCCCCGTCTCGCCGCCCAAGTCGAACAACCACCTCACACGTTTGCCCGCCTCCCTTGCGTCCCCACCCCGCCGTGCCCACGAAGCTGTCCGTCCCATCACCCTGCCATCCCTGCAAGCCCTGGCCCCTCCATCCCACTGGCCCCTCTCCTCGCCCGCACTCCCGAATGGTCCTTCAACATGGGAGAGATGGCGCTCGACCCTAGCACGGTGCCTCCCGACTTGATCCAACGCCAATCCCTCTGTTTCTCACAGCCCAACCCAGGCATGGTCATCCACGCCGGGGACCATGGTTTCAACGCCGAGTTACTTCGGCACTACAGCCCTGTCGAAAGCAACGCAGCAGAGCAATTCGTACGACTCAAGGACGCCCTCCGCAAGGCCGACGCGGAGACCTTCTGGCACCTGCTCACCGAAGGACTGGCCAACATCACCGGCGCCCAGTATGCCTTCGTTTCCAAGCGCATCCTCCGACACGACAGAGACGTCGCCGTCGAACTGCCCCCAATCGGCGAACCGGGCGCCTGCCTCATGGGAGCTGCTTTTTACGTCAACGACGGACATGGGACCACTGCCCACATGAAGAACTTCAAGTACCACGCCTACCAGTGTCCCTGCGCATACATGAAGCACGACAAGATCTTCATAATCCCCGAGAAGCTCAACGAATTCATCATCAACAACCCCAACGACCTGGTCGTGCCCGGTGAGGCATATCTTGGGATCCCCCTGTTCGCCGATGGCAAGTGCTTCGCGCATTTTGGAGTCATGTGGAGCTCAGAAGGAGCATCAAAACGGCGCTTGAGCTGGGGTTATTTGGAAATGCTGTTCCATGGGCTGGAAGACCTCATCCTGCAGCGCGTCCTGGAGGGAAAGAGCTTTGCAAAGTCCGCCGAGGTGATGAAAAAAGAAATAAGGGTCGTTCCCCACGAAGCTGTATCCATGGCGCAGTCGTTGAAGCCGTATGCGCGGAGCCTTTCGCACGAACTGCGCACGCCAATGCAAGGTGTAGTGGGTATGTTGGACGTGATCATGGCAAATATCAAGGAAGTCGCCGAGGACACACACCATGACCCCCGAATACGAAAGCTGCTCGACTCGTTGAAACAAAATATCGAGGCCGTACAAGGTCAGTGCACTACATCACCCTTTCCGTCAACCTCTTAGCATCGCTCTGCTATTTGGCATGCCTCTACAAGACGTCCGGTACTAATTGAAGCTTGTAGACTCTTCGCGGCGTGCGGTTGAAGCCGCCGACAACGTCGTACACGCTTACGACATGAACATGGGAGTGCCAGAGACTCCTACGACACCCTTGGACGCCGATTCCTCGCAGGTGAATGTCTTCCTCCGAAACAGCCGGCCAAAGATTCCCATCACCGGCGACACGCTTCCCTTTGCTCAGTATCGTGGCATAAAGAGAAAGAGAGAGGAGGTACTTGCTTGGTCAGGGCAGGTGCGAGTGGCGAGAAGCGCTCGTCGGCGAGTCAGGCATTCCATCTCAGAAGAGCCTCTGAGCGGCACAGCACGCGCGGGCTGTATTTCAAAAACAATAAGCACCGTCGAAACCGTGGAAGAGTTTTGTTCCCATGGCGCCGTCGGAAGTCGTTGCGATGTCGATCCTGGTCTGTCGCCCATGTTTGCATCGGAACAGTCGACTGCGCCCGGCTTACGATATACTAATCTGCGTGAAGTAATTCAGTACGTCATCAACGACGCACTTAAAGTCGGAGGTCGGCCTGATTCAGCCATTGCGAAGGAGACAGACCATGGTGAAAAGATTGAGGTACGGACACGGAGCTCCAACGGTGAAGCACATTCGAAGATGATCGAATGGACAGTATCGCCAGATGTACCCGACACGATCGTGATTGATGAGAAGGACCTTGCCAAGATGATATCATGTCTAGCTCTGAACGCCATCAAGTTTACAGAACACGGTTCGATCAGTCTAAATGCTTCGCTCAGTGTCAATGCCAGGTATATTGTCATAAACGTAAAAGATACAGGTTCTGGGATTCCCGCAGCTTTCTTGCCGAACCTCTTCAAACCTTTCTCACGAGAAGACGATTCCACTACGCGCGCCAGCGAAGGGCTGGGCCTCGGTCTGATGGTGGCGAAAGGGCTCGCAAGGAAACTTGGGGGCGATTTATTCTGCCTCCGATCGCATGTATCGGGTCCGCAAAGAGGCTCAGAGTTTGAGATGCGAGTGCCGATGACACCTGGCGAAGTCTGTAGCCGCCCAGGCTCACCGTTCAGATCGCCAAGTCTCTCCGCAAAATCCCGTCTGTCCCTGGAGACAGACGTTATGTCGGCGAACGTCACACGCAACCATAGCACGCCTCCTCCCTCGGAGCCTTTCCAGCCGATGCCTCAAGACTTCAAGAGCCCTGCGCCTGTCAAGTCTTCGCTCGGGCCGCAACATCTTGGCCTGCCATCTCCTCGCTCTGCGTCACCAGCCCGACCGCGGGCTATCTCCAAGGGCATAAACGCTCACCGTAGCAGCCACGATAAGAAGCTTGCTGAGGCTTATCCACTCAACTTTCTAGTAGTTGACGACAACCGCATCAACCGAAGTGTATTACGCCACATGCTCAAGAATCTTGGCTACACCAGCGTTTATGAAGCCTATGACGGTAACGATGCTGTGCAGCAAATGCGCAACAACGCGCAACGCCCTCCTCACGAGGCCATCAACGTCATCCTTATGGACCTCTGGATGCCACGGCTCGACGGATTCCAGGCCACCGAGTCGATCTTGGAGCTAGATGCAGTCGCCGAGAAGCCGATCGTCCTCGCCGTCAGCGCAGATGTGACCGACGCAGCTGTGGATCGTGCCGGCAAGGTGGGCATGAAGGGATTCCTCACGAAGCCTTTTGTTATACGGGATGTCGAGAAGCTGATCAAGCAGCATTGCGCTCCGGCAACCAGCACACTGTGAGAGGTGCTGTGAGTACGTTTACTCTTTCTTCTCGAACGTCTCGCCGGTTTATGGTATGCATGTACAGGATTTATTGCCAACACACATGGAAGCTGCAAGGCTCGCCTCGGAAGCATTTGATGGGTGTTGATATGGACGGAGGATCATGACAGCATAGCGTTGGCGTTTATACTTTTTGGGATTTGCATTGGGGTCTGAGGACATTCTTGATACCTCGTGGGATGTATGAACGACGCGGGTATACGCAGAGCAGGATTATGCATAGCACTATCTAATACTAGGTGCAAACCAACGGACGTGGTCTGTTGGCCACGGCCCACTTCCACACCTTGTTCGGTGTTTTATGCGACTGAAAAGTGATCCTGCTGCTGCACCGGCGACCAAGCAAGCAAGGCAGGCCGCCCAAGCGGTCCCAGAGACAACCCTCGTCGTGCCGTGCTGTCCGCGACGACGCATCGGCTGTGGCGCATCAACTGTGGCGCACCGGCCGGGAAAGCGGGAGCCGGACCATGGAGGGGCAGCAGTTCCGAAAACGTCGAGCGCCTCGGAAGCAGGCCGTGGCCAGCGTCTGCGGTCCGCTTGGGACCTGGGGCACATTCCGCAGCAGCTCGAAACGATGGGAATAATGGCACGGCAGAGCAGCAGAAGAGAAGAGAACAAGGAACACCAGCTGGCCAACGGGCGTCGCACGTCGTGGCGTGGCTGAGTGCTGGTGCTGGATAGGGCTAGCTCGGGTCCCCTGGTCCGCTCTACACCAAAGAAAGGACAGATTGGTTATTCTCTGAACCCATCGACGCGCCGCCGCAAGTCGAAGCTCCGCAGTATATAACCACCCGGGCCTCCCTCGTCCCTTGCGACCTCTCCGCCAACCCCTACTCCCTTCTCGTGCACCCGGCAGCGAATTGTTCGGTGATCGCTGCGTGCAGAGCATGGAGAATGCCTTCACAAAGACGCCTGCTGAGGCGCTGAAGCACTTTGGCGTGACCGAGCAGCAGGGCCTGTCGCAGCAGCAGGTGCAGAGTGCACGGCAGAAGCACGGCAAAAATGGTACGTGGAGCTGCCGACCGCGTACAGGGCGCCATGGTTGCTGATGCATGCGAACAGCGCTTCCCGAAGACCCCCCCACCCCAATATGGGAGCTCATTCTCGAGCAGTTCAAGGACCAGCTGGTCATAATCCTGCTCGGCAGCGCCGCCGTGAGCTTTGTGCTCGCCCTCTTCGAAGGCGGTGACGACTGGACTGCCTTTGTGGATCCTGCCGTCGTAAGTCGCCCCCCTCCGAGTTGGACAACAGTGGACACACGCTGACTTTGCTCCCCTGCTCTAGATCCTCACGATCCTGGTGTTGAACGCCGTCGTCGGCGTGTCGCAAGAAACAAGCGCCGAGAACGCCATTGCCGCCCTCCAAGAGTACTCGGCGAACGAAGCAAAGGTCGTCCGCGACGGCAAGATCACGCGCATAAAAGCGGACGATCTGGTCCCCGGCGATGTCATTTCGGTTGCCGTTGGCGACAGGATCCCCGCAGACTGCAGGATATTGTCTGTTCAGAGCAACAGCTTCAACATTGATCAGTCCATCCTTACCGGCGAGAGCGAGAGCGTCTCCAAGGACACCAGGCCCATAAAGGACGACAATGCCGTCAAGCAGGACCAGGTCAACATGCTGTTCTCGGGAACCACCGTCGTTACGGGCCATGCCAACGCGCTTGTTGTGCTTACCGGCGCCAACACTGCGATCGGAGATATTCACGAAAGTATCACGTCGCAGATCTCGCAGCCTACGCCTCTGAAAGAGAAGTTGAATGACTTCGGAGACGTGTTGGCCAAGGTCATTACGGCCATCTGTGTTCTGGTTTGGCTCATCAACATCCGCAACTTCAGTGACCCCTCGCACGGCGGTTTCGCAAAGGGCGCTATCTACTACCTCAAGATCGCCGTTTCTTTGGGTGTCGCTGCTATTCCCGAAGGTCTTGCCGTGGTCATTACCACCTGTCTCGCTCTTGGAACGCGCAAGATGGCAGCAAAGAACGCCGTTGTCCGAAGCCTTCCCTCTGTGGAGACGCTCGGAAGCTGCAGTGTAATTTGCTCTGACAAGACCGGTACCTTGACAACAAATCAAATGAGCGTCAACAAGATAGTCTTCATTGCCGAGGATGGCAAGGGCCTGGAAGAGTTTGATGTCGAGGGAACGAGCTTCGCCCCCGAAGGTCAAATCACCATGCAAGGCCAAACCCGAGATCATTTGGCGGTCTCTTCCGACACTGTTCGCCAGATATGTGAAGTCACCGCGCTCTGCAACGATTCGGCTCTTTCTTTGGACCCCAAGAGCGGACAGCATGCCTTGATTGGCGAACCAACCGAAGGCGCATTGCGTGTTCTTGTTGAGAAGGTTGGCACACCTGATCGCGAGTACAACGCAACCCGGGCATCTGTTTCTCCATCGGAGCGTCTTCATCGCGCGAGCAAATATTACGAAGACCGTTATCCCCGACAAGCGACCTATGAGTTCTCTCGCGACCGTAAAAGCATGTCTGTCTTGGTGCAAACCGCGCATTCTCAGAGACTATTGGTTAAAGGAGCCCCGGAATCCATTCTGGACCGATGCACGCACGTCATTGTTGGTGAGCACGGGAAAAAGGTACAGCTCAACAAGCAAATGGCAGACCTACTTGCCAAAGAAGTCGTCGACTATGGCAAGAAAGGACTGCGTATCTTGGCTCTGGCATCTGTAGACGACATCGGTTCGAATCCTCTCCTGAAAGGCGCCAAAACCACCGAAGATTATGTGAAACTGGAGCAAAACATGACTCTGATTGGTCTTGTTGGCATGTTGGATCCTCCTCGTCCTGAAGTTCGCGCCTCGATTGCGAAATGCCGCTCTGCTGGTATCCGCGTCATTGTGATTACAGGAGACAACCAAAACACCGCCGAGACTATCTGCCGCCAAATCGGTGTTTTTGGTCCGCATGAAGATACCACTGGCAAGAGTTACACCGGTCGCGAGTTCGATGACCTCAGCGACACTGAAAAAATGGAGGCCGCCAAACGAGCATCTCTTTTCTCCCGTGTTGAACCCGCCCACAAGCAGAAATTGGTTGATCTCCTCCAACAAGCTGGTGAAGTTGTCGCCATGACTGGTGACGGCGTTAACGATGCACCCGCCCTCAAGAAAGCCGATATTGGCGTTGCCATGGGTTCCGGAACCGATGTCGCCAAGCTCGCCGCTGATATGGTCTTGGTAGATGATAACTTCGCCACCATCGAGGGCGCTGTTGAGGAAGGTCGTTCCATTTACAACAACACACAACAATTCATCAGATATCTCATCTCTTCGAACATCGGCGAAGTTGTTTCCATATTCCTCACAGCTGCCGCTGGCATGCCCGAAGCACTTATTCCTGTCCAGCTCCTTTGGGTTAACCTCGTCACAGACGGTCTGCCCGCTACCGCACTCTCCTTCAACCCACCGGATCATGATGTCATGAAGAGGCGACCGCGTAAGCGTAACGAAGCGCTCGTGGATGGCTGGCTGTTCTTCCGCTACATGGTCATCGGCACTTATGTTGGAGCAGCAACTGTGTTCGGCTACGCCTGGTGGTTCATGTTCAACAGCGCAGGCCCCCAAATCAGTTTCTACCAGCTCACCCACTTCCACCGCTGCTCCTCGCAATTCCCAGAAATTGGGTGCGAGATGTTTGCCAACGAGTCTTCTCGCGCAGCTTCGACGGTCTCGTTGTCTATCCTCGTTGTCATCGAGATGCTGAACGCAATGAATGCCCTCTCGTCTTCCGAGTCGCTACTTACCCTACCGCTCTGGAAAAATATGATGCTCGTATATGCCATCTGCTTGTCCATGGCGCTACATTTCATCCTGCTCTACGTGCCTTTCCTCCAAGGCCTGTTTAGCGTTGTGCCACTGGACTTGAGCGAGTGGAAGGCCGTCCTGATAATCAGCGGGCCTATCATGTGAGTTCTCCCAGCCCAATCTCTCCTGTATAACAATAGCTGACATCCGTCCCAGTTTCATTGATGAAGGCCTCAAGTTTCTCGAGCGCAAGTTTTACATGCACAAGACATCCGACGACGCTTCGCGTTACGAGCAGAATGGCAGCGCAAGACCCAAGGCCGAGTGAAATACGGCATCGCTTTCCTATGGCAGCATCGTGTGGGGAGGTGGCGGCTAATGTACCATACAGGGCGGATGCAAGGCAATTGTGTAGTATATACAGCGTGCTCTCAACGCATGTGCATTACAAAGCATGGTATAGAGATGGCAGGCGGGACTAATCACGTACCGTAGTTTTGCATGGGTGGAAGCTGACGCACGGGCAGGCCATGGATTATAGCATTGGCTGGCGTTTGGAAGATGGGGTGTGAAATGGTTCACTGTAGATTTGTATCAAATACAGTAGTCATGTTAGAATTATGCTTCATTCGGATTTGTTTTGACTATGCTGAACTACTGCAGTAGACAATGACTACAATGCAGAGCTGTCTTGACTTTTCTGATTTTACTGCAATAGACAATGACTACTATGCAGAGCGATGTGATGGTTACACATCAGGCAAATAGAGACCCAAGACACATCTTTCCAGGTCCTCGGCGGGTTCAAGCGGCGTGTTATCCCCATAAGCGAACAGGCGCAAAAGGCACTGGTCCGATAACGTTCGATAGCAGTGGCATGTCCGAACCATGCTCGACGCCTACGACTCCTCATCGCTACTGCTACTGTCTCGGCTCTCTTCGTCTTCGCTGTCCTCCTCCAGCGCAGAAGGCAGCTTCTTCTGGCTCGAGTTCCCCAGGTCTGTAGCTTTTAACGCCGCCGGCTTAGGCTGGACTGGGACTACTCCGTTGGGCTGTTCGCGAGTTTTCTTCAGCATCTCTTTCAAGGAAGCAAAGACCCCTATGTTCCGCGGGCCAGGTCTGGGAAGGACAGGCTGTGATGCTGAAGGGGGCTGCGATTTAGCCTGGCCCGAGCGTAGAAGCGGCTGGGACGCTGAGGTGAACCATGTATTGATCCCGCCGTTGGACTGTGCGGATCGCGGAGGGGGCTGTGACGCGGTTATCTGCACGGGTGAAGATTGTGTGTCAGGGACCATAGAGGATCGCAAGGGCTGGGCAGAGGTGGGCGCATCTGGATCCGCTGGAGAAGGAGTCCGGTTCACGTCCACCTTGTCAACTTCGCCCTCCTCGTCAACTCCGTCCTCCTTGTCAACTTCACCCTCCTTGTCAACTTCACCCTCCTTGTCAACTTCACCCTCCTCGTCCGACTTTGAATTGCTCTCCGAATCGCTGGTATCTTGGTCCAGAGCGGCGTCTCCATTCAGGTTGTCGACCGGGGATTGAGAACGAGATGACGCTCTGGACACACCCGAATCTGCATCACTTTCGAGCCGACGCGGTGATGGCGACTTCGCTAGCCATTGAGCTGGTTCTCGTACCGCAATTGGAGACGACCTGGTCGAGTTTGGCCTGCTTAAAGATGACCTGTTCGAGTCTGGCCTGCTTGGAGACGGGCTGGTTGAGTTTGGTCTACTTGGAGACGGCCTGCTCGAGTCTGGCCTGCCCGGAGACGGTTTATCCGAGTCTGGCTTGCTTGGAGAGCGGGCCTTTGCCTTGTCGTCATTTTTCAAAGGGTCCTGGCGTGACTGAATAGTATCCTTTTCCGTACTCCTCGGCGCCACGTGCTTCCTCTCCACCGTTCGTCCCTTGCTTTGAGGTGTCTCCTGGATAGTAGTATCATCTACCTGCGCATCGTAGGCGATCAAGCGCTGTATTATGTGATGTTTGTTTCGTTGACCTCTCTCTTGGGTCCTTAGACCGCGGACCAGGAGTAGCTCTCGGAGCTGGGACTTTTTCAAAGCGCCGTACGGCGTCGATGCAGTATACGCTTCTCTGCTACCTCCACTTATAGATGTCGATTGAGTGGTACTGGGTTCACTTGACTTCTGATTGGAGTGCCGTTGTTGATGAGGTCTCGGCTTCGAAAGCGGACTTGGATAGGAAATGCTACTGACTTGTTGAGATTGAGGTCTGTCTTGGGTGATGACAGCCATATCGTACGAGTGATGCGCCGGCTTCTTCAAACCACCTGGCGACTTCACAGCGCCGAGTTCGGGTGACTCGGACTTTATGTGCGTGGTGAACTGGGGCTGGCCGTGGCAAGCTGCGCTCAGCAGAGTCACGGAGCCACCCGTGTGCGATCTGTCGGCTCGGTCGCCGTCGGATTCGACTGAGGGAATGGGCCCATCGGTAGCGGCGTCTGTGTCGATTTGGGTAGATGGTGGCTGTTGGCGGGCGCGCTTGTTGGAGTGGCCGTCGCTCGGGAGCCTGGAGCGCTTGTGGGGGTTCGGGCGCAGGTTGGTGTCGGGGGGCATGGAGAAGAAACGGTTCGCGAAGCTCGGGATGACCTTGACGACGCGGTCGGCCACGGCCTCGTCGCCGAAGATAGATCCCACGGTGTCGGTCAGGTCGAGGTCGCAGTCGCGGCCGTCCTGCAGCTTCTTGATGGCGAAGAGGGCGACATGCTGGGGCGCAAGGTAGTTGTTCTTGTAGCGCTCCTCGATCCTGCGCCATACGAGCTCGAAAGTATCGGCGGCGTCGACGGGCAGCGCAAACACGCGCTGCTGGAAGGCGGCGAGCGCTTCGGCCTGGTAGGGCACCGGCGCGTTGCCGGCCGTCAGCGGCAGCACCTTGACGGTCAATCGCATGGTGGTGTGGGTTTGCGACGGTGCGGCGGGCAGTCGAGTGCGCCAGCAGTCAACCCAGCGCGGCGCGGCTGTCTGGAAGTTTTAGTGGGGCAGGCGCGTCCTGCTAGCGCGTCGCTCGGGCCATGTCTACCCCGCCGCGCGTGCATGCGGCTCCTTCTAGCACAGCCCGGGAGGGTGACGGTGAAGGTGAAGGTGAAGCCCTTGTTTGCTATTTGCAACATGCCTCAAAGCCTATGCCGCCGTATAATGCAATATACACGACATGTGAAAAATGGTTAAAGTTCCAGCGTCCCATAATTGAAAGATGAGGCGACGTTGTATGTTTTTCTACCTGGAAAAGAAGAATATAACAGGAAATAGAAACCTCAGAACAGCCGAGTACAGGCTGTTCCAAGATCCTCTACTGGCGCACAAAGGTCCTACGTGAAAGATAATATAATTCAACATACCCTAATAGCACAACTCATTTTCCGTTCTCACAGACCAGCGCCTTTCCCGCCGAGGGCAAACAGCTGTAAGCTTGCGTTTTTCTCTCATGAGATGAGAGAAATCGAGAAATGGATATCTTTGCACCGGATCATCAGTCAAATTGGACTCTCTCACTGCAGCTTACAAACACATGGTAAATGAGCAAGTACTGCATTCGTGTTGCGTATTCAGTAGCAATCATGCGGAATGTAAGCACGCAAAGGGCGACTTTAGGCGCTCGCACGCTGCAGTGTCGTTTGCTAGCTGTCATCTTGGGAAGCAGACATGCGAAATTGTTCAACACGAAGCTCGTGTTATAGCTGGTTGACACCTTCGACGAGCTTCTCTAGGACCGCCTCATTACCATCAGTCAACAGTCCTTTGACCATGCGAGACCTACACCCTGGTTAGTGTCTTTTTGATGTATCAAGGTAGCTTTAACCCACATGTTGCCGAGTTTGCATGCAGCCATCACCTCCTCCAGCTCCCGACTCTTTCCTCCCGCCACCTCGATGACCTTTTCAGGTATTTTCGCTAACCTGGCGACGTTCAAGCCATAGGAACGATGGCTGGTTCCTTCCGCCGCCTCGTACAAGAAGACGACTTCCTTGCCACCATCCCTCTCTTCAAATCGCATATGAACATTCTTCAACTCCCGAGCATCAAAGCGATCTTGAAGTTTTGCTAGGTGTTGGTAATGCGTTATGAACAGAGTGAGGGACTGTAAATCTCGTATCACATAATCGAGCACGGCTTCTGCAATCGCAACACCGTCGAACGTCGAGGTGCCACGACCAAGTTCATCCAAGATGACCAAAGAGCGAGGAGTGGCGGACTTGAGAATATCAGACGTCTCATTCAGCTCAACCATAAATGTGCTCTCGCCTTTCATCATATTGTCAAACGCGCCCATCCTCAGAAATACGGCATCGAGTATGCCCAATCGGGCCTCCGCGGCAGGAACATATGAGCCTATCTGACCCATTATGCAGATCAAAGCGACTGAGCGAACATATGATGACTTGCCTCCCATGTTGGGACCGGTTACAAGGAGACCGCGGGTGGATTTGTGGGATAAATGGACATCGTTCGGAACGTAGTTGTCGAGGAGGACTTGTTCAACCATAGGGTGTCGGCCCTCACTGATAGATAGCTCGATATCATCAGAGAAGGTCGGTTTTACATAACCGGGTTGCGAGGCGAGAGTTGCTAAGGACAGGAGGGCATCGAGGGTTGCGAGCGCTTGAATACAGTCCCGCAGGTCTTGGTACTTTGCAGATATGTCTTCGAGGAAGCGCTTGAACGCTGTGTCGCACGCAGCTGCCAGAGACTCTTTGTATTGGTCACGCTGTTGGATCATACGTTTTACCTCAGGTGTATGGAAACGTACGACAGCCTTGGTGGATGATATCTGTTGCCAAGAAGCCGGGACTCTCTTTTCCTGGGGAGACTTCCTCTTGACTTCAATCAAATACTCAATACCACTCACGGTAACGTAAGTGACCTGGCCGGTGCCTATTTTGGCTGCTGCCTCCTTCTTATGACCGTTGAGATCATCTTCTACAGAAGCAATGCTGAGCTTGTAATCGTTGATGTCCTCCGCTTCGTATTCTTCCCGGAAAAAGGAATACTTGTCATCGTCTCTCGCAGCTTGGGCATTGACCTTTTCCAGGAAACTGTTCACATCTTCATGAATTCGAGGTATACTCGAGACAGCGTCAGATAGCACAGACGACCTGAAACCGGTATCGCTGGCAGTTTCGACGTTCACATACTGGCTCGAGATGTCCTGAAGTATCTGGAGCGCAACAAGAACCTCCGCTCGCGAGGACTTTTGATAATAGATGCGCAGCAAGGCCTTCTCCAGATCGGTTCTGATCTTTCCGAGGACAAACATGAGTTTGTCGACTGGTCTAGTGTTTTGACCTTCTTTCAGTTCTTCGACAGCGGCTATGCGTTCTTCAAGACATGTTTTGTGGACTAAAGGCCGACCGATCCACTTACGTAGCAGGCGCTACGAGACCAAATTAGCTAACCTGCATCTTCATACTACTTCAAAGTCATGTTTTGAAAACCGCGCGTTACCACAGCATCGCACTAGTAGGGAAATTTCTGGGGTACTGCACTGGTCATCCTGAATAACACGTCGTGCTAAACCCAGAAACGAGACACTGCAGTAACACGCGGGTTGACAGGTTCATATTCTCGGATGCATCGTAGATATGAAGACTCACCTGACCGAACCGTGTTTTTGTACGATCCATGGTCCAGAAAAGACTGCCTTTGCTGGTGTTGTCGGTCTGGTTTTGATAAATCTCCAGACTGGTCAAGGTGTTGCCGTTCAATAGCATGTACGATCGAGCGCTGAAAGGCTGAAAATATTTTGTCCTATACATCCGGAGACGAAATCAGTGTAATCCACGAAAGTAAAGATCGTTCTTTAGGGAGTGTCTGGTTCTACCCCACCACGTGTGGTTGAGAACCAGATACATGGACCGCTGACCAGAGATCGAAATAGGAACAATCCTCCGTATGCTGGGTGATACATACAGGTCAAAAACATGCTCTAGTCCGTAATCTGTCAGATACGTGATCATCGCCGACAGACAAATGGTGACATGTTCAGACAGTTGATGGACTTTATCAAGAATAGTTCTTTGGTCGTCAGATGCTCCGCGACGTGAATCCATCTTTTCGGCATAGAAATTCGAGATATGACTGTAAGACTGGGCCGCCATCGTCTTCGGCTTCTCGACCCGCTCGACACGAGCCTTGTCCCCAAATACGTTAGTCTTACTTGCGGAGAGATGGTCGACAAGCTTCTCTGATGCCTTTGATAATGGACCAACAATCAACAACTCTGCAGGAGCGATGTGCAAAATGCGAGTTTCGAGTTCGCTTCTCATGAAGCCATCCTCAAAGTCATCGTATACGATGTCACCAGTGGCAGGCTGCACCGCGACCAAGCCGATATGTATTTTCTCATCGTTCCCCCAGCCTTTCGCATTCGTCTCAGTGATGCAGAGCAGGTAGCCAGTCGACTGGCCAGCGCCAGTGCCTGGATCGAGTCCCTCGATATCGTCGACATACGTCCCTTTGGTGTAGAGGTTCGTGAGTTTTCGAACAAAGGGAGCATTTCTGTTGTCACCGGCGGCTTTCAAAGCTGCCGTCTCGAGCTGGCGAACAACGCCAACCTTGTGATTAGCCTGCACTAACCTCTTCACATGTACCTGCAATCGATGTACCGGAAAGCTTGCGGACGCAAATCGGGTCAAATGGGCCTCTGACGCGTGTTCGTCATACCGGAACTTCCCCGGTATACACATGATGCCCAGTTCCTTCGCTGCGATGCGTGCATCCTCTCCGTATATTTGGAATTTGTAGCCCACTTCGTACAGAATGATTGTATCCAAATGCTTCCTCTTGATCTCGAGATACTGTGTTTCCATGGGCGTGAGCTTTCCTGGCTTTTTGGTACCCTTCTTCGCAGGCTTCGCAGCAGTTTTCAATGCCTCATGGTCCGGGCCATCGTCTTCGGCACCTTCAGTTGCTTCTTCATCAGAAGGGTCTGCTCTGTGCCGTCGCCTGAGCTCTGCAAAGCTGTCAGGACGTCCAAGCTTCTGCACAAACTTTCTATGCAATTCCGCTCGTCGCCTGTGTGCCGCCGGACTGTCGTCGTCGTTGTCATCATCATCATCATCATTCATGCCCTCGTTCTCGTCTGCGACAACCGGAGATGACGAAAAGCAGTACTTGGATGTGCGGTCGAGCAGGTGAGATTTGTTGAGCCCAGAGGCAGATGCTTGAGCGAGCGTATGCCGCGTCTCGTCCAGCCGTGCCCGCTTCAGCAAGGCTGCAGCCTCGTCCTCAGCTCCCTCCTCCACCCGATCTACGGCACGTTTTCGAATGGTTGATACTTGCGCAGGAGGAGGCGTGGGAGCATGGTCGCCGCTTGACGTCGTCGCCAGGTCATGCGGTGTCGACACTGAACTGTTTGCGGATGCAGCGGATTTTGCGGCAGGTGGCTTGGTCGAAAAGAAAGCGGAGATGGATTGCTGTTTCGTTTTCTGCGACGACGACGGAAAGGGATTGCTCTTGGGTGCCATTGGGCCGAAGTGGGGAGCGCGAGTGCGACAGCACTCACGGCGCAGACGCGTAAAGAGTGCGAGAACGCGAAGTTGTGCACGGACTTGGTCAATCACGCAGTCACGCTTTCCGGAGCTAACCTTAACAAGGTAGTCGCGCTTGTGCGTGCCAAGGCGCCTGCTTACTCTTCCGCCCCGAAACCCAACGAGGCCAATGCTGTGAACATTCGCAGTGGCCCAAGTCTTTGTGCTACTGTAGGCGCAATTGAAACTGCTGTGACCGGTGAGCGCGCACGCCTGTTCCCGGCCTTCCGGGTGATGCATGCGCTAGTGCCGAGGGGCTGGTTACAGAAGGCAGCCAAGACCACTTTACGCGGGTCAGGGTCAGCGCTTGCCTTGCACGCGCGTTCAAAGCCGAACGCGTCGACACGCTCCTTCTCCTCCACCACCCCCCCGAGTGCAGCTTCCACACCACCTGGGCATCCAGTGTTCCTTCCTGTTGCATCTCGTCGTGTCTCCTTCCCGACATGCCCGCTACAGTCCTCGGCAAGAGGACTCGCAGTTCCGCCGCTGGAACTGCATTTGGTAAGCGCGTTCTCGTGACCCTTGCCCCAGGAGCACGTTCTAACACCCTGCTTGCAGACGCGCCATCCACGGTCTCGACACGCGCAAAACGGCGGGCGCAGTTTGTAATCCTCGACGAAGGCGAGAATGATAATCCTTTCGTTACCTCGAGAAAGAAAAGTGGTCGCGATGGCGATGCGACCGACGTGGAGCAGCCTTCTGGAAAGCGCATGACGAGGGCTGCCGCAACGACGCCTGCAAAACACGACGCGCACAACATACGCATACCCCTGTCGCCTACCAAAGCCAATTCGCCGAAAAAGGCACCTGCGGCCTCTCCGGAGAAGCCACCTGCGACTCCCTCGACCCCGCGGCATCAAGACGTCCTTGCTAGTAAAGTCGCTGTGACGCCGAGACATCGACTTGTTGGTGCCGGACGCCCATTAACGCCGCGGACGCCTCACACACCTACTACTACAACTGCTGCTGCTGTGGCTGCTCCTCGAAACGCTGCGCTTACCCTCTACAACGATGCCCGTCAGTTGTTTGTCAGGGGGTCCGCGCCTACTGCCCTCTTCGGTCGCGAAACAGAGCGAGATGAGCTTCAGGCATTCATCTCCTCGCGCATTGACAGTAATACTTCGGGCTGCATGTATATCTCCGGCCCGCCCGGCACCGGCAAAAGCGCCTTCGTAAATGAAGCCTGCCGCGAAATAATCACGAGCAAGCCCGTCAAGTCTGGCTATGTCAACTGCATGAGCGTGAAGAATCCAGTTGACTTATACCGAACACTGCTCGATGAATTTGTGGACATCACGCAGATCGCGGAAGGCGAGGAGGTGGATACTCTGGAGAAGATCTTCATGCAGCGCGACACACCATACTTGGTGACACTTGACGAAGTTGATCACCTTTTGGAGCTTGACACCGACCTACTCTATAGCATTTTCGAGTGGTCTCTGCAGGATACATCAAGTCTTGTTCTTGTGGGGATTGCGAATGCTCTGGACTTCACAGACCGGTTCCTGCCCCGCCTGAAGGCTCGGGGTCTCAAGCCCCATCTTCTGCCGTTTCTCCCGTACACCGCGGCACAAATCTCCTCTGTCATCACGTCAAAACTCAAATCACTTGTCTCCGACGAAACGGACTTCATCCCCTTTCTCCATCCAAATGCGATCATGTTCCTCTCCAAGAAGGTTGCATCGCAGACAGGCGACCTGCGCAAAGCATTTGACATATGTCGGCGAGCGATCGACTTGGTAGAAGCAGACACGCGCAACCATCATGCGAGGAAGATGGATGAAATCACGCCGGCCCCGACTCCTTCACCATCTAAAACACCTTTGGTAGAGAACATGAACTTGTCGTCGCCGGTCATTCGAACGCCCACGAAAACCGGAGCCAAAAGCGCATTAGCTACGTCTTTGAACCAGTTAACCGCCCTGAGCGCTCCCCGAGCTACGATTGCCTACATGGCTCGCATCACCGCCACGGTTTTCAGTAACGGTGCGACCCAGCGTTTGAAGAATCTAAACCTCCAACAGAAGGCCGTTCTGTGTTCCCTCTCAGCCCTGGAAAAGACGAGACGTACTTCGTCAGAAGAGAATGTCTTCGACTCGTCTTCCAAGGCTCACAGCACGGCACCCACTGTAAAAGAGCTCTTCGAAACCTATACGGCTATATGTAAAGGCGAGCAAAAGCTCCACCCGCTTACGAGCACCGAGTTCCGGGACATTGTGGGCAGCCTGGAAACTCTTTCATTGATCTCGGCAGTAGAGGGGAAAGCGGGATCGCTTGCTGCTGCGAACACTCCCAGCAGCAAATGCAAACTCGGCTTCGGCGGGGCTTCTGCGGAGGATCGAAGCATAGCGAGCTGTCTTGATGCGAATGA
This sequence comes from Karstenula rhodostoma CBS 690.94, assembly GCA_010093485.1. Classification (NCBI taxonomy): domain Eukaryota; kingdom Fungi; phylum Ascomycota; class Dothideomycetes; order Pleosporales; family Didymosphaeriaceae; genus Karstenula; species Karstenula rhodostoma. Next base: position 1,458,976 of record MU001506.1, on the reverse strand, counting down.
AATATCGGGTGGTCTTGTTGGACCGGCTAGCGATATCCTCAAGGGAATTCTTGGTGGCGATGAAGCTGCTTGTACAGACTGAGCGGCGGTGGGGGATGTTCTTGTTACGGCATAGCGCGGCGCCTTTGGGATTGCATATTGGGGTCTTCTGCATAGCGTTGCATGGCGTGGTTCATTTTGGGTGGTTCGGCGTTTTCGTTAAGAGCTCAGCGTAGCCGTTAGGTAGACAGTCAACGAGAGTGTTGCTATCCCATGCGAACCTGGTGGTACCTGGAGCTGCAGTTAGTAAGCGGCACGGGAAGCCACGGCGTCACTGCAGGTGTCGCCCTGGTTCCAAGGTTCCAAGGCGGGAGCCCTGAAGACCGTTCCCATGTGGCTGGGTTCTTACGCTGGCGCTGGCCTATACCTTGCACATGTGCCCTCTCTGCCGCTGCCTTTTATTACGACCTCAGCTGCTCGTTCGGCGTCGCTCACATTGTCGTGGCTACCATCCCTATCTCTAGCCGACGGTGCAGCCACCCGCTTCTCTTCCTGGCTCGTCCCGTCACCGTCTCCCTCGGCCCCACCCTCGATCGTGGCCGTCCACGAATCACAAGCCGATCGCACCGTCTCCACGCACATGTACACTGAGGGCTGCTACCAGCGCAACAATGTGTCTTGTCAAAGTGCGACAGGACGAGGATGTCGTCGTGCCGTACCGTGTGCCGCGCGACCGGTCTCCGCGTCGGCGTGAATCGGTGCGCCGTGTCTCGCGCATCTCGCAGGAGGTGGTGCGCGAGTCTCCTCGCTCCAGCTACCTCGCAGTGCCTGCGCCCAGGCCTATGCCCATTCCTGCTCCCCAGCCTGTGCCAGTCTTCGTCGAGCCGCCTCCCGCCCCGCTCCCACCTCCGCCGCCTTCGGTATCGCACCACTCGGCGCACTACGTCGAGGTTTCGCCAGCTCGGTCCAGTCGCTCCAGCGTGTCTAGCTCCAGTATGGATCGCAGCGAGTACGTGGTGCGCGAGCGGCAGTACCGACGGCGAGAGCACAGTCCCGCCAGCAGCAGCCCGCGCTACGAGCACTTCCGGTACGTCGAGCCGCCACCCAGCGACAGCGACCACTACGACCGGTACGACCGTCGACGGAGCCGGAGCAGGCCGCGGGAGAGAAGCTTGAGCCGTGGACGGGGAGAGCATTACGGCAGAGGCAGCAGGGACTACGGCGGAGGGGAGAGGGTGACGCGCGAGAGAATCACCATCTCCGAGAGGGAGCGGGACGGGAGGCGAGGCGAATACCGCAGATAGAGGACGGTGCGGTGGGCACGCAGGGGGAGGGGTGTGGTTGAGTTCTGCATGTCATTGAGCGAGCGTGTGCCTGTGCAGGGAACATGTTTCTGGTGTGGGGGCTCCTGAGCGAAGACGAGGAACGAGGGGACGACGAGGGAACATGTTTTGGACGTGAACGGGAGCGTGTTTCTGTTGCGGATGCCAACGAGCGGGCGTGTTCGTGTGCTGCTTGCGAGATAGCTTCGGTCGGAAAGCTGCAGTTTATTAGCTTGAACCGCATCTGCCATCCTCCCTCTGCCATGACATCAACCCGTCGCTCGGCGAATGGGAAGCGAGGGCGCTGCCGCAGCACACACAAACGCTTACTGTGTACTGCCCAAGCGTCCTGTCGAGTGCCGCCGCGGTGAACTGGCCCGGCCTGGGTTTCGGGCGCTGCTGCACAAGCACCACGGCCGAACTCCACGACCGCGACGGTGACGACGCCGCTGCTGCCCGCGCGACCCCCCGGAAGAGCCCCGGACATGCCTGACGCGCCCGCCTTGCCCTCCGCCGACAATGTCCATTCGTGTCCTGATCAAGGACTATCCGCACCGCGCCATCGCCCTGTCCACGCCGACGCACGCCCTCGTCTTGCGCCATAGCCCGACGTCGACCGAGCACAATGCCAACGCGTCGACTGCATCGCTGGGGAGCAGTGGCGCCGCCGCCGCGCGCTGCATGGTCGAGTTTGCCCGCCTCGGCGCCATGGACCTGGCCGACTATCGCGCCCTCAACAGCGTCAACGCGCACGGCACCCTGGGCCTCATCACCGTCAACGGCGATGTGTTTCTCGTCGTGGTCAACGGCAGCCGCAAGGTCGCCGACGTGCGCCCGGGCGAGACGGTGCAGCGCATACACAGCGTGGGCTTCTACTGCCTGAACAGCGCAAACTACGATGCCCTGCTCAACGACGAGGTCAACCCGTACCCCACCGACACAATCGATGAGGAGGGCTTCGAGATGGGCTTCGGCCGCGGCAAGTCGGAGAATCCCATGGAGCATCCGTGCCTGGCCCTCAAGAAGCTGCTCAGCAGCGGCACCTTCTACTACAGCTCCGACTTCGACCTGACGCGGAGGCTGCAGGAGCGGTCGTCGGATGCCGCCACTGTCTCAATCGACAGCTTGGATGCAGGCTTTCTGTGGAACTCGTACATGATCCAGCCGCTCGTCGACTTCAGGTCGAGACTGGCCCCACGAGAGAAGCAGGCGCTGGACGCTTCAGGCATCCTCACTTCTGCGATCCGCGGCTTTGCCCTGACCGTCACCGTGCCCTCCTCCTCGTCTCCGGTGCGAGCCCCGAGATCTGGCCTGCCTTCGCAGATGACGCTCATCTCGAGATTGTCCTGCCGGCGCGCTGGGACCAGGTTCAATGCGCGAGGTATCGATGACGATGGCAATGTCGCCAATTTTGTCGAATCCGAAACCATCTTCTGCGCACCGACCGGCCTTTGTTTCTCGTACACTCAGGTCAGGGGAAGCGTGCCGCTGTTCTGGGAGCAGGCAACTGGACTGCTCCCTGGGCAACAGAAGATCACCATCACCCGGTCGCCAGAAGCTACCCAACCAGCCTTCGATAAGCACTTCGAAAATCTTGAGCTCAGCTATGGCGCTATACATGTGGTCAATCTTCTTAGTAACGAGAAGCCGAACGAACTCGAGTTAACCCATAGGTACCGTCACCACATAAAACAGAGCCCTATGAACTATGCCCACGACCAAAGCAAGGAACACGAACTTATTAAACTCACCGAGTACGATTTCCATGCCGAGACCAGGGGGCCTGGCGGGTATGAGATGGCGAGTATGATCCAGCAGTGGATACGTGACTCTGCAGACGGTTTTGCATATTATCTCTCAGAGGATATCGAAGAACGTACGCGATCAGATGGCAAGGAATACGTTACTCGAAAACCGACCATAGTTCTGCAACAGGAAGGCGTGTTCAGGACCAATTGCCTGGACTGTTTGGACCGAACAAACCTTGTCCAAACCATTATCAGCAGAATGGCTCTGGAAATTCTCCTGAACCAGAAGTCCTCAGGAGTCAGCCAGGACTTTTGGGCCAGGCACTCGAGCATGTGGGCAGATAATGGAGATGCGTTATCGCGGATTTACGCCGGAACAGGGGCGTTGAAGTCTTCATTTACAAGACATGGAAAGATGTCACTTGCTGGAGCCCTAGCTGACGCTAGAAAGAGTGCTACACGTATGTACATCAACAATTTTGCGGATAAAGGACGACAGAATACCATCGACATGTTGCTTGGCCGGCTGATGGGCCAAATCCCGGTGCACCTGTACGATCCCATCAATGACTTCGTCATCGCCGAACTCAACAAACGCTCGGCCGAGTTCACAGAAAACGAAGTTATTCACATTCTCGCCGGGACCTTCAACCTTAACGGCAAGACCCATGGCCTTCATGAAGATCTAACACCTTGGCTGTGCCCAGCAGTAGTATCTTCTCAGCAGTGCCCTGAAATCGTTGCCGTGGGATTTCAAGAGATCGTTGAATTGAGTCCACAGCAGATCATGTCTACAGACCCAGCGAGGCGGCAGGCCTGGGAAACTGCTGTCAGGAACTGCCTAAATGAGAATGCGGCGAAACACGGGCAGGAAGAGTATGTTTTGCTAAGAGGCGGGCAACTGGTAGGCGCAAGCTTGTCGGTTTTTGTCAGGGCAGGATCGTTGAAGAGTATCAAGAACGTTGAAGGAAGTCTGAAAAAGGTATGCGATAGCACTAATTGTCACTGTCTGAAAGCTGACGGAGTCACAGACTGGTATGTCTGGCATGGCAGGCAACAAAGGCGCCGTGGCTATCCGCATGGAGTACGCCAATACCTCAATATGCTTCGTGACGGCACATCTTGCAGCCGGGTTCGCAAATTACGAGGAAAGAAACAGAGACTACAAAACCATCAGCCATGGTTTGCGGTTTCAAAGGAACCGATCGATCGAGGATCACGACACCGTGATCTGGCTTGGGGACTTTAATTATCGAATAGGCTTGAGTAACGAGAAGGTGCAGAAACTGTGCCACGTCAGTGACCTTGAGACGCTGTATGAGAATGATCAGGTAATGCCATGTTCACCCCAAGTTCCTTATTGGCATTATATGCTAACAGTTCGCTAGCTGAACCTCCAGATGGTCGCTGGTCTAACATTTCCTTATTACTCCGAGGCCCGCATTACCTTCCTCCCCACGTACAAGTACGACATTGGGACCGATGTTTACGACACATCCGAAAAAGCTCGCATTCCTGCTTGGTGTGACCGCATCCTCCGGAAAGGCGACAATATTCGCCAAATCAACTATGATTGCGCTCCGCTTCGCTTCTCAGACCATCGTCCTGTGTATGCAACCTTCCAGTGTCTAATCAATAAAATCGATGAAAAACGGAAAGAGCAGCTTAGCCAAGAGCTGTACGGCAAGCGGAAGGAGATCGTTGGCGACACACGCGCATCTAGTGGGGCGGCTATGGAAGATACCGATGACGAGGATTTGTTAGGGTATGAGAGTGTAGAACCTGGTCTACCACCTGCGAGTTCGGATCGACGGAAATGGTGGCTCGATAACGGACTCCCAGCACGCTCGAGAGTGCAGCCACCCAGCGACGACCATTTCCCCAATCATAAGCGGCCTAGCAATCCATATACGCCTTCACCCGAACCTGACTGGGTCGAAGTCCGAACAACAGATAAACCAGAGCCACCACCAGCCAGAGGTACGCAACGGGCACGTACAGTAGACTTCAACAACGTAGGGATGAGTGTACCGAACGGCGTAGCAAGCTCTACCACAAGCCTCCGACCAAATCCTACGGCTCGGAAGCTCATGGCTCCACCATTCAACGTCAACTCGCCCTCGTTCGCCAATGATAGCAAGAACCATTCGGTTGCCCACATCGATGGGTCTAACGATCTCAGACGTTCTACCTCCGCCGCATCCACCCGCTCCCTGCCAGGGCTCCCCCACCGCACTGCCCAACCAACTCCAGCGTCCAATCGTACACGAGATATCTCACGCAAAGCAGCACCCCCAATACCCACCAAGAAGCCTTCGCTTCACGGGACGCCTACTTCGCCATCTCTACGTTACCGTGATGAACCCGATTCCGGTGCCATCTCCGACTCCAATCCGAGTCGCCCGCTACCACCGCCACCTCGTCGCTCTATAGTTGAGAGGAAACCTGTTGGTTCGGGCAATGGTGTGGGTAGTCTGATTGATGCCAGTGATGAGAGGCCGGCGTTGCCGCCACGGACCGGGACTGGGCTGAGTGCACGAGGGAGGAGTCTGATGGACGAGGAACCCGAGGACGTGGAGAACTTGAAAGGTTGGGAGGTGCTGAGGCCGGTGAGGTGAGATTTGAGCAGGCTTGCACCAAGGAGCCTTGTCCGGATAGAGGTGAATGGATTATAGAACGTGACTGGTTAGCGCGGCGTTTAGGTATGCCCTGCACATTGTTCTTCCCCCTTCTTTCCCGTGTGGCTTGTGCCCTTTGGATATGTTTGTATCATCTCGCAACGCGAATTGGATGGTGTCTACCACCGGGATGGAAGGTACTTTAGCCCCGCACCAAGCGCGAGTTGAAACTATGCTTGCCAACATGCAGACTTCCTTCGAAATATGAGCACTTCCTATGATGTTACTAATAATGACCTGATCTCCTCTTCGATCATCCCCCAATATCCTAAAACACGGATGCATGGTCATGTTGGTAAGCTGCTACTCTGGGAGGGATTCATTGCTATCTTGGGCTATGAGGTGGATCGAGTATGGATAAGAAAAAAACACGCAACGTTGGTTGCGTTACCCCTTGCATTTCCATCTCATACCTCGTGAAGCCAAGATCATGTGTCGGATTCCCTAGTCCCTAGCTCACGCATGGCCATTCTCATCCTCCCTTAAAGCATTACGAAAGCGATGTGAAGCCATCCATCGACGTAGGCAGTGGTTCGTATCAGCTCTTCCAGACCGGCATCCAAGGGGAGAATAGCGCCATGTAGCACCGGGGCAGCAATGAGGCAGGGCCCGCGCGTATTTCGAAACAGATTGGGCAGCAACGTGTGCAGCGCCATGCCTACTGTCTGGCGTTGCCCTGGGCTCTAATCAGCGACGATACTCAAGCGCAACGCTTGCTGCAGTCACTCACGCGACGAAGAGGACAACGGTACTAGTCCCTGAACGACTCGCACGGAGCCAGGCATGACGCCCTTCTCACCTTTCCCATCCTCTTGAACGTGAATGCTGGACGAAAAACGGTTTCCAGCTTGGGGTGAGGCAGCATGTGGGAGATACAGCCTCATTGGAACATGACGAAGCGTGGCGCCTTGCGGATTCAAGAACTTGTTGTTGACGCGAGTGAAACGCCTGTAGTCTCGTTGCTTGACACCTTCCCAGAGCTGTTCCGAATCCTCCTTGCTGAGAGACATGACCGTCTTCCCGGTCCCATTTCGGAGAAAGTCTGCCTGGGGAAATGGTTAGCAAGACGTGGCCCATGCGAATCATCGGGGGCTGACCGACCTCCTTCACGTTGTTGATGAAGAGATCGTGGATGTGCTTCTCCTGGGCGTCAAGTTGCACCAGCTGGTCTTTCGGATAGTTTGAGAAGTGCAGAGTCAACTTCCAGGGCGGAGTTTCTTCGTCCTCGGAGCTGGGCACTTGGACATGCTCGGCGGAGATGTCGTGAGAGGATGCAGGCTCGGCTCCGGAGTACAGGTCGTAGAGTAGGCCAAGCGGGTAGTGCCACTTCAGGGGCACATGGTCGTACTCGAGCCATGCATCTGTCGGTGAGACATCGGGGTAGATCAGGCTGGTGTAGAAAAAGGCGTGGAGCTTGGGGAGGAGGAATGCCAGATACGAGAGCCGCGGGGCGTGGACCTGGAGACCAGGTAAGCATGGTCTGGGCGCAGATAGGGAGCACAGACACGTACCAGATAGGGAACGGCATCGTATGAAGCGCAGTCTGCGGTGTGCAGGGAGATCTCGAGGGGGATGGACGCGGACCACACACGCTCGCGCAGCAGGGCCGTGACGTCCATGGCGGGGCGGGAGGACGGCGCTGCAAGGAGGATAGCGGGCGGCCGGGGTTAGGCAGCAGGTGGGGTTGCGTGTGGGGAGAGCGCCTCTATAGAAACGGCCAGGGCCCCGACTCTGCGCGTCTCTCGCTGTCTCGCCGCCACACCTGAGCGAGTGAATGAGTCGCAAGCAGCTTTGGTCCGCCCCCGCATGGTCGCCTGGCCGCCCCCCGCGCTCGCCGCCCCCACGTCCCTGCTCGCCCTCGCGCGCCCTCGCCATGGACGCGCCCATCAGCCGCAAGCGGTCGCGGCTCGCCCTGGACGACGGTGAGGACGCCGACGACGCGCTCAAGCGCTCGCGCACGCAGAGCGAGATAGAGGAGCTCGCCGTGATCCCGCCAGACGAGGCGTGGACCGTCGATGTTGCCGGCATCCTCGCATCCAACACGCTGGCGCCACCGCCGGGGAATCACCTGCGCCCGCACAGCAACGCAGACTGGCACCGCAGCGGCTCCCTGTTCGTGTTGTGCGTCCAGGGCAGTGTGCAGCTGCACTACGACCTGCTCTGGCAAGCCCCCTCCCTCCCTCCCTCCCTCCCGCCGTGCCCTCTGACCATCCACGCCCAGCTCAGTGCTGCCGCAGCTCTACTCCGTTTCGCCCAGCCTGCAAGCCCTAGTGCTCTGCCGCGACCCCTCCACCCACGTCCCCTCGGCCGCTGCCGCCGCCTTCTCGCTCCCCCTGGTCCAGGCCGTAGGCCCTGGCTACAACCACTTCGTGCGCCTCGGTCTGCTGCACCCCCTCGGCGGCGGCGAGCACCCGCTGGACGCGCTCGTTGTCGTCGACGGGCGAGCGCGCCGACGGCTGGTGCTGCCTTTTGGCTGGGGTGCCGGCAAGCACGTTGGCACGCCTGCCGGACGCATCGTGCAGGCGCACTTGATGAACCTCTTGGCCTCGTGCGTGGAGACGCTGGCACGGGAGTGAAGGGCTGGGAGCCCAAGCTGACATGGGCACATCAAGAACCAACGTGGACAAAGAGGTGGAACACACAATGTGGTGTCATTGCAACTCTCAAAACACAACCGTTATCATCATAGTATCATAGCCGGAGACCACCGTTCCCACGGCCCACGGCCCATGGCGCAGAGCCACGGCAGCTCTCACCAAACCATGCTGAGACTGAGGCCGACTAGTCGAAAGTCGTCGGCTTGTCCTTGATGGGCACGTCGCCGCCGGTCGCGCCCTTGTACTGTCCGCGGATGAAGTCGCTGATCTTCTCGTCCTTGGCCTGCTCGAGGGCAGACTGTCTGGCTGTCAGATGTGCCGCCTTGCCGCCTTGCCGCCTTGCCGCTACTCTAGCCTCTGGGGATACACACCTCGTTGTCCTGCGCACCCTGGCCGAGGAACTTCTCCTGGACGAAGTCCACGCCTAGCCATGTCAGCTACGGTCACGTGCGCGGGCGGCACCCGTGGACACGATGATGGACCTCGTACCTTTGTCGAGAAGGTCCTCGTTCTTCTCGCCAGCCGCGCCGCCGCCAGCCGCCTCGTTGGCCTTGTTTCCAAGACCGCTGAAGAAGCCGCCCTCCTGCTTCTGCTCGGAAGAGCCGGCGGTCTGCTGCTGCGCGCTGTTCTGGTCGCCGCCCGCGAACTTGTTGACGAAGTCCATGGTGCGTAATTGGCTGGGAGTGGGTGTGGGTTTTGAAGTGGAAGTGGAAATGGAAGTGGTGTGGGTGGTCGAGGGATGGATGCTGGCGTAGGTAGAGGCGTAGGAGAGAGAAGCTGGCGGCTTTTATGTATCTCAGGAGGCTGTTCCAGGCTGTGTTTGTCTTGGACGCAGTAGCAGCGCGCGACCGACGTCATGCCTCGCCGGCCCCCGCCCTGTGGCTGTGGCTGTGGCTCCACCCCAGAAAACGTCGACCTCGACGTAGAGCACGCCGACGCTGACGCCCAGCAGCACCAGCAGCACCAGCAGCACCAGCCGTCTCTCTGGCCATACCGCCGCCGCAGAGGCCCGCAGAATGGCGCCCATCGCCATCACCATCATCACCGGCTTCCTCGGCTCGGGCAAGACGAGTGAGTCGTGCGCGCACCGCCCCGCGTGCCACAGCGTCTAATCACCCCGCCCAGCCCTGATCTTGAACCTGATTCCGCAGCTCCCCAGAACGTACAAACTCGCACTCCTCAAGAACGAGTTCGGTGACGTCGCCGTCGACTCGGAGCTGGCATCGTCGAGTGCCATCTCGGGCGTGCAGGAGCTGCTCAATGGCTGCATCTGCTGCAACCTGGTCGGCCAGCTGTCCGACGCCCTCGACACACTCGCTGCCGACATCACGCCCGATCGCATCGTGATCGAGACGTCGGGCTCTGCCTTCCCCGCCACCCTGGCCATGGAGGTCAACCGCCTGGCCCACACCACCGGCCGGTACGTACTGGACGGCGTAATGTCCGTCATCGACGCCGAGAACTGGAAGGGCTACGAAGACACGTCGTACACGGCCAAGATGCAGGCCAAGTATACAGACGTTGTCGTCCTGAACAAGTGGGAGCTCGTCAGCGAGCGGAGGCTAGAAGACGTAGAGGATGCTGTGCTGGCCTTGGAGGTCGACCCACCAATACCGCGCACCAAAAGCGATCGGGGGTGGGTTAGCAAGGACATTGTCTTTGGACTGGATCCCAAGCTCGTAAAGGCTGCGGCATCCAAATCCGGGTACCACCACGATCACGACCACTCTAGCGAGGTAGAAGTGCTCAGTGTGGCGCTGACCTCCAACGGCAACAATGCCAGCGTCGACGTGGAGAAACTGGAAAAGCTTCTCCAAGAGCCCACCAAGGACTCTATATACCGCATCAAAGGCGTCCTCTATGCCTCGAGCGCACCAAGATCTTCCCATTCCAGTTCGCAATCGACACCGAGCGTCGCTGGTGATCGGACGCGATATATCCTCAATTGGGCGTTCGGGAGGTGGACATTTACTCCAGTGCCTTCGCCATCAGCTAATAATACACCCATAGCATCGGAGACTGCAACACCTCTTGCTTCGGGCAGGTCCACTCCCCTCCCCCCAGGCGAGGAGCCTGAACTGCGGCTGACCGTCATCACTGCAAAATATGAGTCCAACCAGTTTCAGAAATTCATAGAATCAAGCGGATTTGTTGCTTTGGACAGCGATTCAGAAGGCAAGCTGACCATAAAAAGGGTTTCTTGACCTTCGTGAGCGGTCTGCTGTTCTTCTAAATCGAGATATGGCAAACATAATAAGCACTGTCTTTTGGCCTCATACACTGCAGCGTGCCTGCTCCAGATAAAATATAGTTAACATGACCGCCATCGATATGCGAACTTCCTTGTGCATGACAAAGCAAAATGCTGAGTACCCCCTCTACGTCGGATCACGAGCATTACGAAGATTATCCAAGCCGGGGCGCAGCCCAAAGAGCGCCCTACGTTATTAATGAGGGAATATGATGCCGTTGAGGCGCCTTCCCTAATAGTCTGCACATCCACATGTGCGATGGCTGATTGTATATTGAGACTATGGGTTACGCGCGATCGATTTCAAATAATGATGTGCCCGTGTAGCTCTACTAGGATCGTTTCCCTATCAAGTGTGGGTGATGCTTGTTTTGACCAATGTCGTGGTTTCCTGCATCATTAACCCGTACCCCTGGAGTCCAATCTGTACAAATGAACATCCACTGCCAAGAACGTTCTCTGCTGCGCAAAGTTGATCCCTTCTGGAACGACATTATGCGTCACACTAATATCCCGACCTTATGGCACGCGCCTTATTGATCCAAAAAAAAAAAGGAGATGCGCGATACGAGTTCCATGAAATCAGTGCGTGGGAGGCAAGGCTTTATCTCCAGGGCGAGGCTGTCGGTACTTAAAGCTCTCTCGATCTTCCCCCGTAGCCCATTCCATTCCGATCGACTCGTTCGGTACCATGTCGATCCTCCTACCCTTATACGTGTATCCTTGGCCGGGTGTATGGGATCCGTTGTACTGGGCGTCAGTCTCTTAATATAAATCGAAGGTGGCAAGCGCTTGCTGATTTTGTTTAGAGCTGGCAACAATACCAACCTCAACTTCAACGTCGTCTTGAACCCCTGTAGTGGACCGTGTTTGGGCAGCCTGCCCGAACCAGCGTACATCGACGAGATACCCAAGCTGAAGAATTATCCGAATATTCGGACTTTGGGTTATGTTGCGACCAACTACACGGAGAAGGTCCTTGACAGTGTATTGTCGGAGATTCGCCAATGGGCAAGTTGGCCGATGCTGATGAATGACACACGGATGGCAGTGGATGGCATATTCTTCGACGAGACACCGGGTCTTTATCATTGGCAAAAGCACGATTACTTGAAAACGACAACGGATGCAGTGCAAACCAGTGAGAATTTGGGTGAGAAGCTTATTGGTAAAAAGATCCGCTTGTGTGCCTGGAAAGATTGTGGCATTGACCAGCTACAGTACACAACCCAGGAGCTTTGCCTGATCCCGTGTGGAACTACCTCGATCTTGCCAACACAACCGTCATTTTCGAAGACACGTTCGCTAATTTCATTGACGCAACCAAATTCAACGCACTGAAGAACTTTCACGCCGCCACAAACTTACCTACATCTGCGTTCTCTATCATGCTTCACTCAATTGGAAGTATTCCCGATGAGCTTGTTACGTGGACCGTGATGCAGATGAAGCACATGGCAGAATGGAATTTCGCGACTAACGTGGTGACTGCGGGGGAGTACTGGCATAGCTTCCCGACAATCTTCGACTTGTTTATCAAGCGCTACGCGCAGTTGAATGACGCAGATGAAGAGAACACGATATCCGATAAAGGTACAAAATAATGTTCTTGAACTGTTACATCAAGAGCATGCGTCCCTTAGACAGCGCCTTGTGGAGAAGAAGGCTCGTACCCCTCCTGGAGCCAGCTCCAAATATTAAGTCCAATCTTCGTCCCGCTCGTTACAGGAAGTCCCGCGTGCCAACTCTCCTCGTAACCAGTCCCATCAGTCCTCATGTTCTCCCAGTACACCGCGTTACCCTTTATCGGGTTAAAGGTCACTCCCATGCCCATCTCATTCTCATCAGTACCTCCTTCATCCCCGCTACCATCCTCTCCACAATCGATGAACCGGCACCACGCTTCATCCTTCGGTCTCTCTAATCTCGGAAATCTCGTGCCCCCACCTTCACACTGGTCTCCCAGCCATACCATGAAGCTGCTGATCCGTCCTGCACCGCGTAACGCGTTGCTCCAGTCGTAATGATAGGCGTAGTGTCCGCCGGGCCCGTACTTTTGTGCCCACAGCTTCTCGACGAAGACGTACGGCCGCCAACCCTGAAAGGCACGCGCGCGTTCCTCGATACAACGGACAGCCGGGGAGCGCGGGACGGATGCCTTTTCCGAAAGGCGGACGGTGGGATCAAGGCGCTCTTGGCCAGCACTCCAGACTGTGGACGGAGTGAAGTGCACTTGACTTTCTGCTATTAGCTTTTTGAAATCGTACTGAAGAGACATGGACAACTGGGTCGCACATGATGTTATATGCTCAATATATCCTCAGTTGGACAAGAAGTCGACGACCCAAGACCGGCGAGATTGCATACCTGACGTCCACAACGTGCTGCACCTCATCTTCACGCAGGAATCCTTCCACATACACGACCAATGGATCGCGACTCAGCACATGCAGGCCCTTGTACATATGCTCCGTGCAGCTCATGTTCCTCTCGGGAATGATCAGACCCGCGGCCTTGTCGTGGCTCAGCGGCGACGGCCGTCCAGTACTAGCTCTTGCTTTCCTATCTTCATACGTGGGGCCTGTGACGAAGGAAAGGAGAGGTGCACCTGCGAGAACGTATCCGAGTATGGCTAACACCGTATACTGCAGGATGCTGGCGAGGGGAAAGGAGCGACCGGACATTTCCACCACGTACTCCTAACGTGCAAACAGTCGTTGGAGAAGCGAATGAACAGAAATAATCGACCCGACCGATTCAATATGCAATTTCCAAACGAAAGTGATTCCGAACCCAACACAAGGAGAGAGCGCAAAGGACACCGAATCCGGGTATTTACAGCATATCAGGACGAGATTGACACGGGACTGGGGGTGGGGCCAAAATCGACTTATAAGACCCTGGACTGGGAGGTCAAAGCGTAGCGTGCGGTGGCCAAGAGCCTCACCCCCTGTATTACCTAAGTGAGGGTGGCCGAAGCGTAGTGAGATCCAGCAGATCGATGATCTCATCTCATTTGTTGCGAAGCGGCGTCCCTCCAGTTAAATCGTGCGTCGAATAATGATTAATGTCGCGGAGATCTAACTCCATGGCCACGGCAACACAAAGAGGATCATGTAATCATGAAATTACCGCTCAGATTCAGACACGACCTTACTCCAGTACCACACCTCTATTTCCAAAAGAACGAAACACGAAGGCAGGAGACTTCCAGGAATGGAAAGCACCTAGCCATGTCATCAAGTATGATCGTAACGTGTACGCAGACCAACCGCCCATACGCAGATACCGCTCCGTCCGATGTCCGATTCAGTTACGCTTCACCTGACACAAGGTGCACCCGTGAACTTCGCTCCGCTGCAGAAGACAGACCAGAGAAGTAGCTGCTCCAGAATCGGCCAACGGAATCCGAAACGCAAACATCGAAAGCTTGCCGCTGGCGTCAGAAACAATATCTATCGTTCTCACTCTAAGGTGAAAGCACAACCCCTCCAACGAGACAGAAAACGAGGTCGATAATCATGAGTATAATCACCTCGTCCTGCCAACAAGCTCCACCGCCAAGCTTGCAACAGTGCCGCTCATAGATTGAAAAAGCACTTGCTGATGTAGAGAACTCTTCCCGAGCCTGGGACTCGCTGCCCGACCTAGCGCTTTCGTATGGCACCTGGTCAAGTAATCGCAATGCACTCATGATAAGGCCGAATCTATTCATGCTCTGCCAGATTGCCGTTCGTGCTGCTCAGCAACCTCGCGTGCGTAGAACTCCACCAGCATCGTACCATATGCCTCCATTTCTTCCAACGGCACAGCAAGCCGGAAGTCGTTCAAAAGAAGGAATTGCAACTCCAGATGATTAAGCTCCACCAAGGGAAGACCGCCGACCTGTGGAAGTTCAGCTTGATGTCCGCAATGAACGGGGATGAGACTTACCTTTGCATATCTCGAATTGGTATAGAACACGTCTGAAAAGAATTTGCTTGCACAAGTGACGCCGGCAATAACTAGGCGGTGTATGTTGAAGCTGTCGACTACGAAAAAGTGTGACAGATTATAGGGATCCGATTCCAGGTCCTGGTGGGGTGGAGAAGGTGATTGAGACTCTTGAATAGGTGTCTTTGCAGGTTTACCTAAGGAACCGGAAGGAGGAGGTGTCGCCGCTTGGACCGTGGGTCTGGTTTGGTCTTGCGCATCAACGGGGGTGGCTGACGAACTGGCAGCATCGGCCTCAGCGTTGGCGCGTTCGAGCGACTTTTGGTTCGCTTGCCGCAGGCTGAGCATGGGACCTGCATTGACCTTTTCGGTCATTCGGTCAAAGTAGACCAAGAGGCTCAGAAAGACCTCGTAAGTGGTAGGGCAGTATTTGTGGATCCGGCTGAGATAGCTGAGAATGGATATGCTGGGCACGTTCTTTCCGTGGAAGGCCAACACGCTTGTCGTCTGTGGGCTGAGACCAGAAGCCCCTTCAGGCGGCGGTATCTGGCGGTGAAGATGCTCATGCTGTCGGTCGTTTGTAGTGGTGATCTTGGTCAGCAGGCCGGCCACCATTTCAATGATGTCGCTCACGGGCATCTCGCTAATCTCATACTGCGGGCCCACGTCGCCGGGGTCTCGGCGTTGACGACGCGATAGCGACCGCGTCTGCGAGAAGGGGCTGGCCTCGTCTGTTGCAAAGCTCTGGATGTGGGAGAGGTTCTTGACCTTGATCCGCCGCGGCGAGGCTCCCGAGCCGTCCAACGCAGACGGCACCGGGGACGGTTGCGCAGAAGGCGCGGCCACGGACGCGGGTGCAGGAGGGGCGTTTGCGAGGGCGGGCGTCTGCTGTTGGGGTGCGAAGCGCGGGCTTGGTGGGGGCTGGCCTGCTGGGTGGGGCGCGATGGTGCTGTCCTCGGACGCGGTCTGCTGCGAGCTTGTGGGCGGCGCTCCTGGGTCGGCCATTGCGACATCTGCGGGCGGCCCTGCACGCAGCGACGGGTTTGCGCTGGTCTGCGGTGAGGGACGCACGGGCGTGTGGTGCATTGCGGGCGACTCTTGCGTTTGCTGATGGCCGCCGCCGGCAAACATGTTGTGAAAGTGGTTCCCACCAAAGTCGCTGACCACGATCGATCCCATGCCGCGGACGTCGTCGGAGAGGCTGCGTGAGAACGGAGCGGGCTGCTGCGGGCAGATGCGGAGGGGTCGTCGCTCGGGTGCAGGAGGTGCAGGAGGTGCGGGTGCGTGGGGGCGGCGTCGCGGAGCCTGAGTCTGCTGGGCTGCACAGCGCAGGTGGGCGGTGGTGAGGGGCGGGCAGTGGTGTGTTGTTTGTGGCGATAAGAAGCTGGCCGGGATGCGCTCAGAAGAGGCAGATAGCGGGCATGCCTCGGATGCCTCGAGTCCCGCTCACTCGCCGTGGCCAAGGAGAATGGGAGAGCAACAATCACACAGAGAGGAGAAGATGCACGCGGGCAGCGTTTCGGTGCTGGTGGCAGGACGAGGCTTGCCAGTGCTACTTGGTATATCGTCGACTCCACGCGGTGACGCTAGGACTTAGCGCCGTTTTCCAGGCTCGACCTCGTGTACCTCCTACACCTGCCGGGTACCAAACAAAGGTACACACGCTCGCGCCCAAAGCTCCTGAGCAGCGCTGCGCCGGATATGTGTGCTCGCACCGCGCAGAGGTGCCGCTTCGTTGATGCTACGTTGCGCTTCACGCTGCCGTCGCTGCGTCGCTGCCCCCATGTGAAGATCCGACCACCCACCGGCGTCGAACGCAAGGTGCCGACGGACTGTATGGCTCAACGCGTGCATCTCATTGGTTGCATTTCCTCTGCGCTCCTACTTGGCAGTAGAGGCTGGCTAGACTTTCCTAGCACTCAAGACTACATACGTGAAGCTCTCCGCCGGACGCGGTGCTGATGGCCTCAATACACACTGCCATGGACGTCCTCATACTTCGGGGCCGACAGCACGTCGACTCCACCACCACGGCCTGCGCTGCGCCCCTCGGATCCCATCTCCTTGAGCACCCAATCACCATTATGACCGCTGCTCGTCCTGCTCTACTGGGGACCTGGTCCTTCGTACCGCTGATCGGGCAGATACAAGTGTCGTTGCGCACCTCGCGCCGTGAGCACCACCATGCGGATCACCCCGCCGGAACTGCCGTCCCACTTGATAGCCTCCTCCAGCGCGCCTTTGACAAACTTCACTCCCTCGGCCTCCGTCATGTTCTCTTGCCAGTTCGCGTCGCAATATCCGTATATGTAGGTAGATCCTGAGCCGCCGATGGCGTATGCCTGCTTGTGTAGAGAGCCACCGAGAGGTATTGAGTACACCTGTCCGCCGTGCCTGTGGTCGTATCCAGCAATGATCATACCGGCGCTGCGTAGCCTGTCAGCCCGAGCGGCCACACCACGTGAATGCTACTTACGACAACGAGTCCTTGTTCGCGTAGCACAGCTCCTGGAATATGGCGGCCGCAGTCTGCGTCGTAGGGGCCTCGTCGTTTGTTATGCCGTACATGCCGAGATGGTAGTGGACGATGTCTGCCACGGCCTGTGTATCTGCAGCCGAGCCAGAACGACAGCACCAGATCGTGTCATGCACTTGTGTGAGCTTGTCTGTGACTCGGTTCGCGATATATGCGCCCGTGGTCGTCCGACTGTCCGCACCTAGAATCACGCCGTCTTTGAAGTTGATCGCCATGCTGTCCACAGTTAGAAGGCGCGCGCGGAGTAGGCGCCGGGGAAACAAACATGGAGGTGCCGAGGCTGTGGTCCGCCCAGTTAGCAAGTGCCCGGTTCTGTGACAGAAGACCATCTTACTTGACCTCGCCCTTTTTCAGGTGGTTCATATCGACGTGGATGCCATCTGCAATGGGTAAGCCAGAGGCGGGCAATGGGCGAACATCGGCGTACCTTCTCCAAGCATACCAGTGGCCATCGCGGGTATTCGTGAAGTGATGATGGTATGGGAGACCGGTTAGGTTTCGACGAGTGTCTCGGGTTGCGGAGCGGGTGGTCGGTGGGTGCGGTGGGCGCGGTGGGGGAGACTGATGAATGGCGTACGACAGCGCAGGCAAGCTTGAGCTCGGTGCTCGGACCATCTGCCCAGGTGCCCAGCCAGCAGTCACGTGATAGGTCCGTTGCCCACATGCATGTGTGAATTGCGGCGGATAACTAAATGACGCACCTAGTGCATCTCTCTCCAGGTCGTAGAGATTAGCTGCAATTGGGCTCTACTTCCGGTCTTTACGCACTTATCCATACTCAAACGCTGAGCCATTGCGGGACGCCCTCAGCTCCCACGTCCGTCGACCCATATTGGAAGCTTCACGCCGCTATCCACCAGTGGTGCCGTCCCTCACCCCGCCCCCTATCTACGAATATATCACGACAGCTCACGATCACAATCGAGTGCGTGCCCGACCCTCCTACTGTTCGCTGTCGCCTAGTCAAAACCTTCCTTCGCACACTCGTTACGAGGCTCGCTGACAACATGGGCGGCACATTGGATTCTTTCCTCTCGTATCTTCGCGTTCCTTTGATCGCCTCTTCGGGGATTGCTGCTTTGCTCAGCGGGGTTCTTTACTTCAAGCAGAAGTGAGTCAGCCTGTACCGAGGCACGGGTGTACATCGCATGCTGCCCTGCATAGACCATGCGGAGACGATGGGTCGGAGTCCTGGTACTGCTCGTTGCATAGGCGCTGTCTCTAACCTACCCAGCGAGATCATTTATGCAAGAAACTTCCCGCCCGACGCGCGAACCAACGTACCCCGCCCTGCACAATTCGGCATACCCGACTTTGAAGAACTCTTTATCCCTACACCCGATGGAGAATCATTGAGCGCCTTCTACATACGCGCAAACCGGGCCCAGTCACGCAATGTGACGCTGCTGATGTTCCACGGCAATGCTGGCAATATCGGCTATCGGCTACCTATTGCCAAAGTTCTAGCGGAGGAGATGGGCTGTGAGTAGATCGCCGTACGCAGCGAACTGTTCATCATATCCCGCATCATATTCTGGAAAGGTTGTGCTGGTTGGTCAAACGTTGGATCTCTGCGCCTTCACACACTATTGTCCGGGTCATCGCACACGTCATAACTCTACTGACGTAATCTGGCATAGGCAACGTTTTTATGCTGCAGTATCGAGGCTACGGACTCTCCACAGGAACACCAAACGAAAAAGGCATCAATATTGACGCGCAGACGGGTTTGGACTACATTAGGAATCGGCATGAGCTGCGGAGTACACGCATTGTGCTCTATGGGCAAAGCCTAGGAGGGGCGGTCTCGATTGGCCTTGGTGCTCGGAACCAAAAACAAGGCGATATTGCTGGTATCATCCTGGAAAACACGTTCACCTCTATGCGCAAAATGATCCCTTCGTTAGTATTTCCCTAGCAGAACCCCGTGACGAATATTCCAAGGACCACTGGACCGCTGACTCCCCAGCGGAGTAGTGTATGGCACCTAGATTGCGTTACAAGGTTTACTCTCCGAGGAGACGTGCTAACATGCATCAGAGCCCTACCACCTGCAAAGTATCTTGCCCCTTTCTGCCATCAGGTTTGGCCGAGCGAGGATACGCTACCTCGGATCATCAATGTTCCCATACTATTCCTGAGCGGCCTGCGAGACGAGATTGTGCCGTAGGTGCCGACGATACGATGGTGTGTCTGTCCTTTGCTGAACCATCAACAGGCCTTCGCACATGAGTAAACTACATCAAGTATGTCGATCGGCGCCCAAGGTGTGGCGGGAACTACCGAACGGCACACACAACGACTCAGTCTCCGAGCCCGGGTACTTTGCCTATATCGACGACTTTCTCTCTGAGCACGTGGGCAAATGAGTGCGCTCGGGCATGGTAGGGACAATAAGACTCTTGGAAACCGGCAGGAGGCATACAGCCGTGTTGGGTCCGGATGCAGTTCACCAGAGCATTGCACAAAGGCTGCCACACGGGCACTGTGCGTTCAGTTGGTATGGGCGACTTGGCTTGTCGGGGCAAACGACGTGTATGATGGCAGTCATGGAAGCATGGCGGAGCTGGGTCCTGGCGACGGCCGGTCGAAATAGTGACAGCGAGTACCTCTGTAGGCGCCAAGCAGGAGGCCGTGGGTGGGTGTGGCGGCGGCACTGTAAGCATCGGTAGTAGGGCTGGGGGCGAGGAATAGAAAACAGAAGAGCGTCTCAGTGAGTGCGTGATGCGGCGTGACCATGTATGTGTGCTAGCGCTGGAACGGACAGGCGCTTGGAGGCTACTGATGGGCGGGGCGTTGCAGGATCGCCAGGGGCACGACGATCCCGACGAAACCATGACTGGGTGGCGAGGGCGAGGGCGAGGGCGAGGGCGAGGGCGAGGGCGAGGGCGAGGCATGGAGGCCGTCTTGGATGATGCAGGGCCCACGGCCAGGGCAGAAGGGTAGAAGGTGAAGGTACGCCGCGGCCAGGTGCGACTGCGGCGACGGCGACGGCGACGGCGGCGTTTCGCAGCGACAAGCGAGCGTGTGCGTGGGTGCGGGTGGGTACGTACGTACGTCAGCGGGGTCATTGGCCAGGCACGCCACGCTCGCCCTGATCGGAATTGCACATTCTCCATGCGCCACCGTGCAAAAGGCCATGGCTGCCGCCCATGGACAAAATGCCGCGCTGCCTGCCAACACTGCTGGCCCAGCTCGCGGTGCCCGCTGCCACCCACCCGCTGCCCGCTGCTCGCTGCCCGCTGCCCACTGCCGCGCACGCCTGAGGACGGCGGCGGCCCTCCTCGATGCAGCTGCCCGTGAGCGCGTCGGCTGCTAGGGCAAAATTGCCCATGCGGGAGCAGGAGCAGTGCGGCTGTGCACCGCCCAGCGCTGTCGATCCCGCCCACGCTGAACGTCGCCCGTCCGTCCTGAGGAGCCGGCGGCCAGCCCGCGCTGTGGCAAACCTGCTGTCGCCCGTTGTCCACCGTCCACCCGTCCACCGTCCACCGTCCACCGTCTACCGTCCACCGTCCACCATCGAGCCCACCGAGCCACCGAGCCACCGAGCCAGTGCCGAGCGGGCCCATGTCTGGCTGTGCTGTGGCGTCCGCCGTCCGCCGTCCGCGCAATCGCAGTCGCACTCGCCCTGCATCCCGGCTGCTCTGTCTGCCATCTCTGCCCACTCGCGCCACCGCATCCTCCTTCCCTTCCCCTCCCGGACGCTGCTCACCTGCCCGTCCTGCTCTCCACCGCCACAGCTGCGTCCCGGTCTCATGTTTGCACCGCTGTGACAGCGGCCACGCGGGCTGTTTGGAGCGGAACGCCCTCTAGATACCCTAGTGCCTGCCTGTCTCCGCACCTAGTGCTGTGGCACTTGCATCGGCCGTCCTTGCTGGCATCCAGCACTTTTTTCAATGGCCCCTTCGAAATGCTTCATGATCCAAAACTAACTGCAAAAACATGGCCTAATTAGGCGGCTGGCCCGGCCCTGCCACTCTCCCGTGCTTGTCATCGTCCACCCTAGCCTTCTCCGCACCGAGAGCCGTGAGTCGCCTGCAAGCCTCCACAAACTTGCCGTCTGCCACTACTCGTAGCATTGCTCTACTCTGCTCTACTCTGCTCGCTCTGCTCGCTCTGCTAACCCGGCATTTACACTTGGTTTCAGCGCTTCTGCAGGGTACATCTAACGCTGATGGGCCCACTAAGCTTTGCAGAAGCCGTCCAGGATCAGCTTCCGGCCCTTGGACAAGTCTAGAAACTCGCCTTCTCGCCACACTCTTACCAGCCCAAGTGGCTTTTCGTTTCTTGATCGCGTTCGCACACCCAGCCCCATTTCCCACCCTGTTCACATTTATGGAGATCGTTTCGCCTCCAGAACGTCGGTTCGGGCCCTGTCACTCCACAGCCATTCCAACAGCCACAGCCCTCGACGTTCCGGGCCCAATCAGACCTCAGGAAGCCACAACCGAGAGGCAATAAGAAGCAGAAGGCTTGCAAAACCGCGTGCGGCAGTCCCGCTCACACTGGGCCGTCTAGCGAACCCTCCTCAAGCTTCGTCGCCTCTCCGGCCTCTAAGCTTCGACCCAACGTCCACGCTTTGCCCTTCTTATCATCGGTGCCGTTGTGTCGTCAAACCTCATAAGGCGTCAAGACGTACATCAGTCGTCTGAGTGGTCACCTACTCTTGACCATCATCTTCGTTCCGCTCCAAGCGAGCCTTCTCATCCCGGCCGTACCTCGACTGTCGCTGTTAATCTTCCCTCATCTGGTCTCACCTTGTGCTCGCTTCTTTTTTTACATTCTGTCCGGTCGCAATCTTTCGTCCCATTGGTATACAGCCTCTGAATCTCGTTTCCCACAGCCTCTACTTTCGGTTGTCTGTCATTCCGGCTCGCCACTTCCATCACCACCTGCTCTGATATAGGTCCGCGTAAGTGTCGAGTTTCATCATTGCAATTGCCTTGGAACTGTTTTGTTGCAAAGCTTGTTCGTTTGTCTTTTTTCTACATTCGCTTTCTTGTTGAAAAATGGGCTGACATGGCCTTCGTCTGGGTACAACAGTGGTTTGCTCTTCCAATCGTTATCGAGGAACCAATGGGCGACCTACCGCTTGGATCCAGTCCACAAGCTTTGGACATCACGGCAACTGGTATTGCCCATGATGATCTCCAAAGTCACACACAACACCCCTCGGCCGTTCGGTCTCCTAGCAGTAACACGCCCTTTTACTCTCAGCTTAACTCGATTCCTCAATCGCAGCTACGGCACGACCTTCGTTCTCCTGCACATCCAAGCAACCCGCACTACCCACAAGACCATGGTGCGACGTCTTTGAATATGAGTGCCATGGCCGGCTCACTTCCAGAATATGCCTCAGTCGATGGTGCGCAATTGCAGCATGCACAGCGACAGTTGCCTGGCGCCTCGACACCCGCACTCATCTATCAGCTTCAGCAGAACTTTCAAGTGCACAGCCCAGCATCCAACGCGCTCCCCATCCATTCTGGTTACGGTCCCAACTTCGGTGCTGGCCAATTCCAACAAACCTATATGCCAGCGCATGCTTCATCCCACTCAAACTACACTTTTTCCCCCAACCAACAACGTGGAACGGGTCCCAATCCCATGCAACCGCCATACCCAAATTACTCACAACAGTCACCGTATCTATACTATCCTGCGCCATATGGGACACAACACTTTGTACCGGGGTTCTCTGGTCAGAACGCGCAAACTCAAGCGTTGTACGGTAGAAGGCCAAGTCTTGCTTCTTCGCATGTTCCGCTGCCTGGTCAGAATATGGACATGTCCCCACAAGATGGTGTGTTCTCCCATGGGCATCGCACGAGTTCTAGTGTGGTACAAATGGATCCAGCCTCTATGGGTTGGATACCCGGTGGGCAGCTTGCGCAACCTGGTGGTGAGCATATTGTGTCGATCCAGCATTTCGGAACACCGCTTACAATTGATTTTTCAGGCATTGTGCGTTCCGGCCTCGTCAGCTCTATTCCTCGGGGTCCTCCCCGAAAGCCAAAACAGTCAGGCCACGCCCTCTGGGTGGGTAACTTGCCCCCAGGAACGACAGTCATAGCTCTGAAGGACCATTTCTCGCGCGACGCCACGAAGGACATCGAGAGTTTGTTCCTCATATCCAAGAGCAACTGCGCATTTGTCAACTATCGCACCGAGACATCATGTACTGCAGCCATGCACAGGTTTCACGACTCCCGGTTTAATGGTGTCCGATTGGTGTGTAGGCTTCGTCGTAGTTCTGCACCGGCATCTGGTGTGCCTACAGGACCTTCTGCCATGGTTGGCACACAAACGACGAACCCATCCCCTCCAACGTCACCCCGCGACGATCAGGGCGAGGGATTGCAGCCGGGTACTGAGGCCAAGATCGCAACTCACAAAAGTGACGTAAACGTACGCGATTCTTCAGGTGCTCCAGACAGATATTTCATCGTGAAAAGTTTGACTTTACAGGATCTTGAGCTCAGTCTCCGCAACGGCATCTGGGCTACGCAATCTCACAACGAAGATGCATTGAACAACGCGTTCGAGGTAAGTTTCCGTAGCGACTGCGAATGTTTCACAATACTGATGACGCAAGACTGCTGAAAATGTTTATCTCATCTTCTCCGCGAACAAATCCGGCGAGTACTTTGGCTATGCCCGCATGGCGTCCCGCATCCTCGATGACGATGGCCAACTGATTGGTTCGGCACGCAAACCAGACAACATACTAGAGGCCACCGACGTCCCGAAATCGATACCCACACCAGCTACGGAATTTGCGCCCAAGGGTAGAATAATCGATGATTCGGCGAGAGGTACAATCTTTTGGGAGGCGGAGCTCACAGATTCTGAAGGAGAAGAGGATCAAGCAGACAAAGAGGATGCGCGGGCGGACGGAGAAGCTCCAGTTGTCGCTCAGAGTTGGGGGAAGCCCTTCCGGATCGAATGGATCTCTACGACCCGATTGCCGTTCTATCGCACACGAGGGCTTCGAAATCCCTGGAATGCCAATCGCGAAGTCAAAATTGCGAGGGATGGGACAGAGCTCGAGCCTGGTGTCGGAGAGCGCCTTCTCCAGATGTTTCGTGGGCCTAATTCTGTGCCATTGGTGCAGCCTCCGGTTGGAGCTTATGCGCGACCTTTTTAGGCGCTCGCCATCCACTTACAGTGGTATGACTTGGTTGCTGTCTCTATATACGAGCATGGTGGACTTGCGGTGTTGTGCACCGTATAGCGTTGGCGTGCTCTCGCCGGACAGGCTTTCGGCATACGTTCACCCGTCGCTACGGTTCGATGAAGCAACGATTACGACAGAGGCAGAGCAAACGAGATCGCCCGGCTCGGTAGAGGATGTAAATTTCTACCTTTTGACCGCCGCTTTCCTTTGATGGTTCCCGCCTTGCATCTTGGTTTCACTACTTTGTAATATATTGCTGCATTGCGATTGCGGTCTTTGGGGAGCGCTGACATGTGTGTAAAGTAACAGTAATGGCACAAGTTCCTGCAACGTCTGTCTTCTCGACGCTTCCTGACGTCGCAACCAAGCTTACCGCCACCGCTGCACTGCACGTTGTGGTCCAACACTGTGCGGCTGCCCATGAGCTGTGTACGAGGGCCTGGATGTGTCCACGTGCCATGCAGCTTTTGGAAGAACCGTACAAGCTCCGACTCGGCTCAAGGCGCCGACCGTGCGATGACTGCCAGACTCTTTTTGTGCTGAGCTGGACCATGGATAGCCCTTCCATTACGCAAAGGTACATGCACATCCAACACTTCGCAATTTTAGGCCGCACCCAATCGCGGGCAGGTCCTTGAGCAACGGGCATCGCAGGCGCTCAACGGCTCGACCCTGTGGGGCGCGCCATGTGGGCCTGCAAACCTCGACAGCACTCGACTCCACTCCAAGAGCCACGCTGCATGCACCAAAAGCATCAACATCTCCGGCATCAGGCCATGACAACGACGTCTCCACCTACGTCGCATGTTGCAGGCGGTACTACAAGGTAGATATGGCTTGGAGACGGATGCAGCCCCCCAGGAGGCGTGCTCA
Source organism: Karstenula rhodostoma CBS 690.94 (assembly GCA_010093485.1). Classification (NCBI taxonomy): domain Eukaryota; kingdom Fungi; phylum Ascomycota; class Dothideomycetes; order Pleosporales; family Didymosphaeriaceae; genus Karstenula; species Karstenula rhodostoma. The sequence goes on along the minus strand of MU001506.1, from coordinate 1,433,882 downwards.
ACTCTGCACCGCACCTGGCCAGAGCAGATCGGCCGTGGCTCCCTGTCACGCTACCAGACGGCGGCATTTCCGCCGGCGACGTCGCACCGATACCCGTTGTATCTGTGTTCTGCGACCTTGTCCTTCCACACCAAACCCATGCACCGGGTCTTCCACGTGTCGCTGTGTTTGTTGACGTGATGCCCTTGTGTTCCAGGCCACTCCGCTGGCTGGTGTAGGCAGCCCGTCCGTTCGCTGCGCCCACGGCTCATTCTCGATGCTCTCCATGACCCCTGGGGCCTCGGGGGCCACGACGACCTGGACTTGGACCCTGAAAGCCTGTCGTATGTTGGCTCTTCGGATTTTCGTGTCCCCACAACATGCAAATTCCATTTTTGTCCATGAGGGACCGTGCCTTGACCTAGTCGTATGATATCGTGGCGGTGCGTGTTTCAGCCTCGGTAAGAAGCATCACCGTGTTCGAGGGCTCGGTTATGACCTGTGGCGTGAACGTGACGACATAGCTTGTATGTCCATGGGGTACCAGAGCGAAGGCCGACAATGAAGACTAGTTGAGAACTACTGCACGCTTTCGGACCAGCGAGTAATCCATCCATCTTCTGGCACTGGAACTAAGATACGAGGCCATCATATCTGAAGCAGGTAGAACAGAAAGTCTCCTCTGAAGGCTTTCCAGTGCTGCTCGTAGCCATGGGTTATCGCCCGGTGGATTGTGACGAGGATTCGGTCGCCTAACTCCATGTGTGCCCAATGACTGACATTGTCTGCCAGCCCAGGTTGCAGTTGTGGCACTAGCGTGAGGCGATTTCGGAAGATTTAACTGTGTGTTCTGACTAAACCTTCAGTACCAGGATGAAGCACGAGCGGATATCAATATTTCCTGTCCTGGTTATCCCCAATCCGTAAAGCTTTTGTAAACACGCCCAGTCCATCATCATCCCAAGTCTCGCACATGACACATGGCTCCAAACGCCGACCCAAAACACCCTAGTGGTGAAATACCGACTTCTCTTGATAAGATGTGCGAGTTCGCACCAACAGCACACGACCTGCAACGCTTCGCAAAAAAAAAAAAGGATGCCTAACTGTCATCCAATGCCTTCCGATGCTGGTCTAGTTTTCGTAGACATCCATCTGGCCCCACAAAAGCTTTAGTCGTCATTGTCATACTCAGACTGGTTGGTGAGATTTTTTGGGCCATCCTTACGGATTGGTATTTTGATTCCTTGGCTTGCGAAGGTCTTACTCAAAGGCGTGCTTTCAATGACACCGGGAAACTTTTTGGCCGAGTAGACTTGAAACTGGTCGGAGAAGCAGGTGGCTAGAACAGGAGCACGGCCAGTGTTGAGAGTGTTGTTTCCCGAACCACTGCCGACATCAACAAAGTTCATCTTCAGTCTAGACTCGTTAGCATGGATCCAGAGGCAGGATCGAACAGGCCGGCACGTACCTGAAGGTGCCCTCTGTCCGCACTGACAGGTCTTGGAGCACGAACCAGAACCCGAGCTGGTTTTCCGTGTCGGTGAGCTTGAATGCGTTGACCGACAGACTGCCGATGAGGTTCCTGGTAAACATGCCAACCGTGGAGGCGGGGGCGGGCAACGGGGCCATGGGCATGGAACTGGCGGGATAGGCAGTGCCGGCGTAAGGATATCCTTGAGAGGGGGCTGGGTAGGGGCTGTACGCAGGCATGTTGGCCGCGGGATAGGCAGACTGGGGCATGTGCCGTCCGTACGCGTCGACCTGGGGCATGCCGGGCATGACCTGGGGCATGTACATGGCCGGGCGCTCCATAGGCGGCGGGTACGAGGTGGTGGTGCTGCTCGAGATGCTGACGGTCGGGGCGCCGCTGCTATGGCGCACGAGGTTGACCTCGCGGGCGCCGTCGGCATCCCAGAGATCGACCGTCAGGACGAAGAAGGTGCTGTCGATTTCGTTGGCGTCGATGGCCTTGCCGGTGGCGGCATCGCACACGATCAGGCGTACGCAGGGCGGCGGTGTGATGGGCCGGCGGTCCTGCGATTGGTCAGCCAGCCGTCTCAGCCTCTCCCGCGGCGATGGGAGGGCGTGCGGGCGGGCGGGCGCGGCGGGCTCACCTTGTCTCCGAAGCCGCACATGCGCGCGCGAATGGGCTGCTGCTCGACCACAAGCCTACACGGGGTCAGCGGCGCTCGCGTCTGGCGCAGAGGCAGACACGCACCGGTATATCTTGCCGTTCTTGGTGCCGGTGAAGGGCTGCAGGTGGTCGGTCCGGTAGACGGGCACCGGCGGCGGCGCCTGGTGCGGCGGCAGGTGGTTCATGGCGGGCTGGTCCTGGATGGGCGGCAGCGGAGGCAGCGCGTCGGGCTTCTGCGGCGCGAGGGGGGCCTGGGACTGGGACTGCGGTGCGGGCACGGGATACTGGTTGTTCTGGCGCGAGTACATGGCGGCGGCGCTCGAGGTCGCGCGGCGGGGGGTGCGGTGCGGTGCGGTGCGGTGCTGGGTGCGGTGCTGGGTGCCGCAGCGGGGGGCAGGCAGGCGCTGCACGGGCGGCAGCAGGCTGCGTTTTCGTGGGTGCGAGGCGAGGATGGCGGAGAGGCGGAGAGGGTGGAGAAACTGCGAGAGGAGGCCCGTCAAGCTAGCAGTTGCATTGTCTTTGTCCCAACACTGCGAATGCTCAACAGAAGGCGCCCGCCCGTGGTTCGACGCTCCCAGCGCGTCGCACGGCAGCCCGAGCCAGCCCTGGTGCGCGCGATGATGGCGTCGTCGACGTCGACGTTGGTCGAGGGCGCGCGCCGCTCACTCATGCAGCGGGCGGAGAGGCGCGTGGGAGCGGTGCGCTCTGGCTGCTGTCAACGGCGCGGCAAGCGATACGCGGTCGCTCTGGCCGAGTCGGTCGATGGTCGCACTGGGAGAGGGAGAGGGCGAGGGCGTCGTCGTCGGGCAGCCGAGGACGAGTCGATCGTCGTTGCGGCGGGCTGGCATGGGCGGCCCGCCGTGTTGGCGCTGAACGCTGAAACAGGACCCTCGCCCTCGCCCTGTCTCGCTCTCGCGCTCTCTCTCTCTCACTGCTCCCGGCCTCCCACACATCAGTGTCCGCGCAGACGCCCACATGCATCGTGCAAATGTCTCCATTTCCATCTACGCAGTGCTACTTGCCCGCACGCGAGACGCTCTAGCATATTGATTGTCTACATAGCACGACGACATGCCCGTTGCACGCCGCTCTGCCGGGAATCCACCCCCAGGATGCCGCATGTCTCATCGGGCATTTCAGCCGTTACCTGCGTCCAACCCGCCCGGCTAGCCAAAGTGGAAAAGCGTCTGTTTTTTGTTTTTGCTGCCCTTCTTCTTTCCTCCTCCAGCGTCCTCTCCAGCTGCCGCTGCCGCTGCCGCTGCCGTACTGCTCGATCCCATCCCTCCTGCTGCGCCCCACGCATTAGCCGGTGTGCTGCGACCGCTGTTGTCCCTTCGGACTCCTGCTCCCGTGTACCCAGGGCTGAAGAAAGTGCTCGTTGGTTTCGGAGCGGCAGGTAACGCAGGGAAGGCGTCTGCAAGGCTGCTCTTGTTCAATGCCACTGACGATGTAGCACGCGACGGCATGGGCGAAACGCGAGGAGATGCCGAAGACGCTGCCCAAGGCGTCTGTCCTGGTTTCGCGCCGATACGATTCGATGACGTTGTGGGGAGGGCGGGAAACGTGCTGCTGGATGCCGCATTGTTCCAGCTTGCGTGTCTGTTGACGGCTGACCGTGACGATTGCACAGTAGAGCTCTTCAACTTCAACACTCTGGACCCTCCGTGCGCTGACGGCCCTCCATTGAGCGATTGGCCCGTGGCCGATCCGGGAAGGGATGGATAGTCTTCGTTGATTGCTTTCCAATCGCTCCATGCCTTCAACAGCGCTTCGCGCTTCCGCTGGATCTCAAATATATCTGCCAACTCTTTTACCAATTTGCCCAGCTCAGCAGAACTTGTGTCGAAAAGCGCAAAGAAACCTTCGATTAGCTGCGTTGCTGTTATTCCGGAACTGCGAAAGGCCGAGATGCTTGAACGGAACTCCTGCAGCTTTGTCTGGTCATTGCGCAGCATGTTTGAAGCTCTTTCCGTTACCGCACTGTGTCGCAGCAAACGTGCCTGCTCTTGGGGCGTCTGCGGCATAACATTGGGCGCAGGGGCATCTAGATGTATTTGACCAATTCGGTTTGAAACCTCATCCGCGGAAGCCCTGGTAGGGCGTGCTACACTCACAGTGGGCGGATCACTTGCAGACGGTCGGGGTCGAGCTGCAAATGCCTCCATGGGCGTGGGCCCGGCGGAAGGACTTCCGCCGAAAGGTGTCCCAGATGTTGACGATGCATTTTGCAAAGCCATCTGTCGCTGGTACGCAAGCTCAGCCCTGGTCATTGGCTGAGCCGACGATGAAGGTAGCGGTTCCGAATTTGGATCTCGCCCTCTTCCTGCTCGTCCTCCCCTGTCGCCTCTTTCGTCCCTACCTGCGCGGCCACGCCTTCCGTCTTGTTCTTGCTGGTGTGTCCGCAACGAGAATCCCGACATGTCCACTCTCCGAGCATCTCGAAGCGCATCCTTTGAGAGTCCGTTCGGGTGTGATTCCAGCTGGTGGGCCTTGAGATCCATCTCTGAGTCAAAGACAACAAACTTCTTCTCTAGACACTCCCTATCCGGGCAAACGAAATGATCTTTTCGAAAATGATTTTCCAGGTCATCGTAGTCGAGATAGTACTGAGGCTTTCTGCCTTCATTTCGACGGTCGCAAAGATGACAGCGCTCATGCTTCTCTCTACAGTGCGTGTACAACTCATCGTCGCCGTAGAATCGTTGGCGACAGAAACCACATTCGGGATGCCCTTTGAATCCACTTTGATCAATAGCCCCCGGGTTATCGTCTCCGAACTTCTGGTGCTTCCGAAGCTCGGCAAATGTGAAGAGCTCATGTTCGTGCGTGAAAACTTTCTTGTTCCGTGTACAAAGATCGCTGGATAGGTTATTATAGCGCTCTAGACACAAGTAATCTCCGCTTTGGGGTACTTACCACATGACCTTTCCATGCGCCGTCTTGACATGTCGGTGCAAATCCGGCCAGCCCAAGCAAGCAACATCGCAGTCGCTGTCCGGGCAATTATATTGGAGCAACAACCGCGTATCGTCGTATGTCTCGAGGTTCTCGAAGTGGATCCCAAGATTGTCGTCTGATTTGAAGAAATCTGCGGGCGCAAACGCCTGGAAGTTCCCGTTCGAGTCGTCCGTGAATATCACATGGTCGGACTCGGTCCTGCAATGCGCACATGCCTTCGTCTTGTATAGCGCTCGTAACCGCAAGGAGCAGATATGACAGGAACGGTGGTTGCATGGCGCGACAGCAGTATGCTGGACGGGAGATGCGCAGATGAAGCACACCTCGCCTTCGTCTACGTCTGCGTCTGCGTCTGCGTCTGCATCTGAGCCCAGCACGACTGTTCTCATGGGTGCTGCCGGCACGCCCTGCTTGTCAGGCGCCTTGCCTTTATCCAACGACCGCCCTCCCCGATTTGCTCCGCCGTCTCGGTCTGCGTGGCCTCTGCCCCGTCCCGCTTGGTTGCCGCCTCGTCCACGGCCCCGACCACCAGTGTGTTCATGATTCTGCTCCGAGACACCCAAATGGAACCCCCGCCCTCGCCCTCTGGCCCTTCCGCTGCCGCGAGCTGGACTGGCGGTGTTGGGGCCGGCAGGCGTGCCTCCGGGTGCAGACAAGTTTGCGCTCGTAGAGTCCATGCGGGGTGTTTTCTGTGTGCAAGACGCTGCAACAGTTAATTGGTGTGTACGGTGAGTCGCGCGCGGATCGCAACGAAGTTGGTCCTGGGGTGGTTGGCACGAGGCGCGTGGCTTCAAGGGCACGCCGTCCCGCGAAATGGTAAAAGCTGCGAGGGTTCGGGTTTGTGATGTATTATCATGACGCGGGTTTCGGAAGCGAATCACGTGGGGCGCCCCCCGAAACCTCACACGCCAAACACAGTTATTGGCACAGATGACTCAACATGCACTCTCCGCAGCGACATGATGATTCGAGATGATTCATGAAATAGCGTCATTCAGCTGGCAATATTGCTTACATTGATACTCTGGCTTAGGCACGCACGCAGCCATGGCTGCGCAGTGCCACTGGGGCCGCGTACATCACCTCGCCAGCGTGAGTGAATATATGCCGTGCCGTCCATCACCACCTCCTACAGTCCTCCTCTCATGAGAGGCGTAGATAAGATCATACTCATAACTCGCGCAAGCCGCCCTCCTCTTCGTCGAACTCGTCACCATAGAGTAGACGCTTGGTCTGCATCATCTGCTCTGCATCGCCGCTCAACCGCTCCTTTAGCCAACACTCCATGCTGAGTATCTGGTCCGTGTATTTATCCACTTCAGCCTGGTATTGTTGTGCTTCATGTTTCTTCATGTCCACTTCGATGGGGTCTTGCTCGCTGTAAGCGGCCAGTTCCTGTCGAAGTTGCTCGAGTTCCTTTGTCAAACTAGCATGCTTGGTGGTGAGAGAATCGCGGTCCATACCTCTGCAGGTCAGCTAAAGGAGCAATACGATACGGACGAACCCTACCGGCGTGTGCGAGTGTTTCGCCATCTTCGCCACGCGCAGCTCCTGCATCGTTAACCTGCATCTGCAGCTCTGTAGCCGCAGCATCTGCCTTGTTCAAGTCCTCCTGAGCCCTCTCCAAGGCAGCCTCTCTGGCCTTCTTTTCGTCACTTGGAAAGCTCCAGTACCAGTTGCCACTGCCGATCTTCTCGACGCGGATCTTGTTGTCGTCTTGGAGAGCTTGCAAGTAGTCCTTCACTTGCATGCCGCTGATGGAGGCAACCTGTGGAAGTGTCTTTTCAAGGTCTTTGATGCTATACGCGACGCCCGTCTTGTGGAACCACGCTTGGATCGTCGCCACTTTGGCGACGTTGGCGGTGATCTTGGGTGCCTGGGTACTGTTAGCAGAAGGCAAAGCACAGCGAGGCAGACAAACTCACCATAACTGAACTGCAGGACTACTGTAGCAAGGTAGGGCCGGACAAAGTTAGAAGGTGGTTTAGTCGACACCGTGGAGTTCGGAGCGCTGCTGGGATTATTGGTCGACGTGGTCGCACCTGCCTCGTTGTTGTCCAGGAGGAAGTCGCAGCCCAGTGCCACACATCTACGCGCCCAAGAGGCCGAGAGGCTGTGTACGAACCTATCACACCATACACGCCAGGCATCGTCTTTTACTTAGGGTGACATGTCGCTCTGCTTGGTTTCCCTCAACCGAATTTGTCTCGACGAGGCTTTCACGTCATCCAACGACTCCTATTGCTTAACATAAGCTTCCCCAACAAACACCTCATCCTCGTCCTCGTCCTCCCTTTTGACTCCGGCTTCCCCCACAGACGCCTCGTCCTCTTCGCTCCGCTCGGCTTCGACCAGAGCAAGATGGCCCGTCTCGCCCAACGTTGCTTTCGTAGCCTCTTCCAGCAGAACACCAAACGCAATCAACGCTGTCTCATCCATGCTCTTCCAAGACCCCGGCCCTTCCTTGTCCTGTGGAAGGTTGCGGTCATGCAGTTGCGCGATGTATTCATGGAGCGCGCTCAACAGGTCCCCGGATGGCAACGCCTGGCCGGGAGGAAGCGTTCGGTGAGCAAAGTAATAGTCTGCTTCTTCGTATCGCGGCGGGGCGCTTTGTCGCTTGAAAAGGACTTCGTCAGGGCGCAGCCGTAGTGTTGCGCGCTTCTGCTCGGCTGCTGTTGGTTCGTAGATCCCCGACTGCGTGACTCTTCCTGCACCACGTTCAGCCCTGCACGCATGAGAACTTGGGCCCTTGTCTTCTTACCTGCTACAGCATCGTAGACCGTCGCCCGGCTTGCTTCCACCGTTTCTGACGACATCCCACCGTCGGAAGACGAATCTTCGAGCGGCTTTTGCGAAGGCGGAGACGCTGCTCCTGGCCTGTGTCTCGTCATGGCCTCTCGGGCAACCCCGCAAAACGATGCGACTCGATTCACAACACGTGCATACAGGTTGATCTCGGGAGGCAGCAGCAGGCGGGTATCTAGCCCAGACACCATAGTGCTTACATAATCTGCTGTGAAGTCTGCGGTCAACAACCGCGGTCAACTGGTGCACCTTCGTTTGTAGGGCAACACAAACACTGCCCAACAGCGCAAAGCATGTAGTCGCACATGAACGCACAACAAATCGCCAACCGCGCATACGGAGTCAGCCCAGTTCATGTCGGCAAACGCGCGCTCGTCTCTCGCCTTGTCTACGCGCTCCAGCCGTCGTCGGTGAACTTTAGCGCACAACTACCTTCTACCCACGAACCGAACGACCGCCACCCAGCGCATATCGCGGGCGTGAACACACTCACCATCGACCGCTTCGAAGGTCGTTATCTGCTGTCGGGTGGCGCAGACTCCTCGATCGCACTATGGGACCTCGAGGCACAGCCCACGGTCGCAGACGGTGACGCCACACATGCGCCGCTCTCGACTGTGAGCAAGACGGCAGAAGAATACAAGCTCGGCATCACACAGGTCTCCTTCTACCCATTCGATAGCCTGGCATTCCTCACGTCGTCATACGACCACACGGTCAAAATCTACTCCAGCGAAACCCTTGCGCCGTCCGCATCCTTCGATCTCGATAGCGTCGTTTATAGCATCGCGCTCTCGCCCATTGCATCGCACCTTCTGGTCGCATGTGCAACCCAGCACCCCACTGTGCGCCTCGTGGATCTGCGCTCTGGTGCAAGTGCACATTCACTTGCTGGCCATTCAGGTGCCATCCTCAGCACAGCTTGGAGCCCAACCCGTGAGCATATACTTGCCAGCGGAGCGACAGATGGAAGCGTGCGCTTCTGGGACGTCCGTCGTAGCGTGAGCGAACTGGGCACTTTAGACATGGAAGATTCCATTGGCGTGTTAGGTAGGCCGTCTTCGTTGTTCACGCGCAACTCCGTACAAGGTAAGGCGCACCGAGGCCCCGTAAACGGAATTGTATGGACGGAAGACGGTCATCATCTAGTAACATGTGGACACGATCAACGCATCCGCGTCTGGGATACAGACACTGGCGCAAACACGCTTGCGAATTTCGGACCCATGGTCAAGAACTCGAATCTTGCGCCGTGCATACCACTTCTCCCACCAGCGAAGCATTTGCAAGCAGAGAAAGACGTATTGTTCTATCCAAATGAGCACGAGATCCTGGGGTACGAGCTGTTCGACGGGAAACTCTTTCGCCGCCTGCGCCGCCCAGAGCAGCAAAGGCAAACGCACGGAGCCCATGGCCAAGGACAGCGCAACGCCAAAGACAGAATCACAGCATTGGCGTGGCGTGCCCACGCCATTGAGATGTACTCTGCACATGCGGATGGCAGCATCTCAGCGTGGCTACCGCGGACGGAGGAAGACGTCGAATTAGACGAAGAGACAAATGAGGAACATGAAGCGAAAGACGAGAGTAGAAAGCGGAAGAGAGGAGTGTTGGATGAGATTTACCAGGATTTGATAAAGAGACCTATCACGTTCAGAGAATCATAAAGTTCAAATCACATGATCATTTCAATTATCCAAACTGTTCTGTCTACGTACTGTGCATGCTTCGTGGCGAGATAGCTCCGTTGTAATTATTGTGGCACCTATAAACCTGCGCTCGCTGCGCCAGCGGAATACCGTTACTTCGTCTTGTGTTATCTGTCGGTGCATTGGGCATGTATCCCTTTAACCCGCAATGCTCGCTTCCGGCTCGTCTTGTTCAGCGCCTGCGTGTTCTTATCCGTCATACTCCAGTGATGTTCGCTGACTTTGCTTGGGAGGGTTGCAACTGTGCTTATATCGACACACATAAGAACGTGATATGAAGATAGACATGATAGTCGCCAGGTAAGGTTCAGCTGGGCTGTGCATCAAAGTGCGGCAGCCGGGCAGGTACAAAGTTGGAATCGTTGTCATCAACCTGCTTGTCCCTCGCTTTATCCTTCAAAGACAGCGGCCTATTTGACGTGGTAGCTAGGCTGGAACAGTCGGATTCATCGACGTGGAACGAGCTGCTGTCCGGCATAGTCTGTGTGTCGACGCCCGGGAACGGCGACAGCGCAGTCTCTGATTCAGGGTACGATTCACTGCCTACTGTGAGAATGAAAAAGGGCGAAGACGTCGTTGATGGCGTTCCCGTCTGGTCGTGACCTGAGAGCGCTGTAGAGTTCGTAGAGGGCGATGGCCGCCGAGGAACAGCAAGATGTTGATGATCTGCTACCAGCCCGCGTCTGACGGCTAGCTGCTGTGCTTCCTGGCGCCTGCGTTGGACCTCGGCCTCTTCTTGTAGACGCAGCTGCTCCTCTTCCTGCTCGAGGTCTGTGAGAGTGGGTGGCTCGTCCGTGGGCTCCGAGGGTAGCCGCGTGACGCTTACTTCGTGGCTGAATCGCCCAGGATCTTGCGTGTTGCAGGAGGAGGCTGACCTGGTAGACACGCGAGACGCAGACGGCCTCTTGTTCTTGCTGCCAGACGACGCTCTGCCCTTGCCGCTACTGACATCGTCATGCCATTGTCCTGTGGTCCGGCGCTCGAGAGCAACGGCAAATTCGTCGTCCAGGGGCACAGCATCGTCCAGCTCGTCCTCGCTCGGGAAGATGTCGCCGCGGGAGCTGAGCGAGTCTGTGGTGTGGCCCGAAGCGTTCGTCTGGCTGCGCTTGCGCCCGTGCGTCTTAAAGTCGCTGCCGTGCTGCGCTTCGGCGTCCTCGTCGCTGTCCTCGATCAGAGGCTGCACCTCGTCTCCGCCGCTGGCCTCGTCGTAGCTCCTCCGCGCCTGGCCCGGGTGTTCCGTCAGGTCTGCGGCCGAGGGCCGGTAGCGCAGCACCTTGCCGCCGAGCCTGAACGGCAGCCTGCCCAGGAAGCCAAAGTACGAGGAACTGGGGATGATGGTGGGGTCGGGCCCGCCGTCGTGCGGGGGCGCGGCGCTCTTCCTGCGCGGCCTGGTGAATCTGGGGTCGCGGTTGCGGTTGCGGTTGCGGTTGCTGTTGCCATAGCTCATTGCACGAGGGCGGCTGGGCTGGGACGTGGTGCCGTAGTTGGCGGTGGCGCCCCACAGGCGGTCGAGGTTGTCATGGCCCCAGCCCAGCAGCCCGTCGTCCTCGTCCTCGTCCCAGTCGTCGTAGAAGTCGAAGCTCTGCTCGGCGCGGTGCCGCCGCCGGTCGTTGTGCGACGGGAAGCATGGCGCCGTGCACGCGTTGGCGCACTGGGTGAGCGACGAGAGGCACGGTGTGACGTAGGCGTGCGCGAAGCTGTAGAGCCCCTCCTGCGCAGACTCGTTGGCATGCTCGACCGTGTCGGTGATGTTCTGGAGCGTGCGGTTCCAGCGAGGGTCGCCGCGGCGGTACATTGCGCTGGGGCGGCGGCGCGCAGACGGCGCATCGAGCGTGCGCGGCAGGAGACGTCGACGCCTTGTCTGGTCGAGGTGCGGCGCTGCGCTGCGCTGCGCTGCGCTGGAGGACAGTGCTTGAGACTTGAGGCTTGGGGCTTGAGGCGTGAGCCTTGCCTGACGTTAGCCGTTGACGTCTGCTCTGATCCGTTGGGCCTAGCCCCAGGCGCCGACACCACCACAATACACCCGTCGCACACCCTTCACGTGCACGCTGCATTCACCATCCTCGCGCATTGCCCCTTCCCAATGCGCTACGTACGCTTCCTCAAGCCGCCGCGGGTAGTGCACGACAAAACCCGCACCAGCGCGCACGTGGCCTGCTTGGTCACCATCACTTCCGATCTGGGCGACTCGTTCCTTCCATACAGTCTCACGCTGTCCGCGGAACTCATCCAGGACGAGCGACTCACCAGCGACACGGGCCTGGAGCCGGACCTAGACGCTGACACACAGCTTCCACCCTCGGAAGCCCTTCTCTCCTCCAACAATGTCAAGGCTTGGAAGACGGTTCAATGGAAGGAAGGGATGCGAAGCCTCCCTGTAACCTTTCCGCTCAGTCGGAACTACGAACAGAATGGCGCTCTCGTTGTGCGGATAGGCACCGAGCCAAAGTCCGATTCTGATGACTTCCACCGCATGCTACTGGGAGACTCGTGCGGGGTGGTGTCGGTTTGGAGTGCGCCTTTCAACCTTCCTCGTAGCGCCCCCGTTTCAAGAACCGTGGAGAGACGCTTCAAGATCGGCCCTCGCACCCACCGCATATTCGAGGAAACTGGCGAGAGCATTGCCCGTCATGTGTGGTAAGACGTACCCACATTCGTCAACAATAAGCCCACGCAGCCTTGATTGATAACTTCGCAGGGACGCTGGGGTCGCATTATCATGTCAACTGCCTTGCCTTCTAGAGGATTCTGGGATAATCAAGGAGATCCTAGCCGACCACCGTCGACGTCAAGGTCGTGCCCATGCTCTACCACAAAGTGCACGCTCCGAACCGCCTCTGCATGTTATCGAGCTCGGCTCCGGATGTGGTATGGTAAGCACAATCATCCTTGAAATAGCTTGCAAGGGGTAGCTCACCATCGCAGGTCAGTGTTGTTTTGTCCCATTTGGTTGCAACCGTGGAAATTTCCGTCACCGATCTGGCCGAAGCACAGGCAATTGCTGTACAGAACATTAGACACGCAGGAAGAAATCGCAAAAACAGGGCTATGTTAGCATTCCACGAGCTAGATTGGGAACAGCCTTTGTTTGAAGGCGAAACTGTGCTTCGTGATTCACTTGATGGTGCCCCGCCAGAGCGGGTGGTAGATCTCGTAGTCGCAGCGGATTGCACATACAACGCTGATAGCAGGTTAGTTTGTATCCAAGTTACCTTAGGTAAAGTCATACTAAACGATTCCATAGTCCCGCATTTGTCAACACTATCTACCAGATTGCCTTACAGTTCCCTTATGTTACAGTTGCGGTCGCAATGAAAAAGCGCCATGCGAGCGAGGACGTGTTCTTCAGCCTTATGTCCAAAGCCAATTTTCGAATTGCCAATTCAATATCATTTCCACTCCCAGGGGACCAAATAGCTGGTGAAGAGACTATAGAACTATATATTTATATATCTCTAAATAATAATAAATTATAATTATTATATAATAATAGAGGGGTAGTCTAACTATAATAAAGGTATAATATTATTATAGGTTTCTTATTTTTTTTTTTCTAGATTTTAGGTATAAATAATATAGCTTTAACTCTAGAGATAAGTAATAGGTATAGTATTAAATAAATAAATTACTATTAGATCTCTCTATTAGTATTTTTTTTTTTTTTTTTTTTTTTTTTTAATATAAAGCTACTATTATAACTATCTAGTAATAAAGAAATATTTAGAAGTACTATATAAATCTATTAAATAGCTCTAAGAGATAGTACTATTTATAATAAGAAAGAAAAAAGAAAAAGTACCTATAGTACTAAGCTTAATTAACTAAGTATTAACTTATATAAGTATTATATAATATTATAATATATAATACTATATTATAATACTATAATACTATAATACTATATAATACTAATAGGGTAATATACTCCTTATTTACTAATATTTAATATATAATTATAAAGAAGTTATAAAATATTAAAGATATTATAAAATATTAAAAATATTATATATTAATAATATTATAATTTAAAAAAGAATATAAAAGAGAAATTACTTACTAGTAGTAAGTAACTTATAATATTATATATAAAGACTAGCTTTTATAGAAAGAGACTTATACTATATTCTACTCTATTAAAATAGCTAATAATAAATAACTAATTATTAGTAATAAATATAACTTTATATATACTAGTAGTAGTACTAATTCTATATATTATATAAATCTAAATAATATAGACTTTTATAAGGTTAAATATATTCTCTATTAAGTTAACTTCTATTAGTATAATAATTAATCTAGTATATAAATATTATAAGTTATAGCTATAGATTATATAATTATAGAGTTTATTAGTAAGTTTCTTATATATATATATATATATAGTATTACTAACTTAGAACTTACTAGAATTACCTCTATAATAGTTAACTAGAAATAGAAATTTTACTACTAAGTAGTAAGAAATAATTATAATAATTCTTAAAGACTAAAAGGAGCTAGATTTTATAATAAAAATAATTATAATTAAGTTAAAGTAACCTATATAGTTAATAAATATAGAGTAAGTAATAGCTATTCTATAGTAGTAGGTAAAGTAAGAAATAATAAGTAATATTAATAATAATAATAGGTAGATAATATTAATACTAATAATAAGTAGGTAGTATTAATAGTAATAATAATAGTAATAGGGTAATATATAGAGTTATAAGCTATAAGCTATAGGTAAAAGTTAAAGATATTAGTAAATATAAATAAATAAGAGAGTTAGTATTTAAATAACTATTAGTTAGTATTATACTAATAATTAAAAAAGTATAAAAATATATAAAATAAATATTAAAGAAAAATAAAAAGATCTCTCTCTTATTATAAGTATACTATATAGTCCTATAGGCCTAGATTAGGATTTAGGCTATATTAGTATTTAGAACTATATTATATTAGTATAGGTAAAGTAATAATCTAATAAGGGTTTAAGAATATTTAGAGGTATATAAAAGTATATATTAATTTAAGAATATTCTAAAATAAATTACTATTTATAGACTTTATATAATAAAATAGTAAAAAACTATAAAACTATAAAAAAGAATATATTAATATTTATATAATAGTAAAAAAATAACTTTAGAGTATAAAATTTAGTATATTATATTTATTTTATATTTAAATAGCTCTAATAATATTTTAAAATATTATTAGTAGAATTTAATTAATTAACCTTTTTAATTTTTATTATAAGTTATTTAACTTTTAGATTACTTTTAGTAGATTAGGACTATTATAAAGGATAATTAAGTAGACTACTAGAATTTTAATATTTATAAATTATAATAGTATAAGGAACTAATTTAGTTCTAAAGTATTTAAAAAGATATTAGAATATTTAAATATTTAAATTAGTTTTAAAATTTTTTTTTTTTTTTTTTTTTTAAATATAAAGCTACTATTATAATAACTTAGTAATAAAAAAATATCTAGAAATACTATATTTTTTATTAAGTAACTATAAAGGCGCGACTTCTCTATAATTATATATTAGGTATTAGTAAATAAGGAGTGTATTACTCTACTAGTATTATATAGTATTATAGTATTATAGTATTACTATATTATATAACACGTGTAGGCAGGTTAATACTTAGTTAATTAAGTCTAGCGCTGTAAGCGCCCTTCTTTCTCTCTTATTATAAATAGTACTATCTTTTAGAGCTATTTAATAGAACTATATAGTACCTCTAGATATTTCCTTATTACTAGGTAGTTATAATAGTAACTTTATATAAAAAAAAAAAAAAAAAAAAAAACTATAAAGGATAGTACTATTTATAATAAAAAAGAAAAAAGGGTATCTATAATACTAAACTTAATTAATTAAATATTAACTTATATATATATATTATATAATATAGTAATATTATAATAGTATAATACTATATAATACTATAATACTATATTTAATAAGAACTAGTATTGCGAATAACTAAGTAATTACTATATAACTAAGTAAATAGTAACTAAGTAATTAATTTACCCTAAGTAAATAGTAATAGTAAATAGTAACTAAGTAATTAGTAAATAGTAATAGTAATAGTAACTAAGTAATTACTTAGTTATTATAGTAATTACTTAGTTACTATTTTTTAACTAAAATTAGTAATAGTAAATATATACTTTAATTTTATAGGTAATTAAAT
The DNA here is from genome assembly GCA_010093485.1 of Karstenula rhodostoma CBS 690.94. NCBI lineage: Eukaryota > Fungi > Ascomycota > Dothideomycetes > Pleosporales > Didymosphaeriaceae > Karstenula > Karstenula rhodostoma. The sequence goes on along the minus strand of MU001506.1, from coordinate 1,418,091 downwards.
TATTATAATACTAATATAAGTTAGTATTAATATTATAGAATTCTAGTCTATTTAGTTCTCTATTAAAATATTAAAATTATAATAATAATAGTCTTATTTCTATACTAGCCTAATATAAAAATATTAATAATATCTAGAATAAAAATTTATAATTATAAGAACTATTAAACTATATTAAAAGCCTATATATTATAGGAAACTTATTTAGTTCTTCTAACTTCTTTTTTAAAAAAAGGATATAATCTATTTAGATCTTTACTATATAATCTAAAATATTAAATAAATATAATTAGCTTAGGCGCTAGGCTTATACTAAAATATATAATAAATCTAAATTTAGAAACTATTACTATTAAAATTACTAGACTATTATATAAGGTAATATATTATAGGGAAAATAATTTTCTTTCTAATTACCTTTATATAAACGTATATAAAGGCCTCTATAAAAGGTTTATTAATTATAAGAAAAGGATATAAAGAAATATACTATTTTATATATACTATTTTTATTAGTATAATTATATATTTTACTATAGTTCTATATTTTAAAAATCAGTTACTATATAAACTAAATTTAATTATATAGTCTTTTTAGATTTCTTACTAAGAGTCTTAAGGATATAAAGGCCCTTAAAGAATTATAAAGTTTTTATAATAGAATTATTTATATATATATAACTAATTATTATACTATTATTAGTATTTTTATTAGTATAATTATATATTTTACTATCGTTCTATATTTTAAATATTAGTTACTATATAAACTAAATTAATTATATAGTCTTTTTAAATTTTTTACTAAAAGTATTAAAGTCTCTACTACTCTAAAGTAATTATTAGCCTGGATCCTAATCTAGGCCTATAGGACTATATAGTATACTTATAATAAAAAAGAGCTTTTTATCCTTCTTTAATACTTATTTTATATATTTTTATACTTTTTTTATTATTAGTGTAATACTAACTAATAGTTATTTAATACTAACTCTTCTTACCTATACTTACTAATATTCTTAACTTTTACCTATAGCTTATAGCTTATAGCTTAGTATATTACCCTATTACTATTACTATTACTATTAACGCTATCTACCTATTATTACTATTAATATTGCTTACCTATTATTACTATTAATATTACCTACCTATTATTACTATTAATATTACCTA
>MU001506.1:1386372-1414453 GCA_010093485.1 Karstenula rhodostoma CBS 690.94 | reverse complement strand
TATAAAGCTTTTTTTAATAAAATATTTTTTATATAACTATAAGTATTTTATAAATAATAATAATTATTATAGGTATTAGTATCTATTATAGCTTATTATAATATTTTAAAAGCTAGTTAGTATTTAGGGTACTTAATTTATATAATCTTTTTAAGTTTTTTACTATAAGCTTAAGGGTCTTTTAATAGCTTAAAGAATAATAATATATTAAAAAATACTATATATTAAAGCCTTTAAAATATATATAATACTAATTAAAGTTTAATCTTTACTTATAATAACTTTAAATTTAGTTATATATTTAAAAATAATTACTAAATATAATAACTAAGTAATTACTTAGTTACTATTTTATTTTTTAAGTAATTAGTAATAGTAATTAGTAACTGAGTAATAGTAACTAAGTAATAGTAACTAAGTAATAATAATTAAGTAATTACTTAGTAATACTATATAGTAATTACTTAGTTACTTAGTAATACTTAATTACTATTTTTCGCAATACTGGCTCTAAGTAAGCAGGAAAACTCTTTATACTAGAGAAGTAGTAAGTCTCTTAAACTATAAAAAGCTTAATTTAATTTTATATATATTTCTAGTATTTTAAACCTATCTAGAAGTTTATAGATTATTGGATTATCTACTATAATTATAGTATTTAGGAATACTCTTATTATATTATATTATTTAATTTTAAAGTTAAACTCTATATATTATATATAATCACTATAAGGGCGGGTAAATTAATAAAGTAAGGGGGATAAAAAGGCGCGTTATACTTTACTAATATATAAATAAAGGGGGACTAAAAAAGGGGCTAAGGCTTACCTAGTATCTATATATAGGCTAACTAAAAAGGGCGTATTAAACTCTATAGTAATTACTATTACTACTTAGAATAACCTTACTATAAATATAATAGTATAAGTTAAGTATAAGATATTTTTTTATTAAAGATTCCTTTTAACTATAATATAAGCTTTATAGTTCTTAAACTAACTATTCTAATTAAGCTTATATATAAATACTTATTTTAATAGTAGTAGATATCCTATTACTTATAATTAGAATAGTTTTATTTAAGTTCCTTTCTATTATAGGGTAGTAATTTCTTTAATTATAGCCTACTTAAATAGCTTTTCTAGAAGATAAGAAAGTAGATATTTCTAGAATATTAGTTCTATTAGTAGCTTATCTCTATATAGATAAGCTAGTAATATTACTAGTTTTAATTTTTTAAATATAATTACTATAACTACTATATTTAGTATTTTATAGCTTTTATACTTATTCTAGGTTTTATCTACTTCTAGTATAAATATATATATAAAGTTAAACTAAAAACTATTTTTTAAAAATAAATTTACTATTAATATATATATACTAAAATTTAATTTACTATTTAGTTAATTATTATAATCTATATTTTATTATTTTAACCTTTAAACTAGTAAATATATACTTATTAGTTAGTTAATTTTAAGTCCCTTTTCTTAAAGTTATTTACTTACCCTATTTACTATAGGGAAGATATACTATTACTTTTAGTTTACTAGTAGATTTCTTACTTTATTTAGTAATATTAAGTTAGTTCTACTAAGTTAAAAGATAGTAGTAGGGTTTTTAAGCTTCTATTCTAAAGAAGTATTATTCTAAAACTCTAGTTTACTAGTTTTTTTAATTAAATTCTAATTCTAGTAGTTTCTAGTATCTTTATAATTATACTAATTAGTTTCTATAATATCTAGCTATAGTATTATATCTAGGGTTATAAGTTCTATACTTAAATCTTAGCCTATATAGATTTCTAGCTACTAGCTAGCTATACCTATAATTTATATAATAGTTAATATTATTACTTTCTAATTCTTTAGCTAGCTATTTTTAGAATTTATCTATTCTAATTCTTTATTTCTAAGTAGTTACTTAGTATTCTTAATTCTTATAGTACTTATATACTTATTTAAGCTAGAAGTAAAATTAATTATATTAAATATATCTTTTAGATTATTAACTTTATTCTTATAAATACTTTTTATAATTCTTAAAGTTTTTACCTTTAAAAGCTTAACTTTATATACTCTTTAGTAGAAGATTAGCTTATTAAATATATATTATAGAGATTTACTATAAGGTAGAGTAACTTAATAAAGTAGGGGGGATAAAAAGGTATATTATACTTTACTAATACACGAATAAAGGGGGACTAAAAAAGCGGCTAAGGCTTACCTAGTATCTATATACAGGCTAAATAAAAAGGGTATAGTACTATTAAATATAATATTTCTAGTTATAATTACTTAATTAAGTATAGGAATCTATATTCTATAGATATTAGAAGTTTAATAGCTTACTAAATACCTAATATAAGCTTTTAGATTTATTTTAAATCCCCTTTTATTATACCTAGCTTTATAATTCTTTATTAGAAAATATACTTAATATCTATATATATAAATTCTACTCTAGTTTAGGTAGAGATCTACTATTATATATTATATAATTATAGGCTTATAGTACTAAAAGTACTATTAGAACTAGCTATTTAATACTTTATTTAGTAATTAGAAGCTATATACTATACTTAAACTTATATTATATAGCTAGACTATTATATTTATAATTTCTAGCTATAGCTTTATTAGTAGATTTATACTAGACTTTATTTTTATTATTTATTTAATTAGCTCTTTTCTAGTTTACTCTACTAAACTATTAAGTTTATATATATAAAGTAGTAAAGGGTTAATTATAATTTCTTTTTTAATTACTTATTTTTTATATTATAATATTCCTTACTATAAGAGTATTACTATATTATTATTCTACTAAATTTATATAATTTAGAGCTAGTACTTATTCTTTATAAAGGTTAATAGGTATTTTATTAATTATAGAATCTTTAAAAGTATTTTTTTTTATAGATTAAAATTATAGAACTTCTTACTAAATTCTTCCTTTATTATAAGAATTTAAGATTTAAGTATTTATCCTTACTCTATATTAAATAGTTCTTATATAATATAATAGAATAGATATAATAAATACTTATATAGTTATAATAAAATTACCTTATTTATATATATAACTATATAGTATTTATATTCTTATTATTTTATTCCTTTAATTAATATACTATATACACTAAAAACTAGAGCTTATAAAGCCTTTTTTCTAAAGTATTTTAATTACTTATACTATAGTTTTTTACTATTTAAGTAGGAGATATTCTCTCTTAATAGCTTAAATAATTAAATTATATTTATAATAGTAGAATAAGAGTATATAGGCTTATATTCTAAAAAAGTAAGGTTATACTTATACTATAGGTTTACTATTATAATACTTTATTTAATTATTCTAATACTTAGAGTGTTATCTAAACTAAAATACTAAATACTAACTTTCTTAAATTAAGCTTCTAAAATAATATTTATATAAAAGTTTTTAACTACTTTAAAATCTCTAAGTAGTAGATTCTCTAATTATTTCCTATTTTTACTATAAAGAATATTTTTAATTAGATAATTCTTTATTTTTAAGATAAATAAAGCTTATATTTCTATTTTAACTTAGTCTTCTATAGTTACTTTCTTAAAAGAACTAGTAACTAAAAGGTTCTAATTATTAATAAGATAAATAGTAGTTATACTATCTAGGATTATACTTTTAGAAAGTAGGTAAGAATTCTATTCTTAGAAACTTTACTTAAAAGGTTAATTAAATTAATAAGAGTTACTATAATACTACTAAGATAGTTAATAATAAACTACTTCTTATTATTTATTTTCTAATTAGTACTATTAATCTTAGTCTATAGCTTTAACTATTATAGGAGCTTTAAATAGTTTAAGATCTTATATTATAGAGATTCACTATAAGGTAGGGTAACTTAATAAAGTAGGGGGGATAAAAAGGCGCGTTATACTTTACTAATATACAAATAAAGGGGGACTAAAAAAGTAGCTAAGGTATACCTAGCGTCTATATATAGGCTAAAAGATCTTATTATACTCTTTATTAGAAAGGTTAAATACTTAGGATTTATTAATTAGAGTACTAGTAATAGCTATCTATAAGTATTAGTATTTAATTAGTTACTATTTATATTAGATATTTTTATAAGGGTAGCTAAAATAATTATTATTCTATATATTATTAAATAATTCCCTACTAGGTTTAGTAGTCTAATTACTAAATATTATATAGATACTAGTCCTTTTATAATTAGGGTAGAGTAATTATTTCTAAATTAGTACTAAAAATATTTTTCTAATTTTAGAAAATATTATTATAGGCCTTCTAAGTATCTTATTAAGTAGGATTTACTACTTAATTAAATATAACTACTTAGGGGTAATCTTTTTACTTAAGGCTTTAAAAAGATTATAGGTTATAAGTACTCCTTTAGTTTTTTTAACTAAGTATATAATTACTTTATAGTAGAAAAGCTACTATTCTTTAAACTAAGTCTTTAAATTCTACTATCTACTCTTTACTTTATTAAAATAAGTATAATACTATACTTAAATAAGGTTTTTAGTTACTTCTTTAGTAAGTACTAAATTATTTTTTAGTATATAAAGTAGATACCTTTTTAGTTAGCCTATATATAGATACTAGGTACGCCTTAGCTACTTTTTTAGTCCCCCTTTATTTATATATTAGTAAAGTATAACGCGTCTTTTTATCCCCCTACTTTATTAAGTTACCCTACCTTATAGTAAATCTCTATAATATAAAGTAGATATTATAAGGTAGATTTATTATATTTAACTATATTAATTATTACTAGAGTAAAGAGATCTTAGGAGATAGTAGTATAAACCTAGTTCTAGAGATTTTATAGCTTAGAATAATATATCTACTAATTAGAGACTATAGTATAATATTCTATAATTCTTAAAATATAGTTTTCTTTATCCTTTTTATATAATTTAAGTTCCTACTTATAATCTTTAAGGTTATCTAAAGTAACTAGTTAGTATAGTTCTACTAGAATAACTAGTTAAATAGGGTAATTATTCTTAATTAAGGGGACTATTAGACTATCTAGATTAATTTTAGACTAGATACTTCTAGAGTTTACTTAAAAATATAAGCTTATAAACTAATAAAACTAGCTTATTTAATTAATAAGCTAGGTTTAAGTAACTAGAATAGTTAGATTACTAATAGCTTTATTAAATAAAAAAGGCTTTTAGTATAATAGGAGAACCTAAAAGGGTATATTTAAATAGTAAAGTATATAGGGAAAATTATTTTTTATTCTAAGTACTAGGCTTATAACTTTAGTAGAGAAAAGGAGCTTAAATATCCTTTTATTTAGGGAGTAAATTAATTAAATTACTATATAAGAAAAAATTACTAGAAAGACTAGTTATATACTATACTTATTCTAAATTAGTTTAGTACTTAGGTTAAGGTACCCCTTATCGCGGCTAATTAGAGCTCTATAAACCCTAATATTACTAAGTATAATTTATATTTTTAATAGAAGTTTTATTCTTATATAATATAAATAGAATAATCTAACTACTATATTATATAAAGTCCTAATAATAGTAATTAATAAGTTTATCTTAGCCTAAAAAACTCTAAAGTAAAAGTTTAATAGTAAGTTTTAATTATATATTATTATTATATAAATATATTAAAACTACTTAAATTTAAAATAAGTAATATTTAACCCTAAAAGTATAATAAAAAAATAATTTAGTAATTTTTATATATTACTTTAAATAGCTAAGAATAATAGAAAATTTTAATTCTCCTAAAATAGTAAAGAAGTATACTATACTAATAAATAATATAATAACTTTAATTATATAAAAGACTCTAGTTTATTAAAAGATAGATTAATCTTTAAATAAAGATTTATATTTAACTTTAAAAGTTTAAGCTTTTATATAAAATAAAAATACTTTATATACTATAAAAAGAAAATTAGTTTATAAACTATTTATATTAGAATATTTATATAGTAAAGAGGTAGTATATAATATTATATACTAATTTCTATAATTAAAAACCTACTACTATAGATATATAGGTATATATCTTTAACTTTAAAAGAGACCTAGAGGATAGGAATAGCTATATAAAAAATAAAAATAATAAAATAAATTACTAAAATAATTATAAAAAAATATAAAAAATTACTTTTTTCTTAACTTCTACTATATATTTTTATTATATAACTAGAGAGAATATCTATAGTAGTAAAAAAATAACTTTAAAGAGAAACTTATATAATTATTTACTTTAAAAGAAAAATATTATATAAAATTCTAAAAGGAATTTTAGAATATAGGGGCTATATAAGTATTTATAGTAGGTAAAGACTAGCTTACTATCTATTTATATAAGAACTCTACTATTAAAATAGACTAGATATTTAACTCTACTAATATTAGCTTTAGAGGTTAAGGCTTTTAGATATTACGAAATACTATATAAATTACTAATTCTATAGGGATAGTTATTTACTATATTTTAAATATTTTAATACTATTTCTACTATTACTAGTAGATACTAATAAGCTTAGTATTTACTTTAATAATATTTTCGATCTTATTATATAAAAAGATAATAAAACTTTTTTTTTTTTTTAATATAAAGCTACTATTATAACTATCTAGTAATAAGGAAATATCTAGAGGTCCTATATAGATCTATTAAATAGCTCTAAGGGATAGTACTATTTATAATAAGAGAGAAAAAAGAAAAGGTACCTATAGTATTAGACTTAATTAACTAAGTATTAATATATATAAGTATTATATAATATTATAATATATAATATTATACTATAATACTATATAATACTAGTAGAGTAGTATACTCCTTATTTACTAATACCTAATATATAATTATAGAGAAGTTATAAAATATTAAAGATATTATATATTAATAATATTATAATTTAAAAAAAAAATATAAAAGAGAGGTTACCTACTAGTAGTAAGTAACTTATAGTACTATATATAAAGGCTAGCTATTATAAAAAGAGACCTATACTATATCCTACTCTATTAAAATAGCTAATAATAAATAACTAATTATTAGTAATAAATATAATTTTATATATACTAGTAGTAATACTAATTCTATATATAGTATAAATCTAAATAATATAGACCTCTATAAGGTTAAGTATATCCTCTAGTAAGTTAATTTTTATTAGTATAATTAATCTAGTATATAGATACTATAAATTATAGCTATAGACTATATAATTATAGAGTCTATTAGTAAGTTTCTTATATATATATATAGCGTTACTAACGCGATATTACTAACCTAGGGCTTACTAGAATTACCTCTATAGTAGTTAACTAGAAATAGGGACTTTACTACTATAGTAAGTAGTAAAAGCTAATTATAATAGTTTTTAAGAGTTAAAAGGAGCTAGACTTTATAGTAAAGGTAATTATAATTAAGTTAGAATAACTTATATAGTTAATAAATATAGAGTAGGTAGTAGTAGCTTTATAGAATATATAAGGAAGTAGTAGGTAATAGAGTAAGCTATAAGCTATAAGCTATAGGTAAAAGTTAAAGATATTAGTAAGTATAGATAAGAAGAGTTAGTATTAAATAACTATTAGTTAGTATTACACTAATAATTAAAAAAATATAAAAATATATAAAATAAGTATTAAAGAAGGATAAAAAGTTCTCTTTTATTATAAGTATACTATATAGTTCTATAGGCCTGGATTAGGATTCAGGCTAATAACTATTTTTATTATATAAAAGTAGGGATACCCTTTCTTTAATTTTAGTAATAAAGAATTAATTTTATTTTTTATAAAAATAGAACCTTAGTACCTATACTACTAATTTAGTTACTTTTAAACTAAGAAACTATATAAGCTTTTTACTTAAGTAAAGTATAAAATAGAGAATTTTATTTTAAAAGAAGTAAAAAGGTTATACTATTATTACTAATTATATAATTTAGTACTAAAATACTTTATATTCTCTATTAAAAATAATTTATATTTTAACTATAAAATTATTATTAATATTATATAAATAGGTAATAAGAATATTTTATATATTATTATTATAAATATTTTATTCTAAGTATAGTAGAATAATAGAAAAAAAAAGTATACTTTTTTTAATACTTTTTAAAGCTTTATAAGTTAGCTAATATAGCTCCTAGAGTTAAGCTAAATATACTATTTTAGAGAGAAAGTTTAGGAGATTAGCGTAATTTATTTAGATCTAGCTTAGTTAGCAAGGATAAAAAATTATAAGTTACTAATTTAAGGAATTAAGTTTTATCTAGGTTTCTACCCCTATAACTTTTTAACTAGTGTATAAAAAGGTTTAATTTTATTATATATAAAACCTATATAATAGTTCTATTTACTACTAAGTTTATAGGTTAGTTTAATAATAAATTAAAATAATTAATTAAAAAAAGAATATTTCTAGTTTTTTAGTAAAAGGATAATATTAAGTAATTATTTAATACTTAGTATAATATCTTTTAGCCTCTTTTACTACCTCTAAATATCTAGGTATAGATAAAATATAATTATCTATTATTTCCTAAGGAATTAAATCCTACTCTTTTTTAATAGCCCTAATATATAGGGCTATACTTTTACTAGAGGTCCTATAACCTAAAGAACCTCTAAGTCTTTTATTTAGCCTATTTTTAAAGATAGCCTAAATATTTTTAATAGGATTTAAATCTAGACTATAGAGGGGGTATAGATAAAGAGATATTTTATTTTTCTTAAACTACTTCTTTACTACCCTAGCCCTATAGATTTTAGAGTTATCCTGTTAAAATTTCTAACCTATAAAGTAATTAGTATATATATAAAGATTATTAAAAAAATCTTTAATTATATATATATATAATTAAAAAAAATTAAATAAAAGGGGGTAAAAAAGGATTATTAAACTTACTAGCTTTAATATAGTGTTTAACTATAGGATTTAAAATCCTACTAATATAGGCCTTATATTTAAAGTTAGTTTTAATTTCTAGAGTCTTTAGGATAACTAATTTAGATCTTCCTCCTATCTAAATTAATCCCTAAACTTAGATAGTTATATCCTAGCCTATAATTTAGTTAGTTTAATAGTTATTAAAAAGGTAAAATTATAGAAAAATAGAGAAGTTTTTTCTCTATAATTCTAGAATTAAAAAAGTTTTAAAAACTTACTTTTATTACTAGAATTAACTATTTAAGGCCCTACTTTAGAATTTCCCCTTTTTCTATAGTATTCCCTCCTACTTCTATATCCTCTTTAGATAGTAGCTTTATTAGAAAATATAACCTTATTAAGGTTTTTTTCCTAAATTTTTTTAGGTATTTCTTTAATATAAATAAGCCTATTTTTAGCTTTAAAAGTATTTAGAATAGGTTTTTTACTAGCTATATTTATATTATATCCCTCCTTTTTTAATAGCCTTTATAAACCCCTAGTAGAAAAGTCTATATTATTTTCTAATAATAGCCTCCTATTTTCCTTTTTAGGACTTTTAGTTAAGTCCCTATTAATAACTCTTTTTTCTTTACTAAAGGTCTTATTAATTCTACCTAAACTAACTCTTTTAAAGCTATAATTATTTATTTCTTTCTTTCTAATATATTATATAGTATTTTCTATACTTCTTTTACTTTTTTTAAGTCTAGTAGCTATTTTTTCTATAGAGATATTTATTTTTAAAAGAAAAGAAACTTTAGTTTTAAGTTTAAAAAGAGTAGGAGCTATTTTATAGCTATTTTAAAGAAATAGGTATAAAGAATTTTTTTTCTAAAAGATTTTACTAATATTAAACCTACCCTAAAAATATTATATAATTAGGGCTTACCTAACTAGCGTGGAAATTATTAAAAATTAAATATTAAAATAATTAGGTAAGAAACCTATCTTAAAGAAATACTTATATAATTAACACTAAACCTATTTAAGCTAGTAAAAAAACAAGATTTTTCCTAACACTAGTTATAAAGTTATAGGTCTTTACTTTTTTAAAAAAAAAGATTAGATTTTTACCTATTAGATAAACTTTAATATTACTTACTAATATAGTTTTTTAAATACTAGTATTAAAGAGGAAGTTCTTTATACTAAAACTATATAGTTTTTATAATTATAGCCCCTTTACTCGTAGAGTTATATAGGTTTAAAAATCTAAAAAAAAAGTATACTTTTTCTTTCTATCACCCTACAGTAGTTTAATTTCTAAAGTTAATAAGTATATAAAATATCTAGAATACCTTTATTAGGTACTAGGTTAATATATACTAAAGTCTACTAGACTATATTATATATAATTTAGAAACTAACTTTACTTCTAAAGAATTTCTTAAATTAAATAAAAATTATATAAGTAGAATATAAAAAATACTAGTAAAAGTATACTAGACTACTGGTCTGGATCCTAATCCAGGCCTATAGGACTATACAGTATACTCACGATAAGAGAGAGACCTTTTTATCCTTTTTTAATACTTATTTACTTACTTTTAGACCTTTATTTACGCGATTTAGACCTTTTTTTTATATATTTTTATACTTTTTTAATTATTAGTATAATACTAACTAATAGTTATTTAAATACTAACTCTTTTACTTATTTATACTTACTAATATCCTTAACTTTTACCTATAGCTTATAGCTTAATATATTACCCTATTACTATTACTATTACTATTAATACTATCTACCTATTATTACCTATTTATTATTATTATTAATATTACTTACTATTTCTTATTTTACCTATTACTATAGGATAGCTATTATCTACTCTATATTTATTAACTATATAGATTACTCTAACTTAATTATAATTACCTTTACTATAAAGTCTAGCTCCTCTTAGCCCTTAAAAATTATTATAATTATCTTTTACTACTTATATATAAAGTCCTTATTCTTAGCTAACTACTATAGTATTATTCCTATATAGTCTAGGTTAGTAATATTATATTAGCGATACTATATATATATATATATAAAAAACTTACTAATAAACTTTATAATTATATAGTCTATAGCTATAACTTATAGTATTTATATACTAGATTAATTATTATACTAATAGTAGTTAACTTACTAGATAATATATTAAATCTTATAATATATATAGTTAGATATATTTAGATTACTAATAGACTTACTATTAATATATACTAGGTTATATTTATTACTAAGAATTAGTTACTTACTATTATTAGCTATTTTAATAAAGATATAGTATAGGTCTCTTTTTATAAGAGCTAGCCTTTATATATAGTACTATAAGTTATTTACTACTAGTAAGTAACCTCTCTTTTATATTCTTTTTTAAATTATAATATTATTAATATTTTATAATATCCTTAATATTTTATAACTTCTCTATAATTATATATTAGGTATTAGTAAATAAGGAGTATATTACCCTACTAGTATTATATAGTATTATAGTATTATAGTATTATAGTATTACTATATTATATAATATATATAGGTAGGTTAATACTTAGTTAATTAAGCCTAGTACTATAGGTACCCTTCTTTCTCTTTTATTATAAATAGTACTATCCTTTAGAGCTATTTAATAGAACTATATAGTACCTCTAAATCTTTCCTTATTACTAGGTAGTTATAATAGTAGCTTTATATTAAAAAAAAAAAAAAAAAAAAAAAAAATACTAGACTATAAGTAAAATTAAAAGGACTTATATACTATTAAAATAAGTCTATAATATTCTCTAATTAGAGATTAATTATTATATAAATAATAAAATTATATTATAAATAGTAGTAAAAGCCTTAAATAATATAATTAGCTATAATAATATAATATCTACTCTACTTATTTTTAAAGTCTATCTAAAAATTAATAAAAACTCCCTACTATTACTAGAGCTTATTATATAAGCTAATACTATCTAATAGACTATAAAGATACTTAGAAGTAAAAAAGCTAAAATTAAGATTAATTATATAATTAATACTAGGAATAAACTATTATTATATAATATTTTTATACTTCTACTTAGTTCTAAAGTTATAGCTTAGAGGGAGAAGAAAGAATAGTAAAAACTATATAAAAAAAAATTTTTTTTTTTTTTTTTTTAAAATTTAAAAATAATTTTTTTAAACTATACTATATATAGGTAAAACTATATTACTATATAAAAAAAATAGATATATAAAAACTATAAGCTATAAATACCTTTATATATATATAAATAAAATCCCTAAGACTAAAACTAAGAAGTAGGCTAAAAAAAGATAATATAACTATTATAAAACTAATTAAAGTTAAATAAAGATTAATAAAACTAAATACCTAATTTATTATTTAAAAAATAAAATAACTTTAAACTAGTATTAAAACTTTAAGTAGATAGTATTATTACTATATCTAACTAATCTTTTTAAAAGTTAAATATAGTAGAAATAAATATACTTATTACTAATAGTATATTTAAAGTCTTATTATATAACCTTAGTAAATATTAAAAATATATTTTTAACTTATATCTTTTTTTTTTTTTTTTTTTTTTAATATAAAGCTACTATTATAACTATCTAATAATAAGAAAATATTTAGAGATACTATATAAATTTATTAAAAGGCTTTAAAGAATAGTGCTATTTATAATAAGAGAGAAAGGTACCTATAGTACTAGACTTAATTAACTAAGTATTAACTTATATAAATATTATATAATACTATACTATAATACTATAATACTATAATACTATAATACTATATAATACTAGTAGAGTAGTATACTTCTTATTTACTAATACTTAATATATAATTATAGAGAAGTCGCGAAATATTAAGAATATTATAAAATATTAAAGATATTATATATTAATAATATTATAATTTAAAAAAGAATATAAAAGAGAGGTTACCTACTAATAATAAGTAACTTATAGTATTATATATAAAGGCTAGCTCTTATAGAAAAAGACCTATACTAGAATATTTTATTTTATTAAAATAGCTAATAATTAGTAGCTAAGTATTAGTAATAAATATAACTTTATATATACTACTAACTTTATCTACTACTTAAAACCAAGCCTATTAAAAAATTTCTATAAAGTTAGGTATTTTCTCTAATAAGTTAACCTCTATTAATATAATTAATCTAGTATATAAATACTATAAATTATAGCTATAGACTATATATAGTATTACTAACCTAAAACTATATAGGATTATTTTTATAATAGTTAACTAATAATAGGAATTTTACTAGTAAGTAATAAGAGTAGATTATAGAGATTCTTAAAAATTAAAAGAAGCTAGATTTTATAGTAAAAATAATTATAATTAAGGAGTTAGAGAAAAAGCCTATATAGTTAATAAATATAAAGGTAGTAGTAGCTACCCTATAGTAGGTAAAATAAGAAGTAGTAGGTAATATTAATAATTATAATAGATAGATAGTATTAATATAGTAGTATATAGAGCTATAAGCTATAATCTATAAGCTATAAATAAAAATTAATAATATTAGTAAGTATAAGTAAGTAGGAAAATTAGTATTTAAATAACTATTAGTTAGTATTGCGCTAATAATTAAAAAAGTATAAAAATATATAAAGAAAAGGTCTAAATTATATAAATAAAGGTTTAAAAATAAGTAAATAAGTATTAAAAAAGGATAAAAAGGTCTATCTTTTATTATAAGTATATTATATAGTTCTATAGACCTGGATTAAAATCTAGACTAGAACCTATATCTTATATAAGAAATTAAAAGTAAAATTATCTAGCTATATAAAAAATTAAACCTTATCTTTATAGGCTATTTAAATAAAGAAAAGGAAAATATTTTTTACTTAGTTTCTTATAATTTAGTATATAAGTTAAAGGCTTATTCTAGTATTAGTAATAATTTTAATTAAGTTATATAATATATATATTAAGCTAAAAGATATTACTTAGGTATATATAGATATATTATAGAGATTTACTATAAGGTAGGGTAACTTAATAAAGTAGGGGGAATAAAAAGGTATATTATACTTTACTAATATATAAATAAAGGGGGACTAAAAAAGTAACTAAGGCTTACCTAGTATCTATATATAGGCTAACTAAAAAGGGTATAGTACTAAGCTATCTAAAACAGGACTAGTATAAGACTAGTTATATATATATATAGTTTATTAATAAACTTTTTTATATACTATATACCTAATTATTTACTAAATAAAGGACTTCTTTTTAATAAATATAATACTATAAGTTATATAACCCTTATATAAAGTTATAGAATTAAATTTCTATTAATTTAAAATATACTATAGCTATTATAAGAAAAGGTTAAGAATATATATATTAATATATAACTTATATCTATTTATTATAAATAAATAATTATAGTAGAGAAAAGAAACTTAAATATCCCTTTATTTAGGGAGTAAATTAATTAGATTACTATATAAGAAAATATTACTAGAAAGGCTAGTTATATACTATACTTATTCTAAATTAGTTTAGTACTTAGGTTAAGTTACTACTTATTATAACTAATTAGAGCTCTATAAACTCTAATATTACTAAGTATTATTTATATTCTTAATATATCCCCTAGGTAAATAGTACTTATTAGCGGGCACGCGCTAAGCCTATTTTAACTAGCTTGGCACTATACCCTTTTTAGTTAGTCTATATATAGATACTAGGTAAGCCTTAGCTATTTTTTTAGTCCCCCTTTATTTATATATTAGTAAAGTATAATATACCTTTTTATCCCCTTTACTTTATTAATTTACCTATTCTTATAGTAATTATATATAATATATATATAGTACTTATTATTTATCTACTAGTAGAATTTAATTATTTAGATTAGTTTCCCTTAAAAATATATAGCTTAGATTATAATTTCCTACTTATATTATACTATTATTAGTGTTATAATACTAATTAGCTAGGGTAAAAGACTTCTAATACTTAGTATAGTACTTATAAATAGTAGTAGTCTTATAACTAAATATAGTAAGTAATAGTAAATAAAGTAAGTAATTATTATATAGTATATATTAGTAAATATAGATAGAATAAAAAAGTATTTTTTATACTTTTTAAACTTCTTTTTTTTTATTTTTTTTATTTTATCTTATAGTATATTCTTATCTTTTACTTTTTAATACTCTATTTATACCTTTCAAATAGCTAATAATATTACTAAAGTATATAAATATAAAAAGAGATTTAAAACTAAATAAGTAACTACTATTAAAAAATTTACTATAATTCCTTAAATAACTTATTAATCTAGTTATTTTTCTATTTAGTCTACTTTCTATACTTTTAGCTAAGCTTCTCTATTAGTATTATATACTCTCCTAGCTATTAAGCTACCTTAACTATTTAAATAGTACCTTATATAGTAGGTTAAATAGCCTCTACTATAATATTATAAACTAGTAAATAAGCTACTACTTTTACTATTATATATACTTATATAAATTAATATAAGCTAGATTCTTTATTTATCTAGTTAAGTTTTACTAATTATTATAGTTTATAATTCTTAGTTATATATATAATATACTTTATTTTATTCTATAATAATTTAAATTCTAGTATAAGTTTTTTTATTTTCTTTATTACTTAGATTCTTACTAATTATATATAGGCTTATAAGGTTAATTATTTATAGTAGTATATTTAAATTATATTAAGAGATTAGAATAAGGATTAAAAGACCTATTTTATACCTTTATAGAATTTTTACTTAATAACTAGCTCTTTTTTTATTTTTTCTACTTTTATTTCTACTCTATTTACTTCTATTCTATTTTTACCTACTTTTATTTCTATTTTTATTCTTACTCCTTTTACTTTTATCCTTATTTTTATTACTTCTATCTCTATTCTATTTATTTTCTAGTAGGTTTATTCTATAGATAGCTAGGAGGTAGGCTTATAGGAAGTTATATTTACTTTTAAGTATAATATACTTACTTTTTATAAGTACTATACTTTATAGTAGCTCTATAAAATAGGCCTAAGTATTAGTTATTATAGTACTAATTAGTAGTAGCCTAACTTTAATTACTCTAGAAAGTATCTATATAGTTATAGTAAATTTTTTAAAGCTAAGGAATTTCTTATTTATAGTTAAGATAGCTTTAGATATAGGTATATTAAATACTCTAATATATTAGAAGTATAGTAGTATACTTATTTTTATAAGCTCTTTAATTAGATACTTAATATATTTAAATAGAATAGATTTCTTTTATTTTCCTTTATTTCTCTTTTATTTTTTAGTTAAAAAGTACTTTTTATAATTAAATTTAATAAATCTCTACTTACTTTACTTCTTCTATATCTATAATTATAAAACTTATATTTTAAAGGTTAAATAATTATATAAATTTAGTAAACTACTATTTTAATAGTCTCTTTATTAAACTATTTATAGGTATTTTACTTATTTTAAAATATAAAATATTAAATAATTTATTTATATATTCTTATCTTAGCTATATATTCTAGATATTAATATAGTAAAAGTATATAGTAATCTACTTATTTTTTCTAATTACTAGTCTAATTATTTACTAGTTATTATAGTAGATTTATTAGAGCAATCCTAAGTCTAGTATAAGCTTAATAAAGAAGTACTTTAAAACTATTACTTTTTTACTAATATACTCTAAAGTAAGAAGCTCTACTTCTATAGTTAAAGTTATAATTATACTTTAGTAAGCTACTTTTTATAGAATAGTACTACTAAATAATAGAAAAATATATTTATAGAATAATTATTTAATTAGTAGATTATCTATAAAAGATATATATCTATAAATAAATAGGTCTAAACTATTATATCTACTAAACTAAATTACTTTCTAGCGCGTTTTATAGAGGTATAGAATTATTTAATTAACTATTACTTTATACTTTATACTTAGATTAGTAAGGAAGAAGGATAGCTTTAGTATAGTAAATATAATATCTAGTTAAAGTATAATTACTATATATAATATTAATCTAACCTTCTTTTAATAGCTCTTAATTTACTATAGTAATACTTTACCTTTACTTTTTTTAAGCTTATTAATTAAGAAAGAAGTAGGTAGAAAGCTACTAACTTTATAAAACTTAAATCTTTTTATAATCTTATTAATATATATATTATATATAAGTATAATTATTTAATTATTTTAGTCTCTAATTACTTATACTCTAAGAAACTACTTAACTAGTCCCTTATTTTTAATCTTATATTTATTTATAACTTTATTTTATAGTATTTAAGCTTACTCTCTATAATTATTATAATATAGAAGTAGTATATTATCTATATAGAATAGTACTAGGATTTTCTAATCTCTAGAAAGGAATAAATAAGGTTCTTCTTTTAAAGCTTTAAGCCCTTTAGTTTTAAGTAAGTAGGAAAACTTTTTATACTAGAGAAATAGTAAGTCTCTTAAACTATAGAAAGTTATTAAGAATATAGATAATAATTAGTAATATTAGGGTTTATAGAGCTCTAATTAGCTATAATAAGGGGTACTTTAACCTAAGTACTAAACTAATTTAGGATAAGTATAGTATATAACTAGCCTTTCTAGTAATCTTTTCTTATATAGTAATCTAATTAATTCGCTCTCTAAATAAAGGGATATTTAAGCTTTTTTTCTCTATTATAGTTATAAGCCTAATATTTAGAATATAGGATAATTCTCCCTATATATTTTACTACTTAAATATACCCTCTTAGATTCTCCTATTATACTAAAAGCCTTCTTTATTTAATAAAGCTATAAATAATCTAACTACTCTAGTTATTTAGATCTAGCTTATTAATTAAATAAGCTAGTTTTATTAGTTTATAAGCTTATATTTCTAAGTAAACTCTAAAGGTATCTAGTCTAAAATTAATCTAGATAGTTTAATAGTCCCCTTAATTAAGGATAATTACCCTATTTAACTAGTTATTTTAGAGGAACTATACTAACTAGTTACTTTAAATAACCTTAAAAATTATAAGTAAAAGCTTAAATTATATAAAAAGAATAAAAAAAGCTATATTTTAAAAATTATAAAATATTATACTATAGTCTTAAACTAATAGATATATTATTTTAAGCTATAAAATCTCTAAAACTAGGTTTATACTACTATTTCTTAAGATCTCCTTACTCTAGTAATAATTAATATAATTAAAGATAGTAAATCTACCTTATAATATCTACTTTATATACTAAAGAATAATCTAGTATCTACTAAAGGAGTAACTAAGAATTTTATTTAAGTATAATATTATACTTATTTTAATAAAGTAAAAAGTAGATAGTAGAATCTAGAGATCTAGTTTAAAAAATAATAACTTTTCTACTATAAAGTAATTATATATTTAATTAAAGAAATTAAAGGAATACTTATAACTTATAATTTCCTTAAAGTTTTAGGTAAGAAGATTACTCCTAAGTAGTTCTATTTAATTAAATAGTAAATTCTACTTAATAAGATACTTAGAAGGCCTATAATAATACTTTCTATAATTAGAAAAGTATTTTTAGCGCTAATTTAGGAATAATTACTATATTCTAATTATAAAAGAACTAGTATCTATATAATATTTAGTAGTTAAACTATTAAACCTAGTAGGGAATTATTTAATAATATATAGAATAATAATTATTTTAGCTACCTCTATAAGAATACTAAATATAAATAGTAACTAATTAAATACTAATATTTATAGATAGCTATTACTAGTACTCTAATTAATAAATCCTAAATATTTAATCTTTCTAATAAAGAGTATAATAAGATCTTATACTATACCCTTTTTAGTTAGCCTGCGTATAGATACTAAGTAAGCCTTAGCCACTTTTTTAGTCCCCCTTTATATATATATTAGTAAAGTATAACGTACCTTTTTATCCCCCCTACTTTATTAAGTTACCCTACCTTATAGTAAATCTCTATAATATAAGATCTTAAGCTATTTAAAGCTTCTATAATAGTTAAAACTATAAACTAAAATTAATAGTACTAATTAGAAAATAAGTAATAAGAAATAGCTTACTATTAACTACTTTAATAGTATTATAGTAGCTCTTATTAATCTAATTAACTTTCTAAGTAAAGTTTCTAAGAATAAAATCTATAATATAATATAGAATTCTTATTTATTTTCTAAAAGTATAATTTTAGATAGTATAGCTACTATTTACCTTATTAATAATTAGAACTTTCTAGTTACTAGTTCTTTTAAGAAAGTAATTATAGAAGACTAACTTAAAGTAGAAATATAAGCTCTATCTATTTTAGGAATAAGGAATTACCTAATTAAGAATATTCTTTATAGTAAGAATAGAAAATAATTAAAGAATCTATTATTTAAAGATATTAAAATAGTTAAGAACTCTTATATAAATATTATTTTAGAAACTTAACTTAAGAAAGTTAGTATTTAGTACCTTAGTTTAGATAATACTTTAAGAATTAGAATAATTAAATAAAGTATTATAATAATAAACTTATAGTATAAGTATAACTTTACTTTTTTAGAATATAAGCCTATATACTCTTATCTTACTATTATAAATATATTTTAACTATTTAAGCTATTAAGAGAGAATATCTCCTACTTAGATAGTAAAGAACTATAGTATAAGTAATTAGAATATTTTAAGAAAAAAGCTTTATAAGCTCTAGTTTCTAGTATATATAGTATATTAATTAAAAGAATATAATAATAATAATATAAATACTATATAGTTATATATATAAGTAAAGTAATTTTATAATAATTATATAAGTATTTACTATATTTATTCTACTATATTATATAGGACCTATTTAATATAGAGTAAGGATAAATATTTAAATCTTAGATTTTTATAATAAAAAAAGAATTTAGTAGGAAGTTCTATAATTTTAATCTATAAAGAAAGATACTTTTAGAGATTCTATAATTAATAAAATACTTATTAATCTTTATAAAGAATAAGTACTAGCTCTAAATTATATAAATCTAATAAGATAATAATATAGTAATACTCCTATAGTAAAGGATATTATAATATAAAGAATAGGTAATTAAAAAAGTAATTATAATTAATCTTTTACTACTTTATATATATAAAACTAATAGTTTAGTAAAGTAAGCTAGAAAAGAACTAATTAAATTAATAATAAAAATAAAGTCTAGTATAAATCTACTAATAAAGCTATAGCTAGAGATTATAGATATAGTAGTCTAGCTATATAATATAAATTTAAGTATAGTATATAACTTCTAATTACTAAATAAAGTATTAAATAGCTAGTTCTAATAGTACTTTTAGTATTATAAATCTATAATTATATAATATATAATAGTTAATCTCTATCTAGACTAAAATAGGATTTATACCTATAAATACTAAGTATATCCTCTAATAAAGGATTATAAAACTAGGTATAATAGAAAGGGATTTAAAATAAATTTAAAAGTTTATATTAGGTATTTAATAAGTTATTAAGCTTCTAATATTTATAGAATATAGATTCCTATACTTAATTAAGTAATTATAACTAAAAATATTATATTTAATTAAATAATCTTTTACTAGGGAGTATTTAAAGTTAAGCTCTTAAAGATAAAAGCTTTAAGAATTATAGAAAGTATTTATAAAAATAAAATTAATAATTTAGAAAATATATTTAATATAATTAATCTTACTTCTAGCTTAAATAAGTATATAAGTACTATAAAAATTAATAATACTAAGTAACTACTTAGAGGTAAAGAATTAGAGTAGATAAATTCTAAAAATAGCTAGCTAAAAAATTAAGAAGTAATAATATTAACTATTATATAAATTATAGGTATAGCTAGCTAGTAGCTAGGAATTTATATAGGCTAAGATTTAAGTATAGGACTTATATCTCTAAAAATAATATTATAGCTAGATATTATAGGAACTAATTAATATAATTATAAGAATACTAAAAGTTACTAGAATTAGAATTTAATTAAAAGAGCTAGTAAACTAGAGTCTTAGAATAATATTTCTTTAAAATAAGAGCTTTAAAATCTTACTATTACCTCTTAATCTAGTAGAACTAACTCTATACTACTAGATAAAGTAGAAAATTTACTAATAAGCTAAAGGTAATAGTATATCTTCCCTATAATAAATAGGGTAAGTAAATAACTTTAAAAAAAGATACTTAAAATTAATTAATTAATAAGTAGATATTTACTAGTTTAATAATTAAAATAATAAGATATATATTATAATAATTAGCTAAGGGGTAGATTAAATTTTAGTATATATATACTAATAGTAAATCTATTTTTAAAAGATAGTTTCTAGATTAACTTTATATATATATTTATACTAGGAGTAGATAAAACCTAAGATAAGTATAAAGGCTATAAAATACTAAATATAGTAATTATAATAACTATATTTAAGAAATTTAAACTAGTAATATTACTAACTTATTTATATAGAGATAAGTTATTACTAGAACTAATACTCTAGAAATATCTACTTTTATATCCTTTAGAAAAGCTATTTAAGTAGGCTATAATTAAAGAGATTATAACCTTATAGTAAAAAGGAATTTAAATAAAATTACCCTAATTATAAGTAATAAAATATCTACTCTTATTAAAATAGATATTTATATATAAGCTTAATTAAAATAGTTAGTTTAAAAATTATAAAGCTTATATTATAGTTAGAGGGAATCTTTAATTAAAAGATATTTTATACTTAACCTATACTACTATACTTATAGTAAAGTTATTCTAAGTAGTAATAGTAATTATTATAGAGTTTAACTTTAAAATTAAATAATATAATATTATAGGAGTATTCCTAAATACTATAATTATAATAAATAATCCTATAATCTATAAACTTCTAGATAGGTTTAAGATAATAAGAATATATATAAGATTAAATTAAGCTCTCTATAATTTAAAAAACTTATTACTTCTTTAGTATAAAGAGTTTTCCTACTTACTTAGAGCTAAAGTACTTAAAGCTTTAAAAGAAGAACTTTATTTATTTCTTTTTAAAAATTAAAAAATTCTAGTACTATTCTATATAGATAATATACTACTTCTATATTATAATAATTATAGAGAATAAGCGTAAATACTATAGAATAAAGTTATAAATAAATATAAAATTAAAGATAAAGGACTAGTTAAGTAATTTCTTAGAGTATAAGTAATTAGAAACTAAGATAATTAGATAATTACACTTATATATAATATATATATTAATAAGATTATAAAAAGATTTAAACTTTATAAAGCTAATAATTTCCTATCTACTCCTTTCTTAATTAATAAGCTTAAAAAAAGTAAAGGTAAAGTATTACTATAATAAATTAAAAGTTATTAAAAGAAGGTTAAATTAGTATTATATATAATAATTATACTATAATTAGATATTATATTTATTATATTAAAGCTATCTTTCTTCCTTACTAATCTAAGTATAAAGTATAAAGTAGTAGTTAATTAAGTAATTCTATACCTCTATAGAATACGCTAGAAAGTAATTTAGTTTAGTAGATAAAATAGTCTAGACCTACTTATCTATAAAGATATATCTTTTATAAATAATCTACTAATAAGATAATTATTCTATAGATATATAAGCTAGTATTAATTAGTTACCTTTTTATTTATTTATTTAGAATCTATACTTAGCTAAGTTAAGTTTATTTAATTACTATCTTTCCCTAGAATTAGTTAAGGTCTATTAAAAGCTACTAATTATAGCTAAATACTAATTAATTATATTATAATCCTTAATCCTTTATTCTACTATTAATATAATACTAAGCTCCTATACTTAGTATTTTATAATTAAATACTATATACCCCTATTACTATTATTAAATACTAATCCTATATAGCTACTATTTCTATTATCTTTTATTTTTTATTTTTTACTCTTTACTCTTTACTCTTTACTCTTTATATATCGCCCTATAGGCTCTATACTTAAGGCTTAAAATAGAATAGAACTTAGAACTCCTTTACTATTACTATTACTATTACTATTACCTATACTTATACTACTATACTATATAAGATCTTCTATATCTAGTAGATACTTATTTTATTATTTATTACTTTTATTATAAACTTCTTATCCTCCTTAGTCTTTTTTTTATTATTATAGTAATTTTATATATACTATATCTCCTATTACTATAATATATATCTATAGCTAGGAGATAATAAGTATTATATTACTAGCTAATCTAGTTTATATAGTTTAAGTACTTCTTTAAAGCCTATATATACTTTAGATTCTAGCTAGCTTTTAACTTTTTAGATATTATAATTATTACTTATTATTACTATTATTATTTAAATACCTTTATTATACTTCTCTACTTTATTATAGGTATTACTTATTAGTATCCCTAAATAGATAGTAGGGAATAAGTATATTACTACCTATATTAGCTTATTATTAGTTAGGTTAATTCTAAGGTATAAGTAATATATTAGTAAGCCTAGAACTATAAGTATTATACTATTAAGTAGAATTTATAGTATACTAGAAATAGGTATTTTAATTATATTCTTTTCTTATATACTATTAATAACTAATAGAGTATAGGATAGGAGAAAGTAATAAAAGTAGTAGTACCTATCTATATATATTTTTTTTCTAATTTTAATAAGAACTATTTTTTTTAATACCTTATTAACTCTCTATAGTTAGATTTCTTATATATTAGCGGGTATATACTAAGTTTATTTTAGCTAACTTTATACTAGTCCTATTTTAGATAGCTTAGTATTATATCCTTTTTACTTAGCCTATATATAGATACTAGATAAGCCTTAGCTACTTTTTTAGTCCCCCTTTATTTATATATTAGTAAAGTATAATATATCTTTTTATCCCCCCTACTTTATTAAGTTACTCTACTTTATAGTAAATCTCTATAATATAGGTATATTACTTTACTATTTAGTAGTACTATTTTATAGAAAGTAGCTTATTAAAATATAATTATAACTTTAACTATAGAAGTAGAGCTTCTTACTCTAGAGTATATTAGTAAAAAAGTAATAGCTTTAAAGTACTTTTTTACTAAGCTTATACTAGACTTAGGATTACTCTAGTAAATCTACTATAATAACTAGTAGATAATTAGACTAGTATTTAGAAAAAATAAATAGATTACTATATACCTTTACTATATTAATATCTAAAATATATAGCTAAGATAAAAGTATATAAAGGGATTATTTAAGGTCTTATATTTTAAAATAAGTAAAATATTTATAAATAATTTAATAAAGGTATTATTAAAGTAGTAGTTTACTAGATTTATATAGCTACTTAACTTTTAAAATATAAGTTTTATAATTATAAATATAGAAAAAGTAAAATAAGTAGAGATTTATTAGATTTAATTATAAAAAGTACTTTTTAACTAGAAAATAAAAGAAAAATAAAAGAAAAATATAAAAAATTAATCCTACTTAAATATATTAAGTATCTAATTAAAGAACTTATAAAGCTAAGTATATTACTATACTTCTAATATATTAAAGTACCTAATATACTTATATCTAAAACTATTCTAACTATAAATAAAAAATCTATTATAACTATATAAAAACTCTTTAAGGTAATTAAAATTAGGCTATTACTAATCTATATTATAATAATTAATACTTAAACCTATCTTATAGAGCTACTATAAAGTATAGTACTTATAAAAAGTAAATATACTATATTTAAGAATATATATAGTTTTTTATAAGTCTACCTCTTAGCTATTTATAAAGTAGACCTACTAGAAAGTAAGTAGAATAGAGATAAAAATAGTAAAAATAAAAATAAAAATAGAAAAAGTAGGAATAGAAATAAGAATAGAAATAGATAAAAGTAAAATAGAAATAAATAGAGTAAAAATAAAAGTAAAAAAAATAGAAAAAAAGCTAGTTATTAAATAATTTTTTTATAAAAATATAAGATAAGTCTTTTAATTCTTATCTTAATTCTTTAATATAGTTTAAATATACTATTATAAATAATTAACCTTATAAGCCTATATATAATTAGTTAGAATTTAAGTAATAAAAAAAATAAAAAAAGCTTATATTAAAGTCTAAATTATTATAGAATAGGATAAAGTATATTATATATATAGCTAGAAATAGTAAACTATAATAATTAGTAAAATTTAACTAAATAAATAGAGAATATAGCTTATATTAGTTTATATAAATATATATAATAGTAAAAGTAGTAATCTATCTACTAATTTATAATATTATAGTAAAGGCTATTTAACCTATTACTTAAAATACTACTTAAGTAGCTAAAATAGTTTAGTAGCTAAATAGCTTTAATATACTCTTTTTCTATAGCTAGAAAAGTATATAATACTAATAGAGGAGCTTAGCTAGAAGTATAGAAAGTAGACTAAATAAGAGGGTAACTAAATTAATAAATTATTTAAAAAGTTATAGTAAATCTTTTAGTAATAACTATTTATTTAGTTTTAAGTTTTTCTTTTTATTTATATATTTTAGTAGTATAAGCCTTAGTAGTATTATTAGCTATCTAAAAGGTATAAGTAAAGTATTAAAAAGTAAAAGATAAGAATATATTATAAAATAAAATAATAAGAATTAAAAAAAAAAGTCTAAAAAGTATAAAAAATACTTTTTTATTTTATTTACTTTTACTAGTTTATATTATATAATAATTACTTACTTTATTTACTATTACTTACTATATCTAGTTATAAGGCTACTACTATTTATAAGTACTATACTAAGTACTAGAAGTTTTTTACCTTAGTTAATTAGTATTATAACGCTAATAATAGTATAATATAAATAGGAAATTATAATCTAAGCTATATATTTCTAAAGGAAGCTAATTTAAATAATTAAATTCTACTAGTAGATAAATAATAAGTACTATTTACCTAAAAGGTATATTAAAAATATAAATAATACTTAATAATATTAGGATTTATAGAGCTCTAATTAGCTATAATAAGGGGTATTTTAATCTAAGTACTAAACTAATTTAGAATAAGTATAGTATATAACTAGCCTTTCTAGTAATCTTTTCTTATATATTAATCTAATTAATTTACTTTTTAAATAAAGGGATATTTAAGCTTCTTTTCTCTATTATAAAAATTTAATTTAATTCTATATATATTCCTAGTATCTTAAACCTATCTAGAAGTTTATAGCATATAAAATTATTTACTATAATTATAGTATTTAGTAATACTCCTATAATATTATATTATTTAATCTTAAGGTTAAATTCTATAGTAATTACTATTACTACTTAGAATAATCTTACTATAAGTATAGTAGTATAGGTTAAATATAAGGTATTCTTTAGTTAAAGATTCCCTTTAACTATAATATAAGCTTTATAGTTTTTAAATTAACTATTCTAATTAAGCTTATATATAAATATCTATTTTAATAAAAATAAGTATCTTATTATTTATAATTAGGGTAATTTTATCTAAGTTCCTTTTTATTATAGGGTAGTAATCTCTTTAATTATAGCCTACTTAAATAGCTTTTTTAGAGGATAGGAAAGTAGATATTTCTAGAGTATTAGTTCTATTAATAACTTATCTCTATATAAATAAGTTAGTAATATTACTAGTTTTAATTTTATAAGTATAATTACTATAATTATTATATTTAGTATCTTATAGCCTTTATATTTATTTTAGGTTTTATTTACTCCTAGTATAAATATATATATAAAGTTAATCTAGAAACTATCTTTTAAAGATAGATCTACTATTAGTATATATATATTATAGAGATTTACTATAAGGTAGGGTAACTTAATAAAGTAGGGGGGATAAAAAGGTATATTATACTTTACTAATATATAAATAAAGGGGGACTAAAAAAGTAGCTAAGGCTTACCTAGTATCTATACGCAGGCTAATAATATATATATACTAAAATTTAATCTACCCTCTAGCTAATTATTATAATCTATATCTTAGTTATACCCTTTTTAGTTAGCCTATATATAGATACTAGGCGTGCCTTAGCCACTTTTTTAGTCTCCCTTTATTTATATATTAGTAAAAGTATAATATACCTTTTTATCCCCCCTACTTTATTAAGTTACCCTACCTTATAGTAAATCTCTATAATATATATTTATATCTTATTATTTTAATCTTTAAACTAGTAAATACCTATTTATTAGTTAGTTAATTTTAGGTACCTCTTTTTAAAGTTATTTACTTATTTTACTTACTATAGGAAAGATATACTATTACTTTTAACTTACTAGTAGATTTTCTACTTTATTTAGTAGTATAGAATTAGTTCTACTAGGTTAAGAGATAGTAGTAGGGTTTTAAAGCTTCTATTCTAAAAAAGTATTATCTTAAGACTCTAGTTTACTAGCTCTTCTAGTTAAATTCTAATTCTAGTAGCTTTTAGTATTCTTATAATTATATTAATTAGTCCCTATAATATCTAGCTATAGTATAATATCTAGGGTTATAAGTTCTATAAGAACTATTCTTTTTAATACCTTATTAACTCTCTATTATTAGATTTCTTATATATTAGCAGGTATATACTAAGCTATAGTAGAGAAAAAAGAGCTTAAATATTCCTCTATTTAGGAAGTAAATTAATTAGATTACTATATAAGAAAAGATTATTAGAAAAACTAGTTATATACTATACTTATTCTAAATTAGTTTAGTACTTAAATTAAAGTAATCCTTATTATAGCTAATTAGAGCTTTATAAATCCTAATATTACTAAATATTATTTATATTCTTAATATACCCTTTAGGTAAGTAGCGCTTATTATTTATCTACTAGTAGAATTTAATTATTTAGATTAGCTTCTCTTAAAAATATATAGCTTAAACTATAATTCCTTACTTATATTATACTATTATTAGTATTATAATACTAATTAGCTAGAGTAAGAGATTTCTAGTACTTAATATAATACTTATAAATAATAGTAGCCTTATAACTAGATATAGTAAGTAATAGAAAATAAAATAAGTAATTATTATATAGTATAAACTAGTAAAAGTAAA
>MU001506.1:1317392-1384515 GCA_010093485.1 Karstenula rhodostoma CBS 690.94 | reverse complement strand
TCTATTAAATAGCTCTAAAGAATAGTACTATTTATAATAAAAGAGAAAAAAGGGCGCCTATAGTATTAGGCTTAATTAACTAAGTATTAACTTACCTATATATATTATATAATATAGTAATACTATAATACTATAATACTATATAATACTAGTAGGGTAGTACACTCCTTATTTACTAATACCTAACGCGTAATTATAGAGAAGTCGCGAAATATTAAAGATATTATAATTTAAAAAAGAATATAAAAAAAAGATTACTTACTAGTAGTAAATAACTTATAGCTTTATAATCTTATTAATATATATATTATATATAAGTATAATTATCTAATTATTTTAGTCTCTAATTACTTATACTCTAAAAAACTACTTAACTAGTCCTTTATTTTTAATTTTATATTTATTTATAATTTTATTCTATAGTGTTTAAGTTTACTCTCTATAATTATTATAATATAGAAGTAGTATATTATCTATATAGAATAGTACTAGAATTTTCTAATTTCTAGAAAGAAATAAATAAGACTCTTTCTTTAAAGTTTTAAACCTTTTAGCTCTAAGTAAATAGGAAACCTTTTTATACTAAAGAAGTAGTAAGTCTTTTAAATTATAAAAAGCTTAGTTTAATCTTATATATATTTCTAGTATTTTAAACCTATCTAGAAGTTTATAGGTTATAAGGTTATTTACTATAATTATAGTATTTAGAAATACTCCTATAATACTCTATTATTTAATCTTAAAGTTAAACTTTATAGTAATTATTATTACTACTTAGAATAATCTTACTATAAGTATAGTAGTATAGATTAAGTATAAAATATTCTTTAATTAAAACTCCTTTTTAATTATAATATAAGCTTTATAGTTTTTAAACTAACTATTCTAATTAAGCTTATATATAAATACTTATTTTAATAAAAGTAGGTATTTTATTACTTATAATTAAAGTAGTTTTATCTAAGTTCTTTTCTACTATAAAGTAGTAATCTTTTTAATTATAGCCTACTTAAATAGCTTTCTTAAAGTATAGGAAAGTAGATATTTCTAGAGTATTAATTCTATTAGTAGCTTATCTTTATATAAATAAACTAGTAATATTACTAATTTTAGTTTCTTAAGTATAGCTACTATAACTATTATATTTAGTATTTTATAGCCTTTATACTTATCCTAAGTTTTATTTACTTTTAGTATAAATATATATATAAAGTTAATCTAGAAACTATCTTTTAAAGATAGATCTACTATTAATATATATATACTAAATTTAATCTATTTCTTAACTAATTATTATAATCTATATTTTATTATCTTAATCTTTAAACTAGTAAATATATACTTATTAATTAGTTAATTTTAGGTATCTCTTTTTAAAGTTATCTACTTACCCTACTTACTATAGGGAAGATATATTATTATCTTTAACTTACTAGTAGATTTTCTATTTTATCTAGTATTATAAAATTAGTTCTACTAGGTTAAAAAATAGTAGTAGAGTTTTAAAATTTCTATTTTAAAAAAGTATTATTCTAAAACTCTAGTTTACTAGCTTTTTTAGTTAAATTCTAATTTTAGTAGCTTTTAGTATCCTTCTAATTATACTAATTAGTCTCTATAATATCTAGCTATAGTATTATATCTAGAGTTATAAGTCCTATACTTAAATCTTAGTTTATATAAATTCCTAACTACTAGCTAACTATACCTATAACTTATATAGTAGTTAGTATTATTACTTTCTAATTTCTTAGCTAGCTATTTTTAAAATTTATTTACTCTAATCCTTTACCTCTAAATAGTTACTAAATATTCTTAATTCTTATAGTACTTATATACTTATTTAAGCTAGAAGTAAAATTAATTATATTAAATATATTTTCTAGATTATTAATTTTATTTTTATAAATACTTTCTATAATTTATAAAGTTTCTATTTTTAGGAGCTTAATTTTATATACTCTTTAGTAGAAAATTATCTTATTAAATATAATATTTCTAGTTATAATTACTTAATTAAGTATAGAAACCTATATTTTATAGATATTAGAAGCTTAATAGTCTACTAAATACCTAATATAAGCTTTTAAATTTATTTTAAATCTTTTTCTATTATACCTAGCTTTATAGTTCTTTATTAGAGGATATACTTAGTATTTATAGGTATAAATCCTACTCTAGTCTAAGTAGAGATCTACTATTATATATTATATAATTATAGGCTTATAGTACTAAAAGTATTATTAGAACTAGCTATCTAATATTTTATTTAATAATTAGAAGCTATATATTATACTTAGACTTATATTATATAGCTAGACTACTATATTTATAATTTCTAGCTATAGCTTTTTTAGTAGATTTATACTAGATTTTATTTTTACTATTTATTTAATTAGCTTTTTTCTAGCTTACTTTACTAAACTATTAGTTTTATATATATAAGGTAGTAAAAGATTAATTATAATTCCTTCTTTAATTACCTATTCTTTATATTATAATATCCCTTACTATAGAAGTATTATTATATTATTATTTTATTAGATTTATATAATTTAGAGCTAGTACTTATTCTTTATAAAGGTTAATAGGTGTTTTATTAATTATAAAATCTCTAAAAGTGTCTTTTCTTATAGATTAAAATTATAGAACTTTCTATTAAATTCTTTCTTTATTATAAAAATTTAAAATTTAAGTATTTATTTTTACTCTATATTAAATCGGTCCTATATAATATAGTAGAATAGATATAGTAAATACTTATATAGTTATTAAAAAATTACCTTACTTATATATATAATTATATAGTACTTATATTCTTATTATTATATTCCTTTAATTAATATACTATACATACTAGAAACTAGAGCTTATAAAGCTTTTTTCCTAAAGTATTCTAATTACTTATACTATAGTTATTTATTATCTAAGTAGGAGATATTCTTTTTTAATAGTTTAGATAGTTAAATTATATTTATAATAGTAGGTAGGATAAGAGTATATAGACTTATATAGGCAAGCCTTAGCCGCTTTTTTAGTCCCCCTTTATTCGTGTATTAGTAAAGCACAACGCACCTTTTTATCCCCCCTACTTTATTAAGTTACCCTACTTTATAGTGAATCTCTATAATATATAGACTTATATTTAAGGAAAATAAAGTTATTCTTATACTATAAGTCTTTTTTTTTTTTTTAAATAAAGTTATTATTATAACTACTTAGTAATAAAGAAATATCTAAAGGTACTATATAGTTCTATTAAATAGCTCTAAAGAATAGTACTATTTATAATAAGAGAGAAAGAAAGGAGCCTATAGTACTAGACTTAATTAACTAAGTATTAACCTATATAAGTGTTATATAATATTATAATATATAACACTATATTATAATATTATAATACTATAATACTATATAATACTAGTAGGGTAATATACTCCTTATTTACTAATACCTAATATATAATTATAGAGAAGTTATAAAATATTAAGGATATTATAAAATATTAAGAATATTATATATTAATTATATTATAATTTAAAAAAGAATATAAAAAAGAGGTTACCTGCTAGTAATAAGTAATTTATAATACTATATATAAAGGCTAGCTTTTATAAGAAGAAACCTATACTATATTTCTATTAAAATAACTAATAATAATAAGTAACTAATCTTTAGTAATAAATATAACTTAGTATATACTAGTAGTAAGTTTATTAGTAACCTAAATATATTTAATTATATATATTATAAGATCTAATATATTATCTAGTAAGTTAACCTCTATTAGTATAATAATTAACCTAGTATATAAATACTATAAATTATAGCTATAGACTATATAATTATAGAGTCTATTAGTAAGTTTCTTATACGCGTATATAGTATTACTAATATAATATTACTAATCTAGACTATATAGGGATAATACTATAGTAATTAGCTAAGAATAAAAACTTTATATATAAATAGTAAGAGATAATTATAATAGTTTTTAAGGGCTAAGAGGAGCTAGACTTTATAGTAAAGGTAATTATAATTAAAGAGTTAAAGAAGCCTATATAGTTAATAAATATAAAAGTAGTAGTAACTACCCTATAGTAGGTAAAATAAAAAGTAGTAGGTAATATTAATAGTAATAATAGGTAGGCGATAATAGGTAGGTAATAATAGGCAGGTAATAATAGGCGGGTACTATTAATATTAATAATAATAGGGTAAGCTATAAGCTATAAGCTATAAGTAATAAGCTATAAGCTATAAATAAAAGTTAAGGATATTAGTAAATATAAGTAAATAGGAGAGTTAGTATTTAAATAACTATTAGTTAGTATTACACTAATAATTAAAAAAGTATAAAAATATATAAAATAAATATTAAAGAGGAATAAAAAGCTCTTTTCTATTATAAGTATACTATATAGTTCTATAGGCCTGGATTAGAATCTAGGCTATACTATAGGTCTACTATTATAATACTTTATTTAATTATTCTAATCTTTAGAGTATTATCTAAACTAAAATACTAAATACTAACTTTTTTAAGTTAAACTTTTAAGATAATATTTATATAAAAGTTCTTAACTATTTTAATATCTTTAAGTAGTAGATTCTTTAATTATTTCCTATTCTTACTATAAAGAATATTTTTAATTAAGTAATTCCTTATTTCTAAAATAGGTAAAGCTTATATTCCTACTTTAACTTAGTCTTTTATAGTTACTTTCTTAAAAGAACTAGTAACTAAAAGGTTCTAATTATTAATAAGGTAAATAGTAACTATACTACCTAGAATTATACTCTTAGAAAGTAGGTAAGGATTTTATATTATATTATAGATTCTATTCTTAGAAACTTTACTTAGAAGATTAATTAGATTAATAAGAGTTACTATAATACTACTAAAGTAATTAATAGTAAGCTACTTCTTATTATTTATTTTCTAATTAGTATTATTAATTTTAGTCTATAGCTTTAACTATTATAAAAGTTTTAGATAACTTAAAATTATATTATACTCTTTATTAGAAAAATTAAATACTTAAGATCTATTAATTAAAGTACTAGTAATAGCTATCTATAAGTATTAGTATTTAATTAGTTACTATTTATATTAAGTATTTTTATAGGGGTAACTAAAATAATTATTATTCTATATATTATTAAATAATTCCTTACTAGATTTAGTAGTCTAACTATTAAATATTATATAGATACTAGTTCTTTATAATTAGAATAGAGTAATTATTTCTAAATTAGTATTAAAAATACCTTTCTAATTTTAGAAAGTATTATTATAGGCCTTCTAAGTATTTTATTAAGTAGGATTTACTACTTAATTAAGTAGAACTACTTAGGGGTAATCTTCTTACCTAAGGCTTTAAGGAAATTATAAGTTATAAGTACTTCTTTAATTTCTTTAATTAAATATATAATTATTTTATAGTAAAGAAGCTACTATTCTTTAAACTAAGTCTCTAGATTTTATTATTTACTCTTTACTTTATTAAAATAAGTATAATATAATTTTTAAATAAAATTCTTAATTACTCCTTTAGTAGATACTAGATTATTCTTTAATATATAAAGTAGATATTATAAGGTAGATTTATTATCTTTAATTATATTAATTATTACTAGAGTAAGGAGATCTTAAGAAATAGTAGTATAAACCTAGTTTTAGAGATTTTATAACTTAGAATAATATATTTATTAGTTAGAAACTATAGTATAATATTTTATAATTCTTAAAATATAGCTTTCTTTATTCTTTTTATATAATTTAAACTTTTACTTATAATTTTTAAGGTTATTTAAAGTAACTAGTTAGTATAGTTCCTCTAGAATAACTAGTTAAATAGGGTAATTATCCTTAGTTAAGGGGACTATTAAACTATCTAGATTAATTTTAGACTAGATACCTTTAGAGTTTACTTAGAAATATAAGCTTATAAACTAATAAAACTAGCTTATTTAATTAATAAGCTAGGTCTAAGTAACTAGAATAGTTAGATTACCTATAGCTTTATTAAATAAAGAAGGCTTTTAGTATAATAGGAGAACCTAAAAGGGTATATTTAAGTAGTAAAGTATATAGAAAGAATTATTCTATATTCTAAATACTAGACTTATAATTATAGTAAAGAAAAGGAGCTTAAATATCCTTTTATTTAGGTAGTAAATTAATTAGATTACTATATAAAAAAAGATTACTAAAAAGGCTAGTTATATACTATATTTATTCTAAATTAGTTTAGTACTTAGGTTAAGATACCCCTTATTATAGCTAATTAGAGCTCTATAAATTCTAATATTACTAAGTATTATTTATATTCTTAATATTTAGATATTCGGTAACCTATTATTAAAAAAAAGGTTAAAAAATAATAGATATATCCCTTAAGAAAATATTAGTAGTATAATTATAAATAGACTTTTATTAAATAACTTTAGATATTAACTAAAGTAAAAGTTATAAGAGGAAAATAAAAAATAAAGAGTAAATTAAATAAAAGAAAAACTACTATATATAGACTATTTTAGCTTAATATATATTTAAGTTAGTCTATTATCCCTTTATATAGGCCTAATACCTTTTAAAATTAGCTAAATATCCTTTTAGATCTACCTAAAGAATCTTACCCCTTAGATAACTACTATTATAGTAATACCTATTCTAATAGATAGGCCCCTATCTTTAGTTATTATTACTATATAGTAGCCTATTACTAGGTTTTTTATAGTAGGTACTCCTAGTAAACTAGTTATACCTTTTCTATTTAAAAACCTAAAATATTTATTACTTAACTATAAGTTATTACCTCTAGTAGTCTAGTCTTTAACTAGTAAGTATTAGGGATATTTAGTCTAAAGTATTAACTAGATATAAGTTACTTCTATATAATTCTAAATTTAAAACCTACTAGTCTAAATTAATACTTTCTACTTACTTATATAAATAGGGCCTAGCTCCTTACTTATACCCTACTTATATAGGCTAGGCCAGTATTAGTTAGTTATCTTTTTATTTATTTATTTAGAATCCTTACTTTACTAAGTTAAGTTTATTTAATTACTATCTTTCCCTAGAACTAGTTATTAAGATCTATTAAAAGCTACTAATTATAGCTAGATACTAGTTAACTATATTATAATCCTTATTACCTTATTTTATTATTAATACGATACTAAGCTTCTATACTTAGTATTTTATAATTAAATACTATATACCTCTATTACTATTATTAAATACTAACTATATATAGCTACTATTCTTATTTTTATCTTTTATTCTTTATCTTTTACCTTTTATATATTACCTTATAGGCTCTATACTTAAAACTTAAAATAGGACTTAGAATTCCTTTACTATTACTATTACTATTATTTATATCTATATTACTATACTATATAGAATCTCCTATATCTAATAAATACTTACTTTATTACCTATTATTTCTATTATAAACTTCTTATTCTCTTTAGTCTTTTTTTTATTATTATAGTAATTTTATATATTTTATATCTTCTATTACTATAGTATATATCTATAGCTAGAAGATAATAAGTATTATATTACTAGCTAATCTAGTTTATATAGTTTAAGTACTTCTTTTATATCTATATATTATAGAGATTTACTATAAGGTAGGGTAACTTAATAAAGTAGGGGGGATAAAAAGGCGCGTTGTGCTTTACCAATATACGAACAAAGGGGGACTAAAAAAGTAGCTAAGGCGCGCCCAGCGTCTATGCGCAGGCTAACCAAAAAGGGCGTAGCGCCAAGCTAGCTAAAACGGGCTTAGCGCGTGCCTTTATATCTATATATATTTTAAATTTAAATCCTAGCTAGTTTATAACTTTTTAGATATTATAATTATTACCTATTATTATTATTATTATTTAA
The DNA here is from genome assembly GCA_010093485.1 of Karstenula rhodostoma CBS 690.94. Taxonomy (NCBI): domain Eukaryota; kingdom Fungi; phylum Ascomycota; class Dothideomycetes; order Pleosporales; family Didymosphaeriaceae; genus Karstenula; species Karstenula rhodostoma. Next base: position 1,376,609 of record MU001506.1, on the reverse strand, counting down.
ATACCCTTACTATACTTTTTTACTTTATTATAGGTATTAGTTATTAGTATTTCTAAATAGATAGTAGGGAATAGGTATATTACTACCTATATAGGCTTATTAGTTAGATTAATCCTAAGGTATAGGTAATATATTAGTAAGTTTAGAACTATAAGTATTATACTATATTATTAAATAGAATTTATAGTATATTAGGGATAGGTATTTTACTTATATTCTTTTCTTTTTTTATATATATACTATTAATAACTAATAGAGTATAGAATAGGAGAAAGTAATATAAGTAGTAGTACCTACCTATATATATTTTTCTCCTAGTCTTAATAAGAACTATCCTTTTTAATACCTTATTAATTCTCTATTATTAGATTTCTTATATATTAGTAAATATATACTAAGCCTATTTTAACTAGCTTAGTACTATACCCTTTTTAGTTAGCCTATATATAGATACTAGGTAAGCCTTAACTATTTTTTTAGTCCCCCTTTATTTATATATTAGTAAAGTATAATACGTCTTTTTATCCCTTTTACTTTATTAATTTACCTATTCTTATAGTAATTGTATATAATATATATATATATATATAGGCTATTTTCTAAGGCCCTATATATATCTTACTAAAATAATACTTCTAAAGGGATATAAATTTAAATTAAGTATAGTTTATTTTATTATATTATTATTTATACTCTATAATAATTTCTTTATTACTAATTACTAGAATTAAATAGGTACTAACTAGGGAAAGTATAGATATCTAATTCTTAATAGTAGTTTCTACCCTCTCTAATAACTTACTAGATATACCCTATATAGCTAACTAATAATAATATCCTTTAGGGCACGTCTTTAACTATAGTATATACTATAGTAGATATTAATATAAAGGTACTTTCTAAGTTACTAGCTTTTTAATTATATAGATATATAATATAATAAAATAAATATATTATAGATAAGTAATAAAGTAGATATATAATTATATCTTATAATTAATTATCCCCTAGGCTTCTATATTACTAGTAATTAGTAGAATTAAATAGATACTATCTAATTCTATTAGCTTCTACTATTATAGATAATTTAAATACTAGATATTTTATATATATTATTAAAATAAGGGTATTTATTATTATTTAAGGGGACTAAATCTATATCCCCTATTACTTATTATTACTATAGTAAGCTAATACCTTACTATCTAAGCTAATAGGGTAGAAACTTAAGAGAACTTTTATATAGCTTATAACTAAATAAAAAATACTAGACTATTATATAACCTACTAAAATAGACTACCTATATATAATTATATATATAACTAGTATTTATATTATAGGGATATTTTAAGTAATAATAACTATTTTTAAATAACTCTTTATAGTTATATTTTATACCCTTATTTTATTTAGCTAATTCCCTAGAGGATAGAGCTATAATAAAAAGTATTAGGTACTAAACTACTAACTACTACTATATATATCCTCTAAAGAGGAAGCTTATAGTAAATTAAACCCTATTATAGACTATTATTTACTAAAACTAACCCCTAATAGATACCTACTACTATAAAATAATAGAACTTTAGAACCCCTTCCTAAGCCTAGGGTTTATAAATATAGGTATTAACCTACTTAAGTAAAAGGCTAAGAGTAGACCTAATCCTATAATAGCTAGCTAACTAGAGTTAATATTACTAGTAGCTATTAAGGATATAGATTAAGCTAGTAAAGAATCTAAAGTCTTAAAGGCTATTTAATATATTTTAACCTCCCCTTATAAGTTTAGGGTTATTAATAAAGGCTATAGCTATACTAGATAATAGTATATAAGTAAGAAATCTAAAGTTTTAAAAATTATCTTAACCTCTTCTTATAGGTTTAGAATTACTAATAAAGGCTATAACTATATAGAATAGTAGTATATAAATAAGGAATTTAAAATTTTAAAAACTATTTTAACTTCTCTTTAATTAGCCTCTATAGACTAAGTTAGGTAGAAGGGGGAGTCTAATTTAGTAAATAGGTTATCTATAAGTAGCCCCCTAATTATATATTTTATCCTTTATTCTTACCTATTTTAAACTTATTTTTATTAGATAGAATTATCTAGCTATATATATAAGATATATATATAAGGTAGTTAATTATATTTATTATCTATAACCCCTTCCTTATATATCTAGAGAACCCTATTTAATATATATATAATAGTATATAGTAGACTACTTAGAAAGATTTTAAATAAAGATTTTTTTATATAGGAAAATATAGAGTTCTATATAATACCTATAGAATAGGCTACTCTAATTATATTATTTAAGGGGTATTAAGAAATAGAATTCTTTTTTTTAAAGTTATATTTTTTACTTAGGGAAGGAGACCTAGTATACTTTTAGATATAGTATATTTAAAATTTATCTAATTAGAGAATAGATAATAGGTACTAAATTAGTATAGCCTAAAAATTAATTTAGACTACTAGAATATTATAACTTAAAGTATACTTTTAGTATACTTTTTTCTTAGTATATCTTAGCCCTAGTACTAAAAGTATACTATATACTTTTAGATATTATATATCTAATACTTATCTAATTAGTAAAAAGGTAATAGATTTAGAATTAGAATAGCTAGAAGCTATATTTAGATTATTAGATTATTATAATATTAATATTTTAGCTTAAATAGGTATAATAATATAGTTTAACTAAAGAGGAATACTAATAAGAATTACTATAAAGGTAGAAAAGCCTATTTAGTATAGTCTTTAGATTTATTTTTTAACTTTAGTAGTTAATTATACTACTTTATACTAACTACTAGAGCTATATTTTTAGTAGGTATAAGTTACTTCTACCCCCTTTTATTTAACTAAGTTAGCCTACCTATTCTAAAATAGCTAGTAATATAGGTTAGTATTTCTTATACTTAAGTTATAGTAAATACTAATATATTTATTATATTCTACTTACTTCTAGTCTATATATTATATACGATTACTATAAGGGTAGGTAAATTAATAAAATAAGGGGGATAAAAAGGCACGTTATACTTTACTAATATATAAATAAAGGGGGACTAAAAAAGTAACTAAGACTTATTTAGCGTTTATATATAACTTCTAGTTTATACTATAGCCTATTACTTATTCTTAGTAGTCTTTACTACTATCTTAATATAGGTAGTAGTACTACTATATCTAAAAGGTAATTATAGCCTATTATAGTCTACCTTATTTATTAAATAGTAGGCCTACTATTCCCTTTATTTACCTATATAGTAAGGATATATTTATAGGTAAATAGGTTTTAATAATTCTTTTTAGTTCTTAGATTAGTATAATAGTATACTAGTAGTATATCTACTAAAGTTTTAGTAGTAATATTCTAAGAATACCTTTTACCCTATATAAAGATAGAGTCCCTAATTAAGTATTAAATTTCTAGCTCTTTTAGTACTTATTTAGGGTTAAACTACTACTACTTCCTAATTAACTCTAGCTTAATTATCTAATAATCTAGCTAGATAGCCTATTTAGCTAAGTTATAAAATTAGTAGTAATAAGATATACTATACTTAACTATAAAAATACCTAAGTAATTACTTTTATTATACTTTTTATAGGCCTTTATAGCTAGGAGAAGTTATTATTTTACTAATTCTAGTATAGAAATTATATAAATATAATAGAGTTTCTAAAGTTAGTAGATATAGTACTCCTATTTTAGAGTTCCCTTATTAAAGGTAAACTCTATCTTATATCTAACTATTTAAGAGTAAAGTATTAGATTAATATTATTTATAATATTTAAGATATAGTTTCTTTATAGGCTAAGGTAGTACTTTAGCTCCCTATAATAGATTTCTAGTTAAAAGATTACCCTCTAACTAAAGATATATATATAGTAATAGATATATTCTATCTACTTATTTTAATATAGAAATAGTTTATTATATAGATATTCTAATAATAATAGATAATTAGTATAATCTACCTATATAGTAGCCTATTATTAATTAAAGTCCTATTTAGTTTAGTAATTAACTAAGGTATTTTAGATATCTAGAAATATTAATTAATTCTTATTAATCTACTTCTTATCTTTATTAATAGTTTTATAGTAAATATTCTATACCTTTATAATAGTATATTTCTATACTTATTAGTTAATATACTAAATATAAAAATACTATTAGATCTAGGGCTAAATATAAATAATAGTATTTTTAAGTACCCCCTATAACTTCTCTATAATTACGTGTTAGGTATTAATAAATAAGGAGTATACTACTCTACTAATATTATATAATATTATAGTATTATAATATTACTATATTATATAATATATATAGGTAGGTTAATATTTAGTTAATTAAGTCTAGTACTATAGGTACCCTTTTTTCTCTTTTATTATAAATAGTACTATCCTTTAGAGCTATTTAATAGAACTATATAGTACCTCTAGATATTTCCTTATTACTAGGTAGTTATAATAGTAACTTTATATTAAAAAAAAAAAAAAAAAAGTACCCCCTCCTAGTTTATAAGGATAGTCCTTAGTAGGCTATACTTAATCTCCTCTAGGTAATAAGAAAATATTTTAATAGTCTATAAATAGGTTTTCTCTATCTCTCTAGCTAGAAAATAGTAGGTAATAGTAAGTATTTAATCCCTAGTAATTACCCTAGTAATATAGAGAAGTAGTATATTAAACTAGTTAATTTTATATATATAATCTAAAAATAGTATCTAGAAATATTATTTAGTTAACTCTACTAAAATTAGATAGGTAAAGAAAAAAATATTAAACTAATTTTTATTATTAAAGTTCTATTTTTTCTATTATTATAGTGGAGAAAAGAAGCTTAAATATCCCTTTATTTAGAGAGCGAATTAATTAGATTACTATATAAGAAAAGATTACTAAAAAGGCTAGTTATATACTATATTTATCCTAAATTAGTTTAGTACTTAGGTTAAGGTACCCCTTATCGTGGCTAATTAGAGCTCTATAAACCCTAATATTACTAAGTATTATTTATATTCTTAATATACCCCTTAGGTAAATAGTACTTATTATTTATCTACTAGTAGAATTTAATTATTTAGATTAGCTTCCCTTAGAAATATATAGCTTAGACTGTAATTTCCTACTTATATTATACTATTATTAGTATTATAATACTAATTAGCTAGAGTAAGAGTCTTCTAGCGCTTAATATAGTATTTATAAATAGTAGTAGACTTATAACTAGATATAGTAAGTAATAGTAAATAAGGTAAGTAATTATTATATAGCTTAAACTAGTAGAGGTAGGTAGAATAAGAAAATATTTTTTATACCTTTTAAATTTCTCTTCTTTATCCTTATTATTCTATCTTATAGTATATTCTTACCTTTTATTTTTTAATACTCTACTTATACTTTTTAGATAGCTAATAACACTGCTAAAGCTTATACTACTAAAGTATATAAATAAAAAGAGAAACTTAAAACTAAATAAGTAGCTATTACTAAAAGATTTACTATAATTTCTTAAATAATTTATTATAGTTACTTTTCTATTTAGTTTACTTTCTATACTCTTAGCTAAGCTCCTCTAATAGTATTATATACTCCCCTAGCTATAGAAAAAAAGTATATTAGGGCTATTTAGCCTATAAGTTACCTTAGCTACTTAATAAATACCTTAAATAGTAGGTTAGATAGCCTCTACTATAATATTATAAACTAGTAGACTAGATATTACTTTTATTATTATATATACTTATATAAATTAATATAAGCTAAATTCTCTACTTATCTAGTTAAGTTTTACTAATTATTATAGTCTACTATTTCTAGCTATATATATAATATATTTTATCCTATTCTATAATAATTTAAACTCTAGTATAAGCTTTCCTTATCTTTTTTATTACTTAGATTTTTACTAACTATATATAGGCTTACAAGGTTAATTATTTATAGTAGTATATTTAAGCTATACTAAAAGATTAAGATAAGGATTAAAAGACCCTTTTTATACCTTTATAGAACTTTTATTTAATACTTAGCTTTTTTCCTACTTTCTCTACTCTTATCCCTACTCTATCTACTTTTATTCTATCTCTATCTACTCTTATTTCTACTCCTATCTCTATTTCTTTTACTTTTATCTCTATTTTTACTATTTCTATCTCTACTCTACCTATCTTCTAGTAGGTCTACCTTATAAATAGCTAGAAGGTAGGCTTATAGAAGGCTATATATACTTCTAAGTATAGTATACCTACTCCTTATAAGTATTATACTTTATAGTAACTCTATAAGGTAGGTCTAAGTATTAGTTATTATAGTATAGATTAATAGTAGCCTAACTTTAATTATCCTAAAGAGTATCTATATAGTTATAGTAGATTTTTTAAAACTAAGGAATCTCCTATTTATAGTTAGGATAGTTTTAAATATAGATATACTAAGTACTCTAATATATTAAAAGTATAGTAGTATACTTAGCTTTATAAGCTCTTTAATTAAATATTTAATATATTTAAGTAGGATAGATTTTTTTTATTTTTCCTTTATTTTTCTTTTATTCTCTAGTTAAAAAGTACTTTTTATAATTAAATCTAATAAATCTCTATTTATTTTACTTCTTCTATATCTATAATTATAAAACTTATATCTTAAAAGTTAAGTAGCTATATAAATCTAGTAAACTACTACTTTAATAATACTTTTATTAAACTATCTATAAGTATTTTACTTATTTTAAGATATAAAACCTTAAATAATCCCTTTATATACTCTTATTATAGTTATATATTCTAGATATTAATATAGTAAAGGTATATAGTAATCCTTTTATTTTTTCTAATTACTAGTCTAATTATCTACTAGTTATTATAGTAAATTTACTAGAGCGATCCTAAGTCTAATATAAGTTTAGTAAAGAAGTACTTTAAAACTATTACTTCTTTATTAATATACTCTAGAGTAAGAAGCTCTACTTTTATAGTTAAAATTATAATTATACTTTAGTAAGCTACCTTTTATAGAATAGCGCTACTAAATAGTAGAGTAATATACTTATAGGATAATTATCTTATTAGTAGATTATTTATAAAAGATATATCTTTATAAATAAGTAGGTCTAAACTATTATATCTACTAAACTAAATTACTTTCTAGTATATCTTATAGAGGTATAAAATTATTTAATTAACTACTACTTTATACTTTATATTTAGGTTAGTAAGGAAGAAAGATAGCTTTAATATAATAAATATAATATCTAGTTATAATATAATTACTATATATAATACTAATCTAACCTTTTCTTAATAACTCTTAATCTACTATAGTAATACTTCGCCTTTACTCTTTTTAAGCTTATTAATTAAGAGAGGAGTAGGCGGGAAGCTATTAGCTTTATAAAGTTTAAATCTTTTTATAATCTTATTAATATATATATTATATATAAGTATAATTATCTAATTATCTTAGTCTCTAATTACTTATACTCTAAGAAACTACTTAACTAGTCCCTTATCTTTAATCTTATATTTATTTATAACCTTATTCTATAGTATTTAAACTTACTCTCTATAGTTATTATAATATAAAAGTAGTATATTATCTATATAGAATAGTACTAGGATTTTCTAATTTCTAAAAAGAAATAAATAAGACTCTTTCTTTAAAGCTTTAAGCCCTTTAGCTCTAAGTAAGTAGAAAAACTCTTTATACTAGAGAAGTAGTAAGTCTCTTAAACTATAGAGAGCTTAATTTAATTTTATATATATTCCTAGTATCTTAAACCTATCTAAAAGTTTATAGGTTATAAAATTATCTACTATAATTATAGTATTTAGGAATACTTCTATAATATTATATTATTTAATCTTAAGGTTAAACTCTATAGTAATTACTATTACTACTTAGAATAACCTTACTATAAGTATAGTAGTATAAGTTAAGTATAGGGTATTTTTTAGTTAAAGGTTCCCTCTAACTATAATATAAGCTTTATAGTTTTTAAACTAACTATTCTAATTAAGCTTATATATAAATATCTATTTTAATAAAAGTAGGTATTTTATTACTTATAATTAGGGTAGCTTTATCTAAGTTCCTTTTTACTATAGGGTAGTAATTTCTTTAATTATAGCTTACTTAAATAGCTTTTCTAGAGGATAGGAAAGTAGATATTTCTAGAGTATTAGTTCTAGTAGTAGCTTATCTTTATATAGATAAGCTAGTAATATTACTAGTTTTAATTTTTTAAGTATAGCTACTATAACTACTATATTTAGTATTTTATAGCCTTTATACTTATTTTAGATTTTATTTACTCCTAGTATAAATATATATATAAAGTTAATTTAGAAACTATCTTTTAAAGATAGATCTACTATTAATATATATATACTAAAATTTAATCTACCTTCTAGCTAATTATTATAATCTATATCTTATTATCTTAACTTTTAAACTAGTAAATACTTATTTATTAGTTAATTAATCTTAGGTATCTCTTCTTAAAGTTATCTATTTACCCTACTTACTATAGGGAAGATATACTATTACTTTTAACTTACTAGTAGATTTCCTACTTTATCTAGTAGTATAGAGTTAGTTATACTAAATTAAGAGGTAGTAATAGGGTTTTAAAGCTCCTACTCTAGGGAAGTATTATCCTAAGGCTCTAGTTTACTAGCTCTTCTAATTAAATTCTAATTCTAATAGTTTCTAGTATCCTTATAATTATATTAATTAGTTTCTATAATATCTAGCTATAGTATTATATCTAGAGTTATAAGTCCTATACTTAAATTTTAGCCTATATAAATTCTTAGCTACTAGCTAGCTATACCTATAGCTTATATAGTAGTTAGTATTATTATTTTCTAATTCCTTAACTAGCTATCCTTAGAATCTATCTACTCTAATTCTTTACTCCTAAGTAGTTACTTAGTATTCTTAATTCTTATAGTACTCGCGTGCTTATTTAAACTAGAAGTAAGATTAATTATATTAAATATATTTTCTAAATTATTAATCTTATCCTTATAAATACTTTCTATAATTCTTAAAGTTTTTATTTTTAGGAGCTTAATTTTATATACTCCCTAGTAGAAGATTATCTTATTAAATATAATATTTTTAGTTATAATTACTTAATTAAGTATAGGAACCTATATCCTATAAATATTAAAAGCTTAATAGTCTACTAAATACCTAATATAAGCTTTTAGATTTATTTTAAATCCCCTTTTATTATACCTAGTTTTGCGATCTTTTATTAGAGGATATACTTAGTATCTATAGGTATAAATCCTACTCTAGTTTAGGTAGAGATCTACTATTATATATTATATAATTACTAGCTTATAGTACTAAAAGTACTATTAGAACTAGCTATCTAATACTTTATTTAGTAATTAGAAGCTATATACTATACTTAGACTTATATTATATAGCTAGACTATTATATCTATAATCTCTAGCTATAGCTTTATTAGTAGATTTATACTAGACCTTATTTTTACTATTTATTTAATTAACTCTTTTCTAGCTTACTCTACTAAACTATTAGTTTTATATATATAAGGTAGTAAAGGGTTAATTATAATTTCTTTTTTAATTATTTATTCCTTATATCGTAATATCCCTCGCTATAGGAGTATTACTATATTATTATCCTACTAGATTTATATAATTTAGAGCTAGTACTTATTCTTTATAAAGGTTAATAGGTATTTTATTAATTATAGAATCTTTAAAAGTATCTTCCCTTATAGATTAAAATTATAGAACTTCCTACTAAATTCTTCCTTTATTATAAGAATCTAGAATTTAAGTATTCGCCCTTACTCTATATTAAATAAGTCCTATATAATATAGTAAAATAAATATAGTAAATACTTATATAGTTATTATAAGATTACTTTACTTATATATATAACTATATAATACTTATATTCTTATTATTATATTTCTTTAATTAATATACTATATACGCTAGAAACTAGAGCTTATAAAGCCTTTTTCCTAAGGTATTCTAATTACTTATACTATAGTTCTTTACTATCTAAGCGGGAGATATTCTCTCTTAATAGCCTAAATAATTAAATTATATTTATAATAGTAGGATAAGAGTATATAGGCTTATATTTAAAGAAAATAAAGTTATATTTATACTATAGGTCTACTATTATAATACTTTATTTAATTATTCTAATCTTTAGGGTATTATCTAAGCTAAAATACTAAATACTAACTTTTTTAAGTTAAGCTTCTAAAATAATATTTATATAAAAGTTCTTAACTACCTTTATATCTTTAAGTAGTAGATTCTCTAATTATTTTCTATTCTTACTATAAAGAATATTCTTAATTAGGTAATTTCCTATTTCTAAGATAGGTAGAGCTTAAGTTTCTACTTTAACTTAGTCTTCTATAGTCGCTTTCTTAAAAGAACTAGTAATTAAAAGGTTCTAATTATTAATAAAATAAATAGTAACTATACTATCTAGAATTATACTCTTAGAAAATAGATAAGGATTCTATATTATATTATAGATTCTATTCTTAGAGACTTTACTTAGAAGGTTAATTAGATTAATAAGAGTTACTACGACACTACTAAAATAGTTAATTATAAGTTACTTCTTATTACTTATTTTCTAATTAGTACTATTAATCTTAGTCTATAACTTTAACTATTATAAGAACTTTAAATAACTTAAAATCTTATTTTACTCTTTATTAGAAAGGTTAAATACTTAGAATCTATTAATTAAAGTACTAGTAATAGCTATCTATAAGTATTAATATTTAATTAGTTACTATTTATATTAGATATTCTTATAGGGGTAGTTAAAATAATTATTATTTTATATATTATTAGATAATTCCCTATTAGGCTTAGTAGTCTAACTACTAAATATTATATAGATACTAGTTCTTTTATAATTAGAGTAGAGTAATTATTCCTAGATTAGTACTAAAAATACCTTTCTAATTTTAGAAAGTATTATTATAGGCCTTTTAAGTATCTTATTAAGTAGGATTTATTACTTAATTAAGTAGGACTACTTAGGGGCAATCTTTTCGCCTAAAGCTTTAAGGAAATTATAGGTTATAAGTACTCCTTTAGTTTCTTTAACTAAGTATATAATTATTTTATAGTAGAGGAGCTACTATTTTTTAAACTAGATCTCTAGGTTCTACTATCTACTCTTTACTTTATTAAGATAAGTATAATACTATACTTAAATAAAATTCTTAGTTACTTCTTTAGTAGGTACTAGATTATTCTTTAGTATATAAAGTAGATATTATAAGGTAAATTTATTATCTTTAACTATATTAATTATTATTAGAGTAAGGAGATCTTAGGAGATAGTAGTATAAATCTAGTTCTAGAGATTTTATAGCTTAGAATAGTATATCTACTAGTTAGAGACTATAGTATAATATTTTATAATTCTTAAAATATAGCTTTTTTTATCCTTTTTATATAATTTAAGCTCCTACTTATAATTTTTAAGGTTATTTAAAGTAACTAGTTAGTATAGTTCCTCTAGAATAACTAGTTAAATAGGGTAATTATCCTTAATTAAGGGGACTATTAGACTATCTAAATTAATTTTAGACTAAATACCTTTAGAGTTTACTTAGAAATATAAGCTTATAAACTAATAAAGCTAGCTCGTTTAATTAATAAGCTAAGTCTAAGTAACTAGAATAGTTAAATTACTTATAGCTTTATTAAATAAAGAAGGCTTTTAGTATAATAGGAGAACCTAAGAGGGTATATTTAAGTAGTAAAGTATATAGGGAGAATTATTCTATATTCTAAGTATTAGGCTTATAATTATAGTAGAGAAAAGTAGCTTAAATATCCCTTTATTTAGGGAGTAAATTAATTAGATTACTATATAAGAAAAGATTACTAGAAAGGCTAGTTATATATTATACTTATTCTAAATTAGTTTAGTACTCGGGTTAAGGTACCCCTTATCGCGGCTAATTGGAGCTTTATAAATCCCGATATTACTAAGTATTATTTATATTCTTAATAATTATTTATTACCTTCTAGTATTTTATATAAATAGAAGTAGTAAAGTAGTATTATAATTCTAGTTATACTATTAAATACCTATATTTAAACTTTAGTAATAAGGTTTTTAATATTAGTAGATATTACTAGTATCTATAGGGTAAGAACCTCTTTAAAAATCTCTCTAAAATAGTATTTTACAGTAACTAAGGTCTCTACCTATACTAGTACCTACTTAGTAAAGCCTCTCTAGTAAAATAATATTATAAAATTAGTCTCTAGTAAGTAATTATAGAGCTAAATCTTATAGTTAATCTACTAAGTATCCCCTATAGATTTATTATAGATTTAGTAAAAAAAAAATTTTATAAAGTAATTAGTTATTTTTATTTATTAAGTTTTAATATTCTTATTATAGGGGCGCCCTTTTATATAGTATAAATATATATAAATTAGTATACCTTTTACCTTTTTTATATTCTAAATTAAAAAGGTATATCTATTTAGTTAATAGACTATAAATAACTATTATATAGTTTTATAATAGGTATTTATAATAATAGATTTAAATATTAGTACTAATAGTATAGACTAGAAATAATAATCTTTATAGTTTAAATTCTACTCTATTAGTACTTAGATTAGTATAGATAATTTAGTAGCCTATATAATTTAGTAGTCTATAGACTAGATAGCCTATATAATTTAGTAGTCTATAGGCTAGATAGTCTATATAATTTAGTAGCCTATAGGCTAGACGCCTAAAAACTAAAGTTTTTAGGTAAAATAATTAAATAGACTACTAATAAGGGTAAAGAGAAACTAGAGAATATTATAATAGAAAAAAATAATAAAACTAGAAAAATATAAATAGACTTTTAGATTTACTAATAAAATAGACTTAATAGTAAAGTAGGCTATAAAAAAAGTAAAGAATTTTAATTTTAGACTTTTTTAAGTAAAATAAATAAAGTATTTAGAGAAAATACTATAGTAATTAAATATACTATAGTAACCTATTTCTAAGTATAGCTATTTATACCCTAGTTTAACTAGATTATCTACTAACTTAGGGGAATAAACTACTAACTTAAGGAAATAACTAACTAATTTAGTAGAATAATTAGCTAACTTAGGAAGATAACTAGCTAACTTAAAAAAATAACTAGCTAACTTAGAAAAATAACTAGCTAACTTAGAGAAATAATTAGTTAACTTAAAGGAATATTTTATTAAGCCCTTTATATTATATATATTATAGAGATTTACTATAAGGTAGAGTAACTTAATAAAGTAGGGGGAATAAAAAGGCACGTTATACTTTACTAATATATAAATAAAGGGGGACTAAAAAAGTAGCTAAGATATACCTAGCGTCTATATATAGGCTAACTAAAAAGGATATAGAGCCCTTTATATATATAGAGTTAGAAGCTTTTATTTACTTTTCTTTTCCTATCTATTATATAGATAGTAGTAATTAACCTATAGGCTATCTATTAGGTACCTTTTAATTATAATTACTATTTATTTTTAGCTATTTATATATATCTATTATCTAATTATAGTATTTTTTAACTTTTTTTTTTTTTAATAATAGGTTACTAAATATCTAAATAGGTTACTAAGTATTAAAAATAGATTACTAAAAAGTTATTATTTTTTAATAAAATAGAATATAGTATAGATTTTTTTTTTATAAAAGCTAGCCTTTATATATATAATAGGGTAATAGAAAGAAAAAGTATACTTTTTTTAATACTTTTTAAAGCTTTATAAATTAGCTAATATAGCTTCTAGAGTTAAGCTAAATATACTATTTTAGAGAGAAAGTTTAGGAGATTAGCGTGCTTTATTTAGATCTAGCTTAGTTAGTAAGGATAAAAAATTATAAGTTACTAATTTAAGGAATTATTCTTTACCTAGGTTTCTACCCCTATAACTTTTTAACTAGTATATAAAAAGGTTTAATTTTATTATATATAAAACCTATATAATAGTTCTATTTTCTACTAAATATATAGATTAGTTTAATAATAAATTAAAATAATTAATTAAAAAAAGAATATTTCTAGTATTTTAGTAAAAGAATAATATTAAGTAATTATTTAATACTTAGTATAATATTCTTTAGCCTCTTTTACTACCTCCTAATACCTAGATATAGATAAAAATAATTATCTATTATTTTCTAGGGAATTAAATCCTATTCTTTTTTAATAGCCCTAATATATAGGGCTATACTTTTACTAAAGGTTTTATAATCTAAAGAACCTCTAAGTTATTTATTTAGTCTATCTTTAAGAATAGTATAAATATTTTTAATAGGATTTAAATCTAGACTATAGGGAGGGTATAGATAAAGAGAAATTTTATTTCTCTTAAACTATTTCTCTACTACCCTAGCCCTATAGATTTTAGAGTTATCCTATTAAAATTTCTAACCTATAAAGTAATTAGTATATATATAAAGAATATTAAAAAAGATATTTAATTATATATATATATAATTAATAAAATTAATTAAAAGGGGGTAAAAAAGAATTATTAAACTTACTAGCTTTAATATAGTGTTTAACTATAGTATTTAAAATCCTACTAATATAGGCCTTATATTTAAAGTTAGTTTTAATTTCTAGAGTCTTTAGGATAACTAATTTAGATCTTCCTCCTATCTAAATTAATCCCTAAACTTAGATAGTTATATTCTAGCCTATAATTTAGTTAGTTTAATAGTTATTAAAAAAGTAAAATTATAGAAAAATAGAGAAGTGTTTTCTCTATAATTCTAGAATATAAAGAGTTTAAAAAACTTACTTCTATTACTAGAATTAACTATTTAAGGCCCTACTTTAGAATTTCCCCTTTTTTTATAGTATTTCCTCCTACTTTTATATCCTCTTTAGATAGCAGCTTTATTAGAAAATATAACCTTATTAAGGTTTTTTTCCTAAATTATTTTAGGGATTTCTTTAATATAAATAAGCTTATTTTTAGCTTTAAAAGTATTTAGAATAGGCTTTTTACTAGCTATATTTATATTATATTCCTCCTTTTTTAATAGCCTTTATAAACCCTTAGTAAAAAGGTCTATATTATTTTCTAATAATAGCCTTCTATTTTCCTTTTTAGAACTTCTAGTTAAGTCTCTATTAATAACTCTTTTTTCTCTACTAGAGATCTTACTAATTCTACCTAAACTAACTCTTTTAAGGATATAATTATTTATTTCTTTCTTTCTAATATATTATATAGTATTTTCTATACTTCTTTATTTTATTTTTAGTATAGTAGCTATTATTTCTATAGAGATATTTATTTTTAAAAGAAGAGAAACTTTAGTTTTAAGTTTAAAAAGAGTAGGAGCTATTTTATAGCTATTTTAAAGAAATAGGTATAAAGAATTTTTTTTCTAAAAGATTTTATTAATATTAAACCTACCCTAAAAATATTATATAATTAGGGCTTACCTAACTAGTATAGAAATTTTTAAAAATTAAATATTAAAATAATTAGGTAAGAAACCTATCTTAAAGAATTACCTACGTAATTAACACTAAACCTATTTAAGCTAGTAAAAAAATAAGATTTTTTCTAATACTAGTTAAAAAGTTATAGGTCTTTACTTTTTTAAAAAAAAAGATTAGGTTTTTACCTATTAGATAAACTTTAATATTACTTACTAATATAGTTTTTTAAATACTAGTATTAAAGAAGAGGTTCTTTGTACTAAAACTATATAGTTTTTATAATTATAGCCCTTTTACTTGTAGAGTTATATAGGTTTAAAAATCTATAAAAAAAAGTATACTTTTTCTTTCTATTACCCTACTATAGTATAATAAGTTACTTATTACTAGAAAGTAACCTTTTTTTTATATTCTTTTTTAAATTATAATATTATTAATATATAATATTTTTAATATTTTATAATATTTTTAATATTTTATAATATTTTTAATATATTATAATATTTTTTATATTTTATAACTTCTCTATAATTATATATTAAGTATTAGTAAATAAGGAGTATACTATTCTACTAGTATTATATTAGTTAATACTTACTTAATTAAGTCTAGTATTATAGGTATTCTTCTTCTTTATTATAAATAATACTATTCTTTAAAGTATTTTAATAAATCTATATAGTATTTCTAGATATTTCTTTATTAGTAAATAGTTATAATAGTAGCTTTATATAAAAAAAAAAAAAAAAAAAAGGTTAAAATAATTAAGAATTTATAAATAATTAAAAATTAGTAAAAATACTTAGTTAAGTAGAAAAAATAACTAGAATAATATATTATTTAAGAATTAAAAGAAAACCTTATAAACTATAAAAAACTATTAAAGGACTTTTATTAATTAATAGTAAAAATTTAATTCTAAAAGAATTAGCTAATAGGGATATTAGTTTAAAATTAGAAAAAAAATTAAAAAAAAACTAATAATAAAATAATTAGTCTATAATTAGTCTAAGTTAGTTAAAAGTCTATATAATAGTAATATAAAAATAGTACTAGTATATATACTTTTTAAATTCTTTTTTTTATATAATTTAGTATACTAAATATATAAATATTATAAGTTATAAATAACTACTTTTTTTTTTACTTCTATAATCTCTATTTTTAGGTAAGTAATTTTAGTATTAATATAAAAAAAAAAAAAATATTTTTTATACTTTTTAAACTAAATATATTTCTATTAGCCTTATACTAGTTTTATTTTAACTAGCTTAGTACTATATCCTTTTTAATTACCCTATATATAGATACTAGATATACCTTAATTACTTTTTTAGTCCCCCTTTATTTATATATTAGTAAAGTATAATACGCCTTTTTATCCCCCTACTTTATTAAGTTACCCTATTTTATAATAAATCTCTATAATATATATTTCTATTTTTTTTTAAATATTTAAAAACTATACTCTATATAAATAATAATATATAAATATACTTTTTAATTAAAGTATTTATAATATATATATTATAGAGATTTACTATAAAGTAGAGTAACTTAATAAAGTAGGGGGGATAAAAAGATATATTATACTTTACTAATATATAAATAAAGGGGGACTAAAAAAGTAGCTAAGGCTTATCTAGTATCTATATATAGGCTAAGTAAAAAGGATATAGTACTAAGCTATTTAAAATAGACTTTATAATATATTTTAAAACCTTTTTCTCTATATAATTAATATACTTTATTAATATTATTAGACTATAATAATAAACTTTATTAGTATAAATATAATAATAATTAGTTAATAATTATTTTACTATATTAGATATAGTTAAAAAGGTTTAAAAAATTTAAAAGAGAATATAGTTTTAAATTTAAAAATATAAAAAAAAAAAAACTTTTATATTCTTAAATTATACTATAATAATAGATTATAAAGTAATAATAAGGTATTAGAATAATAATTTAAAAAAAAAGATAATATTATAATTATAATAAAACTAGACTAAAAAAAAAATTTATATATAAAATATTAATAATAAAAATAAAACTAATAAGTATTTATATATAAATTTATAAAGTAGCTTATATTATAAATTATATATTATAGAGGTTTACTATAAGGTAGAATAATTTAATAAAATAGAGGGGATAAAAAGATATATTATACTTTACTAATATATAAATAAAGAATAACTAAAAAAATAGCTAAGACTTATTTAGTATCTATATATAGGCTAACTAAAAAGGGTATAGCTTATAAATTATATAACTATAATTTTACTAAAAGTATAAAATTTTAAAAGTACTAAATCTTAATAAAAGTAGAGTAAATATTTCTATTAAAAGAATAGAATTTATAGAAGTAAACTAAGGGATTCTAGAATAATAAAAATTAAAATAACTAGTATAGCTATACTCTTTTTAGTTAGCCTATATATAAATACTAAATAAGTTTTAGTTACTTTTTTAGTCTTTTTTTATTTATATATTAGTAAAGTATAATATACTTTTTTATTTCTTTTACTTTATTAGTTTACCCGCCCTTATAGTAATTATATATAATATATAACTAGTATATAATTTAAAAAGATTTTTATATAGTTTTTATTTTTTATAATTAATTTAAAATATTATTTAGAAGTAGTTTACTTTTATAGTTAAATTAAAACTATTTATATATATATAAATACTTAGTCTTCTCTTAGTATTATTATATTATATTCTATTATAATATTAAATTATTATTTAATTTTATATTTACCTTTATTTTATCTTATTCCTTAAATAATTCTTAAGGTATAAACCTAAATTAGATATATAGAAAACCCCTTATAATATTATTCTAAAATTATACTTATAGAACTAAACTAAATTATAATTTTTTTTTATATATATTTCTTTTAAAATAGTATTTATTTTTATATTTATAGGCCTATTATTACTTATTTTATAAATATTTTAAATTTTTAATTTTTAGAAATACTTTTTATCTATATTATACTACTATATAAATATTTATATTAAATTTTAATAAAAAAAATATATAGTAGAATCTTATATAGTTTAATTAATTTATTTAATTAATTCTTTAGAAATAGTATATTACTATTCTAGACTAGTACCTTATATAAGGAAAAAAAAACTACTATAGTATTTTAAAAGTAGTGTCTAGAAGTCTTTTCTCTTATTAATAGCCAAGTCTTAGACTATTCTTGGCTTACTTATTATAGTTAAGGGTCCATACACTAGTATGCTGCCCCAGTGTTACAAGCGCTTTAATTGGATCTAGATGCGGAGATGTTTCTTATCTGATCAATGGATTCCACAGTTTCTCGGCCGCGCATCTTATCAGATCATCGATTCTCCTGGGCACACCACCATCTCGAAGTCTTATCAGACCACCCAAGGAGGCTATGGAAGGGTTTATTCTCTAATTCCTTGGCTCCGCTTTCGGGGTGTTGGCAGGAGCAAATTTTTCTCCTCGTATTTGTGTGGACGGATGGATACATGTTTATGCCTATTAAACAAGCTCTCTTCACTTGTATCACGACTGAATTCCGTCTTTACCCTGCAAAGTCAGTTAGTCACGATTATCTTTGCTCACCATGAGCCTCACGGTTGAAGGACCGCAGCCAACGGCTGCAATCGGACGCCTTCCAGCCATACTAGACATTGAAAAGAGTGGCCATTCCGACGTTAAACCTTCTGAGGGCAGTGATGTGCCAGAGGGCAACGGGTCCGAAGACTTTCAACAAGGTGTCGAGCGTGTGCGCGCAATTACAGCCATATGGAGTAACACTACTCTTATCAGCATGTTCATTTTGTACGCTGATGTGACCTCATGGCTGCCCCCCGAAGAAGCTAACAGAACCTAGACTGTACCTCATTCACTTCGTCGACATGTTTCAGAACTACGTCGATTCGGCCCTCAATCCCTACATAACATCGTCATTTGCTAAACACGGACTGCTCAATGTTGGCAGCGTTATATCTACCGCGTTAGGAGGCTGCACTCCTCTTGCGACAGCCAAGGCTATCGATATTTGGGGCCGGGTGGAGGGTTTCGTGTTCATGCTCGTAGTCGCTGTCGTCGGCATGATCATGAAAGCTACCTGCCATAATGTGGAGACTTACATCGCAGCCCATGTATTATACTGGACTGGTCACATCGGGGTTATCTACGTGGTCAATGTTATGTGCGCCGACATGACATCACTGAAGAATCGTATGATCATCTTTGGGATCAACGGGACCCCCCGTATTGTCGCTACTTTTACTGCACCCCGCGTCGCGGCAGCTTTCCTAAAATACGTCAACTTCCGATGGGCATTTGGTGCTTTCGCGATTATACTGGTCTGTTGCAGTTTACCGGCTATGAGCGTCATGGTATTCATGTATCGTAAAGCTCGCCGAGCTGGTTTGGCCAGAAGAGAACGATCGGGGCGCAACGTGTTGCAGTCACTCGGCTTCTATTTCGTCGAGTTTGACAGTACGTATGGTACAACCTCGATAAGGGCTCTCACTAACGTCCTTAGTCTTTGGAATCCTGCTTCTTATGTTCGCATTCTGCCTTTTTATGCTTCCCTTCACTCTCGTGAACTATGCGCCGAACGGATGGAAGACTGGTTACATCATCGCTATGGTCGTACTTGGCATCCTCTTATTTCCCACCTTCGCCGTGTATGAGCGTTACGTGGCACCCGTCCCATTCCTGCCGTGGAAGTATCTCAAGGACCCTACTATCGTTGGCTCTTGCGTCCTTTACGGCGTCATGTTCCTGTCGGTCTTCTGCTGGAACGGATACTATGGTACATACTTGCAAGTCGTCCACCGTCTGTCTTTGGAGAACGCCAATTACGTCCTCAATTCTTTCGCACTCACCTCGTCGGTATTTGGTCCCTTTATTGGATGGCTTATCAGTGGCACTGGCAACTTCAAATGGATTGCAATGGCTGGTGTACCAATCACTCTCCTAGGAACTGCATTGCTTATTCCATTACGTTCGCCAAGTACGAACCCTGGCGTTCTCGCTTTCATGCAAATACTCGTTGGCCTTGGAACGGGTATATTCGCAACGTGTGGTCAACTAGCTGTTATGGCGCCTGTTAGTCACCAGCAGATTGCCGTGGTCAACGCGCTGTGGGGACTTTTCGGAGGCTTCGGTTCTTCGATCGGGTTTTCCATCGCAGGTGCCATCTGGACCAGTACACTCCCGCAGCAGCTACACAAACGTTTGCCAGAAGAATCTAAAAGCCGGACTATGGAGATTTTTGGCGATATCTTAGTGCAGATGAGCTTTGCTGATGGTACTCCTGAGCGCGATGCTGTTGTTGGTGCCTTCGCGTATACTGAGCGTCTTATGGTTATTGCTGGTACCTGCTTTATCCCGCTATGTTTCGCGTCTATCTGGTTTTGGAAGAATATTAATGTTAAGAAGGTAGAGGAGGAGAGTGGTAAACAGACAAAGGGTAATGTTTTCTAGATACTATAAACTTATAAACGTTCTGCGGAGGCAGTTGTACGCACTTAATGGCTTTAATGCATTTGTTATAAGCCAGCTCACTTTACGCTGGCCCTTTACTAAACCAGCGATAAATATCTATCACACTTACGAATGCGACGGGCGCCACTCGTCAAATGAGCAGGGGTCATGTTTGAAATGCAGATCCCGTTGTCAGCGTAAGCTGAAGAGAGCCCCACGGACCTCCTACTGCCATTCCTCGACAGTTAATGGCGCAGCTTGGGAATAAGGTTTCAAATCAAGTTCGGCCGGTCCCTTCCCCGTAAGTGCCCATCCACTCATTTTTGCTTGTCATATGCTTCGCTGGTGGTTTCTAGTTTGCCAAGCTGTAAGCATGACAATGAAATGCAGGCCCTGTCACATTCAAAACGGCGACCTGAATCCTGATGGCTAAGTTTGTTCGCTTGCGGGCCCGCTCACGATTTGTTGCTGCCTCGGGTTTCCGCTCATACACCGGGCCTCGTGTTTGTTTTTTCAGGCCCTCTGAACCTACACTGTATCTTTTGTCTCCTGCCTTCTCTGCCAGAAAGTTCCAAACTCTTTGAAGTGGCCCAATGATGGCTGGTGAGCACCATTCAGACCGATCCGGAACAGGCAAGGTCGTTAATATAACGTCCACTATCCTAATGACATTCTTTGGCATGTGGAGACTGATTGTCCGCTTCAGGATCAATCCACGCCTAGGTTAGACTAAGTATGATAACTCATGCTCGTGTCAAACTAACAGTTTCAGGTTGGAGTGACTACTGGATTGTACTCGCTCTTGTATGTGGCATCTTCACTATCTACGCAGCAATATTGCTAACCACCTTAGCTATCCGCCGAGATAGGCCATGGCTGGGCACTCGCTTCACTGTACAGCGGTGAGGGACGCCTAGATGTAGACATCAACATTGAAATCAAAGCAAGGGTCCGATTTCTTACCTTTATCGGCGGAGCATTCAACACCTACGCTGTCGGATTTGCTAAGCTGTCTATTTGTGCTTACCTTCTCGGCTTGAACTTCTCGCACATCTATCGACGGTTCGTCTACAGTTCTATCATGATCATCTTGATCTGCAACTTCACGCTGCCAATGATGTCGCATTGGGTATCATGTCGGCCCGTACAGGCAAGCTGGGATGTCAGAATAAAAAGCCCTGACTGTTGGCCAGTCACGTTCAAGACGACAGTGGCATATATTCAGGGCGGGTCTAATGTAGTCACGGACTTGTTGTATGCCGCAGCCCCCATAATATACTTACGGAGAATTCATCTCAGTAGGTACACGAAATGGGGGGTGCGACTAGTATTCCTCATGGCTTTGTTGTAAGTTACAAGTCCGACCAAACTCACAGTGCCTCATCAAAGCTTTTGGTGTCCAGAGTTGCTCTTTGCTGAGCTCTACTACCCGAACTTTTGGATTGGCGCAGTTCTATACACGGCTCTAATGTTTGCCATCAGTGGTACAGCAGTGTCCATCGCCAAAATCTATCAATTCGGTTATCTGTTGCTGAAAGTCAAAACCGACACCGTTTACCATACCGTCACCACCACTGCCCTTAGTGTAAGCGAAAATTCTTTGTGCATCATCGTTGCTTGTCTGCCGCCGCTTCGCCGTACGTTCGACGATTTGCTCAAGAAAGTCTTGCCTCGCCGTGTACTTCAGAGCATCGGTGCTCTGAATTCCCGCCCTGGTTATGACTTACCGACCATCTATACCACCAAAATAAACTCGGATGGCGAGCATTCACATAATATTCCGTCTGATAAGGATTATGTCGAGGGCATACACGGTCGAATCATTTGCAGGTCACCAAAATCAGTTGCATGCGAAGAGCGCGTTGCGGCGGTGTTTGGAAAGAGTAGAGGGAAATATTGCGCTATTCGTGGCCGTGGTTAAACAATTACGAGCAATACTTTGTTGGTTTCTGCTCGAGATCTATTCCCGGGTCGTAAGACGGAAGCCCAGCATCGCGTTCTTCGTGCGGAAATTAGCACTTCTGCAGGTGGATAAGCACGACCTTCATGCCTCATCAATCAGATGTATGTGGAAGCTTAAACACGATTCGAGCGTACATGGCCCTATGCATATGAACCTAACTCTAAAAGCATTCGTGCAAGCATGACAGCCTGAATTACGTGATCCCGTCATCCACTTTTCGTCTGATCAAGACTTCAACCCTTATGTCTGCCACAGGAAGTGAAGGCCGACTCTTCGATCTACAGAGCGAGTCACCGAGAGAATCTTAGGTATGTTATGTGCAATGCAGGGGACATGAGTAGAGCACGACTACTTAGCGTCGCTCTGTAAGCAGGAAGAATCAGGTTAGTATCGACTATACAGCCATTCCATTGACACGGTAATATAGCTCTGAGTGGAGCAGTCCAGAAGCGGCACATTACAAGCTACGCACTTGGCCCTCTCACCCACCACGCATGTATCGCCACTCGCCGTGTGGCGATTCTACCCTCACGCAGCTTGGGAAATATGACATGGGACATGTTTATAATCTTAAGGCGCGCAACGTGGTGAAGAGGTCAGTCCTATATGTACGGAGCGAGGTATGTGCGCTGAGCTGGAAACAGTTTGCGCCTGGAGACTTGCGCATTTGGAAAGATGTTGGAAAGCGTGGTTTACTGCGCTAGTGAACACTAGCTAATTCGAGGTTAGAGGGTGAGGGCGAAGTTGAATCGGTTGGTAGGCTTTTCGTCTGGAAGGGAGGGGGCTAAAAGGCGCAGTGGTGGGGTGAGATGGTTCCACGACCGTTCGCTACCGAGGCGATTCTGGCCGGGATCTAGGGCTTCAACGTTTTGGACTCAAACACAGCTTGTGTTCGCGTGTAGACCTGTAGACAGTTTAGATACCTGTCCATGTCTACGGTCATGTGGCAGGCTTCATCTTGGCTCTCACACTGTAGACCTTTCAGTAGGCATGCGATGAGATCACCGAATGATGTAGACATAGCTGACCCATGGGTATTTGGTGGATCAGTCAAGATAAATGTTATGGAGCTACACGTTGGTTGTCGGGGGCTCCTTCGTCGGCCCACCTCCCTTGTCTGTTCCTCTTGCCGCTCTCCACGATTCCCCAAAGTACGATTGCATAATGGGCAACATCACCAGAACCGTCACTACAAGCCCCAAAGCTAAGAATGTTGGCCCACTTCTTATGCATTCTATGATCTTTTCCAATACGGCAACACCGATGGCAGCAAACACGGATCGTGCGAGGTTGCTCGCAGCCGACGCTGCACCCGAGTCGTCATTTGGCCACAGGTCTGAGATAAGTGTGTGTTGTACGCCGCAAGTTGCGTGTGCCGTCGCTGCGATGAGGAATTGAAGCAATAAAGGTATACAAATCCAGCCGCCCAGAGACGTCAGACTGGGGTATGCAAGTGTATCCGTAGCATGCAAGCGAAATGACCAGTATAATGATAAATATTAGGACGCGCTTCAAACGCACATGTTCGAGGGGAAAATCAGACGGTATCGAGTGTCGAGAAAGAGTGGTGTTCGAAGGTAGGAAATGCGTATGTTTGTAAGCCGAGTATGCGCGTTTGAGGTCGCTGTCCAGCAAGTTGCCAATGAGAGCCGAGCCTGCAATGGCGCCGAGAAAGTTGGGAACAAAAGCCAGGCCGACGAAGGCTTCGTTGACCCCGAAAGCCTTCTGGAAAAGTGTGGTCGTACTGACCGTCACCATCATCCAGACCATGAAGACTATGCTGTTGAAGGTGAGGCTTAAGAGGACACCACGGTCTTGGAAAAGGTAAAGTGGCCCCAGAAACTTCTTCCTCGGCGTGATAGGTCTTGCAGCAAGCTGCAAACCCTCTTTCATGTGTATAGGCTTTCCAAAGAACTTACATTTCCACACCAACGGCTCATGTATGTTCATCAAAGGTATGGAACCGTTGCCCGCAATACTGCGAAGCGTCTCGGGCAATAGAAACGCAATTGCCACAAGTATTGTCGTCGCCAGCGCGAACAAGAGGACAAACAGACACCTAAAATCCGTCCAACTGGACAGTAGCCCGCCGAGAATTGGCGATAGAAGTAAAGTCCCGTTGCGGACAGCGTGAAAAAAGCCGTGAAACTGGTCGCATTCGGGTGGCGTGGAGATGTCGCGAATGATGCTATATCCAACAGACACCGTGGATGCAATGCTGGCTGCCTGCGTCATGCGGAAGAACAACAGGACGGTGTAATTTGGTGAGAAACTCAAGACAACGCAGGAGGTAACGTAGAGAGAGAAGGCAGCGAGGTAGACCGATCGGCGACCGAAACCATCAGACAGAGGACCCCAAAAAAGCGGTGCAACTCCTTGCATCATCAAATACGCCATGATGGTCAAGTTGGTGGCCTCAACACCGATTTTCATATCCTTATATTGTAGAGATTCACTATGAGGTAGGGTGACTCAATGAAGTAGGGGGGACAAAAAGGCGCGTTGTGCTTTTGCCAATGCACGAACAAAGGGGGACCAAAAAAGCGGCTAAGGCGCGCCCAGCGTCTGTGCGCAGGCTAACCAAAAAGGGCGTAACATACCGTAGAGTTTTTCTACTGCCGGTTGACCAGGGTGTTTAGCGATCTAATCGTAAAACAGGATAGGTCGTAAAAGCGGGTTAGACGTCATAAATAGCTTCTTTTATTGGTTTAAGGTGCCAACTAGCTCAACTGGGAGCATCCAATTTCTACGGTATCCTTATTACCATTAGTAGCAGCTCTTCGGTCGTATCGCGGGATTCATACTGTAGCAATTCGTCCCAGAGCTGGAAGGTACATGTTGAACGTGAGCATCGGGAAAGAGGCGGCCGCACCCGCGAGTGTCACCAACATCCACTTCTCTCTCAAAGTGTACAAATGATACGGCTCTTGGATGTTCTCTTCGCTCGTTGTCACCGAAGTGATTTTCCCATCTCGTACCGATCCAATCGCCTTCCCAATGGTCCCTTCTGACGACGTCCGATGTTCGATGAGGCTTTGCCGCCTTGTAAACGCCGCCTGCGTCGTCTGCCCGTTGTCTAGCGTCTGTGTGAAGTCGAATCCGGTTTGCCGTAAATGCTCAGGATCGAACTGATGCCGGAAGGAGAACATGCGAATGTTGGAGTTGCCCATGGCATACACGCCGGACCCAATCTCGCGCCATCCCTCTAACGTCGTGAATCTTTTCGATATGCGTCTCCCGATGACGGATATTGTGCTGCCTCGAACAGATGGCTCATACAGCGAGCCCATATCCGCGATGTCGCGGATGTCCAACAAAGAGAGGATGCAAGCCTGAGGACGCGAGCATACTAGGAGGAAAGTTGATGTCTGCAACTTTCAAATCATGCCACAGACCAAGGAAGGTGACTGGCGATGGTTTGGGAAACTGATGCTTTGAATTTTGCCATGTGGTGGCGTT
This sequence comes from Karstenula rhodostoma CBS 690.94, assembly GCA_010093485.1. Taxonomy (NCBI): domain Eukaryota; kingdom Fungi; phylum Ascomycota; class Dothideomycetes; order Pleosporales; family Didymosphaeriaceae; genus Karstenula; species Karstenula rhodostoma. Next base: position 1,350,170 of record MU001506.1, on the reverse strand, counting down.
CTGGACCGTTGATTTGCGAAACGCTGCATGTCTGATGCGCAGGACGGGCACGAACGTAACCGAGCAATTGGGGTGTAGGAACGTCGCATCATGTTAGATCCGACCAAGGACGAATCGTACCACCCGAGGCACGACAATGCGCCGCTAATTCTGCTGAAAAGGTGTCCAAAGCAATGCTACGTCACAGTATCCATGGCCGACCAACCCCGTTGAGTTGGGAGCGCTGAAAGGTGGTTCCACCCATTGTTTCACGCACAAGTACTTGCTCGCATCTGAAGGCATCTTCGAAGCGGGCATATGCTGTGGGGAAAGGATCAAGGGCAGCTGATGAGTGTCGTGAATGGTCGATCTCGGGCTTAGCACAGTGCTGATGAGCGTGCGCACAAGTTGTCAGGCTAGTACGGTCGAGAGGTAATTTGAAAGTTGGGAGAGGCAGACGTAGGTCTAGCGCCTAGTTCCAAAATGAAATGGAAAAGGCGTCAGCTACCGCGGACCAGCGTGGCAACGGAGCTGGCTGCTGGGGTAGGGAGGTGGTTCGAGGGCGGGCATGACATGCTGATAGGCAATCTGACCTGAGTCAGCCGCACGCGTGGGCGTGGACATGGGCATGTAGGGAGATTGGAACGGCAAGGGGACGACGGTTCTGCCACGGACGCGGCACGTTAGCCGACGTGGTGTCAGCCGTGGTCACGGTGCAGGAAGGCGGTCCGGCTGTTGCTCTGCCGGCATGGTCGACGGCGGGCGCGATGGGCCGTGGCATGGCAGCGGGGGACGGCGGGCGCGAGGGCGAGGGCGAGGGCGGAAGCTGAGCAGCGAGCGGGCGCGTGTGGTGTTGAGGTCTGGGGGCGTCGTGGCCATATGTATGCCATGCTCTGGAGGCCACCGGCACCAGGACGCGGGCCGAGAGGCCGAGACAGAGAGGGACTCGCGGGCCGGGGCCGGCTCTGGCTGCGGCAGAGGGAACGAGAGTGGCTCGGAGGAAGGCGCTAACGCCAGCGCGTGCAGTATTAGTAACTAGATTAAAATAAGGGCTTTAGGCCCCTAGCTATAGAGTACTTTACTTACTATAAAATTATATAAAACTAAAACTATATATTATTTAAATTTTATTAAATATATTAAATATATTTTAGTATTTTAGTATATTTTTTTTTAATATAAAGTTATTATTATAACTACTTAGTATAGTCTATATTTTAATCTAGGCCTATAGAATTATATAATATATCTATAATAAAAAAAATCTTTTTATTCTTTTTTAATATTTATTTATTTATTTATTTTTAGACTTTTATTTATATATTTTTAATTATTAGTATAATAATAACTAAAAGTTATTTAAATACTAACTTTTTTACTTATTTATATTTATTAATATTCTTAATTTATATTTTTTATTTATAGTTTATAATTTAGTATATTATTTTATTACTATTACTATTATATTATAATTATAGTAAAATTAGACTAAAAGAAAGAAAAGAATTATATATAAAATATTAATAATAAAAATAAAATTAATAGGTATTTATATATAAACCTATAGGGTAGCTTATATTATAAATTATATAATTATAATTCTATTAAAAATATAAGATTTTATAAATACTAGATTTTAGTAAAAGTAAAATAGATACTTCTATTAAAAGGGTAGAATCTATAAGAATAAACTAGAGAATTCTAAAATAGTAAGAATTAAAATAACTAGTATATAATTTAAGAGAATTTCTATATAATTTCTATTCTTTATAGTTAACTTAAAATATTATTTAGAAGTAGTTTACTTTTATAACTAAATTAAAACTATTTATATATATATAAATACTTAGTTTTTATTTAGTATTATTATATTCTATTTTATTATAGTATAAAATTATTATCTAATTTTATATTTACCTCTATTATATTTTATTTCTTAAATAATTTTTAAGGTATAGACTTAGATTAGATATATAGAAAACCCCTTATAATACTTTAACTATTTAAAGGTTTAAGTTAATATAGTATTTCTAAATATATTTACTAGTATAGAAGACTTAAGTAGGAGCTTAGTTTTAGACTTAGCTAGTAGTCTAGCTACTTTTTTAGCTATATAAGCTAAGAAAATAAAGTAGCTTAAAATTTAGTTAGTTACTATTTTAAAGTAGGTATAAACCCTAGTAGTAATAACTAATCTAATATAAGTTAATTTTAAAATTCTAAAAAATTATAATAGAAAAGTTAAGAGTAATTTTAAAATTTTTATTATAAATATAGAATTATATTATAAATATAATAATAATATATTTAGAAATAACTAGACTAAGGTTTTAGTAGCTATAATATATATAATAGAAAAGGCTATAAAATAAATATACCCTATAGTTAAAAACTTTCTAGTATAAAATATATTACTAATCTATATAAACTAAATTAGTATATTTATAATAAACCTTTATTATCTATAAAGATAAAAGAGGAAGTATATAATAACTATATAAAAATTATAGTATAGAAAAAAAAAGAATTTAAGAGAGTATAATTAGTAGGGCTAAATAGGCTAGAACTACCTAACTATATTAAAGAGGTATTTTACCTAGTATTATACTACTATTAAGGTAGTACTAAATTATCTACTAAACCCTAGAGAGTAGTATTTTCCTTAAAAACCTAATTAATAAAAACCTATTACTACTATAAACTTTATTCTTTATATATAAATACCCTAAAGTATAATTAGTAAATAGAAATATTAGTTCTAATACCTAGCCTAATACTTATATATAAGTCTAGCGCTAGGTAAACTAAAATAATATATTCTAGTAAGAACTAATTACTTTAGTAAATTAGTAAATATACTAGATATTATATTTTATAATAGTAATATACTTAGTATAGATATAGGCTAGTAGTATACCTAAATTTAATTAATAAATATAATAAAGTCTAATACTAGAACTAATACTTATACTTAAAAAAATAAACTAAAAAGGCCTTAGAGGCTTTCTAAAGAGCTATAATAGTATTAGACTAAAAGTAAAGACTATAGATTAGGTCTTTATTAATAGTCTTAGGAAGAGTATAGTAGGTAAAGTAAAAGATACTATAATTAATAACTACCTCCTTTACTAGGTACTAGAATAGTAGCTTAGAAATAAGTAGGTTAATACTCTTCTAAAATTAGTAAATCTTATAAAGAGCTATAGCTAGAGAATATTAGCCTAATACTAGCCTAATACTAGTACTATACTTACTACTAAGTTTATAGTAGTAAGGCTTTTTAATATTACTAGTAATTAAAGTAGATTACTAAGCCTTAGTAGGTAAATTAGAAATAATAGTTTTATAAGGGGTTTTAGTAGCTATTAGATAACTAAATAGACTAGCTATAATATATAAGTATAGGGCTAATACTTAGGACTAATATCTAACTTACCTTAAGCCTTAGCCTTACCCTTACCTTTACTACTAATAGGGCGCGAAGGCTTAATCTTTCTATATAGTACTATACTAGTAAATTTATAAAAATTATTTATAGGTAGGATTAATTAAAGAGGGTTAATAGTTTATAGTATTAAGGTAAAGAAGAGAAAAAGTAAAAAAATAGAAACTATAGTACTTATATAGATTATATAATAGGCTTACTTAGTATATATATATAATATAAGTAAAAGTAAACTAGAAAAAAGTAAAAATAAAAGGTAATAAATTAGAAAAAAAGCTTTATATTTATAAAAACTTAACCTATTTAAGCTATTATAAGTATATATAAGGTATTAAATAGTATTAGTCTATATAGTAAAAAAAGTAATAAAATATTCCTACTTTTAGGTAAGGTATATTTACCTTTACTTTAGTAAGTAAGTTATAAAGGCACCTTAGTATTTATAATAAAAATAAAAAGTAAATATATTCTAACTTTATAAAAACTTAATATATTTAAGCTATCTTAAGTATATATAGAGTATTAGATAATATTAGTCTATATAGTAAAAAAAGTAATAGAATATTTCTATTTTTAGGTAAGGTATATTTATCTTTACTTAAGTAAGTAAAGGTACTTTAGTATTTATAGTATAAGTACTTAATAGATAGGTATATAATAGTAGGGTTTAATTATATAAGGTTTACTTATAATATTTATTAATAACTTCTTTTATTTACCTTTATTACCTTTCTTCTATACTCTATATTATAGGACTATATAGTTATTTATCCTATATCTAATATCTACCTATTACCTTATACCTAATACTTACCTAATACCTCTACTATAGTAGACCTACCTAATATTAAGTAGTATAAAGATACTAGAAAGTACTCTTTAAATAAGAGTATAAAGAAAAATATAGCTACTTAAATAAAAAAGACTAGTAAAGAGCTTACTATAGAGTATAATAAAATAGTAGATAATATATATTACTTTAAGTTCTAAAAAAATACCTTTCTACTAGCTATATAGCTAATTATTAATTAGCTACTAATAAGAGACTAGCCTAATATACTAAAATAGTTATATATCTAGTTAAATAATATATATAATATAATATAGTAAGTTAAAAAAGTATTAGGTAGTATTAGGTACTAATATATTTAATAGTTTTAATACTAGAACTATTTAATACTATAAGGTAGTAGCCTATACTAGCTAAGATATTAGTAAAATTAAGGCTAAGTAGTTTATAGAGAAGTAAGCTTAGTATTTTAATATCCCTAATTTTCCTACTCTAACTCTAATAATACTAATATCTACTTAATTACCTAATACCTTAACTAATACTAGAGCCTTATTATTAAAGATTTTAGACTAGTAATTACTTAACCTATCTACTATTCTTAAGAGAAATAAGAAAGAAAAAGTTAAAGTAGACTAGGAGGCCTTTAAATAAGAAGTTCTTAATACTAAAATTAGTATTAAAAATATAGCTATACTTAATACCTAGATTATTATAAGGGATAAGACTACTAAATACTTTAAAACTCTATATAAGAAGTAGAACTATCTTTACTAGAGTTTTAAAATCTTTTTTAATAACCTATAAGATAAAGATCTTCTATTTATAAGTATATAAGTATTCTAAAACTAATACCTTACTAATACCTACTAGATATAAATTAAATAAATACTAGCTAGATTAAATATATAAGTTTAGAATTTAATTCTAATAAAGAAAATATTAGCTTAAAAGAGTATAAAGATAAGTTCCTATTTAAACTATAGTATTCTTAACTAATTTAATATAGTACTATATACTATATAAGGTAACCTTATTAGCTATATAATATCTCTCTATATATAAGACTTTAAAAATTACTTACCTACTATTTATAATTCTATAGTTTAAGTAGGAAAGGGTACTTATTAGTCTATTCTATATAGCCTAATTTACTAGCTTCTTCTACTAATTTATAGTCTATATAGTATACTAGAATATATATAAAAAGGGTATTACTCTACTACTTCCTAGTCTATATATAAGGGTTAATTTAACCTAAGATTAAATCCCCTTATAGGATATTTACCTACCTTTAAGCTTAGGCCTTATCTAGTAGCCTATATATAGATTAGTTAGTAGATTTTAAATACCTAATATATAAAGAGTCCCTCTCTAGGACCTTCTCTATTTTAGTATCTTAAGTTTAGTTTTAATTTATATAGTTTCTTCTATCTATCTAATTCTAAGAGTATTTACTCTATTTAGCTATATCCTAGCCTTATATTAAACTTAAGACCCCTTTTTTTAGCTAGAGATTAGTAACTATAATATCTACCTTTAGCTCTTTAGGTATAGAAAGGTTTATTAAAATCCTAAAATTTTTCTTTAGATTAGCTATTAAGGCGCTAGAATATCCTCTAAAATCCTTATTAAAGGCTAGCTATTAAGGTACTAGAATATCCTCTAAAGTCCTTATTAAAGACTAGCTATTAAAATACTAGAATATCCTTTAAAGTCCTTATTAAAAACTAGCTATTAAGGTACTAGAATATCCTCTAAAATCCTTATTAAAGGCTAGCTATTAAGGTACTAGAATATCCTCTAAAGTCCTTATTAAAGACTAGCTATTAAGGTACTAGAATATCCTCCTAGATTTTTTAAACTCCCTTAAAGACCTACTAATATTAGGTACCTTTAGTAAAATTAACTACTATAAAGATTAAATCCCTTTTAAATAGAAGCGCGTATCTATTATAAGTATATTAAAAATAATATATATATTCTTAGTAAATAGGCTTAAAATATAATTAACTATCTACTTATTACTTATATCTTACCTACTTAAATCTACCTTTTACCCTTATAGTAAATATTAATTTATATAATATCTCTATTTTAGATAACCCTTTCTTTTTATCTACTTTACCTCTAAATAGCTCTATACCTACTATACTACTATCTATAACTAAGTATATAAAAATAAAACCTCTAGTATCTAAATAGTTTATTAATAGGAATCTAATACCTTTTTTTTAGAGCTATACTAGGACTTACTTTATAAGCTATACTACTAAAGTAATAATAGCTTTTAATTTTAGTAAAAAAAACTTTAATAATATTTTAAAAATAAATAACCCCTATTATAGTATAACTATAAGTAAGATACTATATATATTATTTTAAAATTACTTACCTATCCTAATATAAGAATAGGTATTAGTAACTAAACCCTCTAGTATATAACCTTCCTATAAGCTAGAAAACCTACCCTTCTAAATTAAACTTTTCCTATTAAAACTAGGTATTTAGCTACTTAAAGGTACTAAAGAATACCTAGCTAATATTAGTAAGATTAAGAAGGAATTAGGCCTCTATTAGAATCCTAGAACTAGAAACTATAAAGAGAAAGAAAATAATTTTAAGGCTAGTCTATAGATAACTAGACTATAAAAGCTAGAAGAAGTATCTAAATTATATATAGCCTTTACTAATATTAATATAATTATTCTAGACCTAATTACTTTAGATAAAAAATACCTAAAGACCTTAAACTACTAAGATCTAGAGTTTACTACTACTTCTAATATATATATAGACTATATTAAGGCTAATATAGCCCTATTTATTATAAAGTTATAGCTTATAATCTTATCCTAATATATATATAAAGTATAGGACTAGTAATAAAAGCTAGTCTAGTAAAATACTAATCTAAATAATAAAATTAATATTATAATAAACTCCTAGATATAGACTTAAAAAGAAAATAATTATCTATAAACTAAGATTATAAAACTAAAAAAAACTACTAAGGCTAAGAATTAACTAATATAGGTAATAATTAGTAACTTAAATAATAATAATAGCTTTAAGTTACTCTACTAGTTTAGTACTTCCCCTACTAAGCTAGTACTTACTATTAAATATAATACTAAACTAGTTACTCTAAAAATAAATAATTAATAAGGTATAGACTATTCTACTATAGGTTAATATATCCTAAGAGTAAATACCCTTAGTAAACTTTTTTATAAAGTGCTAAACCTTTACTATATAAAATATTAAACTCGCTAGAATAAATACCTATTCCCTAAGGTTCTAGACCCTAATAAGTTTAATAGTAATAAGGCTTAGTTTAAGCTATAGTTCTATTTACTAGAGGTTAAGATTAAGTCTAATATAGATTACTTTTAGTAAAATACTTTTAAAGAATATACTATAGCTATTACTAATTATATTAATATATAGCTAGAAGGTTATACCTTTAAAATTTTTAATATCTAGAAATAGTAGTAATTAACTATATCTCTTATAGATCTATATAACTACCTTTAAATTATATTTATACTACTAAATTAGAATATTAATACCTATACTAACCTCTAGAAAATAATACTTCTATCTAGAGGAAATATAAACTTATTTATTATATAGTATAATATATTTATAAACTAGGCTAGGTTTTATCCTAATAATCCTAAAGAGACGCTTTATAAAAAGCTCTATATAAAGCTTACTAACTAGTTTACCTAGAATACTATTAATCTTACTATAAACTATAATAAATTTTATATTATTATCTATAAGCTATATAAAGCCTATAAGTATAACTATTAGACTAACTATAATTAATTTACTCCTTTTACCCTATACTATTATAAGGAGTTTTTATTATAAATAGTTACTTTAGCCCCTTATTATACTATAGGACTATCTAAAGATACTATAATAAAATTAGCTCTAAAGCGTTAATCTACTAACCCTAGATATAGATACTCTAGGGAGTAGTATTATAAGAATTAGGTATATTATAACTACCTCTCTAAGGACTATATCTACTATAATTACCCTATTAAACCCTATAATAGGTATACTATTACTATTATTATAAAAGTTTAAAAAGAGAATAAGGCTTACTTCTTCCTAGAATCTAGTAATAAATATACCTCTAATAAAGACTCTAAGTTAAACTTTAAATTAGAAAACTAAAGGTACTAGTTAACTCTAGACTAATACCCCTAATAGAAGTAGTAGATATAGAACTAATTAACCTATAGAAGCTAGTATTCTACCCTAAGAAGTATTATACTAACTTTAAAGGTATTTAAATCCTTAATTTATTTAGGGGAATACCTTTTATACTTTCTATAATATTCTAAAATAATAGATATAAGGTTCGTGTATATAGCCTTATTAATTCTAGTATATTTATATATAATCTTATTACCTTATAGCTAGAAAAAGTATTAAGGTACTAACTTAATATTAAGTTAATATAGCTTAAATATCTAATCCCTCTTAAAAGTTTTACTAGTAAGAAGGCCGCCTTAATTAATTACTACTTTTAAGTAGTACTTAATATTAATAAATACCCTATAACTATATAGTTTATCCTATATAAAATAGGAGACTATAACCTTATTATAGAATAAAAATTCTTTAAGAATACTAAGATACTAATTAATTATTATAACTAGTACTTATTATAGCTAGATAATATACTATTATAGGTTATTACTCTACTTATAGTACCGCGCTACCTACTCCTACTAGTTAATAAAAAATACTAGTTTAATACTAACTAATAGAATACTAACTTTAAAAAGGAGGATATTTAATTTTAATAAGTATAATTACTCTATAGGGAATACTCCCCTATAAAGGAGTTTAAGATTTCTATAGAGCCTATAATATTATCTATCTCTCTAATATAGGCTACCCCCTAGAACTATAGTAATTATTAACTACCTTTAGTAGAGCCTATTCTAGATAAGGACTTTATTATAGTATATTATATATTTTTAAATAAGAATAGTAATAAAGCTAAACTACTAGAGTCTAGAGATAAGAATTAGTAATTAGCTAAGTCTAGTATTAAGGATAATACCCTAGTATATAAATATAGTAATAAGTTACTATATAATAATAAATTATTACTAGAAGAATTAACTACCTCTACTAAGCCTAATTCTACTAGAGACCCTAGTAAATAAACTACTAAAAAACTCTTATAAGAGCTAAGGATTAAACTAAAAAACTATTTAAAGAACTAAGTTATTACTACCTTTTACCCTATAGAGTAGCTTTAATATAAGGAAGATTTATATAAGATAAATAAAGTACTATTTAATCTAGGGCTACTATCTCTAGAGGAACCCCCTAAGTATTAAATACTAATAAGGGAATAGCTCCTTAAGGTTAGTATTAATATTTTAACTATCTCTACTATAGTATTTATAGTTAGTATATAAAATATAGAAATTAGCTCTATTAATTAATATAAGTTACTTAAACTTATAGAAGCTAAGTATTATAAGAAGGAAGCTATAGCTAACTCTCTAAAAAAGTCTTAAAAATAGTTACTAATAGAATTTAAAACTAAGCTTCCCTACTATAGATAGGTAGGGATAGATATTTCTTACTTTAGTAAATAAAAGGTAAATACCTTACCCCTATAATAAAAAGGTATTAATTATAATATTATCCTTACTAAGAATATTAGTACTTTAAAGACCTCTTTATTATATTCTATATCCCTTAATAAGCTAGAATTACTATACCTATATATTTAGGATATAGTAAAGAAAGAATTTATCTCCCCTAGTAATACTAGCTTTATCTCCCCTATCTTATATATAAAGAAGTCTAGAGGGGGGTAGTATCTTTATATTAATTATAGGAGACTTAATAGTATTACTAAAAAGAATATTATTTCTATACTATTACTAGAGGAAACTCTTATATACCTATCTAGGGTATATATATTTACTAAACTAGACCTATAATAAGCCTTTTACTATATATAACTTACTAAACACGCCTCTAACCTCTTTATATTTTAAACTTAATATAGTAACTTTAAGTATAATATTCTTCCTTTTAGTATAACTAATAGACTAGTATTATTCTAATACTTTATTAATATAATTCTAGCTAATATAATTAACTTAATTTATATAGTTTATATTAATAATATCCTTATCTACTCTAAGGATCCTCTAGAGTATAAGGCTTATATATCTAAAGTTATTAAATAGCTAAAAAAGTACTACCTCTATTATAATATTAAGAAAAGCGAATTTATTATTTAAGAAATTAAATTTCTAAGTTTTATTATTACTACTAACGGGATTTATAAGGACTCTAAAAAGGAAACTATAGTATAGAACTAAAAAGAGCCTACTAGCCTCTATACCCTCTAATTCTTTTTAGAATTCTATAACTACTATTAGGCTTACCTTAAAAACTATAGATATATTATTTAACCCCTTACTAAGCTAACTAAAAAAGGTACCTAGTATAAGTTTAAAAATAAAAAATACACTACTTTTTAAACTATAAAGGACCTTTTCTACTTAGATAATCTTATTATATAGTACTCCCCCTACTATAAAATATAGATAGAGACTAATACTAGTAATAATATTATTATAGAAGTTATCTTATAGATATAAAATAATAGAACCTAGAAATCTTTTAGTTTCTACTCGTATAAAATAAAACTAGTAGAAATAAATTATAATATTTATAATAAGGAAATACTTACTATTATAGGTAGGTTATATATATAGTATATCTAGCTTATTAGTTTATAGTTAGAAGAGCTATTTACTATTATTATAGACTATTATATACTTAAATACTTCTCTATAAAATAAGAACTTATACCCTACTAGACTTATTAGTTAGAAGTATTATTCTAATATAACTATATAATTATATTTTACCCTAGATCTATAAATATTATAGCTAATATACTATTATAGAAATAGAAAGAACTAGTTATATAAAAGGTAAAAGCTAAATTAGCCTATATAATATACTTCTTCTCCTAATAATAGAATATTACTAACAATAATACTAATAATAAGGACTATAAAATAGTAGTATTAGTTACTACTACTAAGCTAAACTAGTAAAGTAGAGAGACTAAATTATAAAACTTTCCTATTATACTAGTAAACTACCTATTTAAAGTAAATTATACTAACCTAATTTTAAAACTACTTTAAGAGGCTACCTCTAAACTAAATAGTAAGTATAATAGAATACCTTCTAAACTTTTTTTATACTAAGACTATTTAGTTATCCCTAAAACTAGTTAGCTTTAAATAATCCTTATTAATATAGTTTACTCCTACTAGATAACTATATACCCTAGTACTAAAAAGACCTATAAACTTATTTAGAAATTATACTATTAGAGCTATATATATATAGATATTAAATAGTTTATATATAATTATAAGATCTACTACTAGACTAAGCCCCCTTATAATAAGAAGCTAGACCTATTCTAACTACTACCTATTCTAGAGGCTATATAATAAAATATCTCTATAGACTTTAAAAGCTTTCTACTAGACTAAAAGGGCTTTAATAATATTATAGTTTATATATACTATCTAAGTAAATATACCTTTTTACTATTATACTATAAAATAATTACTATAGAATAGACTACCTCCCTTTACTACTAGTATATCTAGAGAATCTTTAGTATCCCTAAATCTATTATATTAGATTAAGGGCTATAGTTTATTTCTAATTTTACTAGTAAACTATATTATCTTATAGATATATAGTAGAAATTTATATTTATAGATTATACCTAAATAAATAGCTAAACTAAGATATATAATAAGTATATTAACTAGTATCTCTATTTATTTATTAATAAATTTTAGAATAACTAGTTAGATCTACTCCCTTTAATAGACTAGGCGTAAGCCTCTTTACCTAATAAATCTACTAGTTTCTCTCTATATAAAATTAAATTTAGCTATAAAGCTAAAGTCTTTTAGAACTAAAGAGATAAAGTTAGGTTATCTAAGAACTCTTCTAATAATATTAGCTCTAAGTAAGCCTATAAGTTTATTACTATTTACCTTAAAACTATTATTTAGATTTATAACTAGGCCTATTAGAACCTTATTATAGTATAAGACTTAATAGTAAAATAAGCTAATAAATACTACTAACTATCTAACTTTATTATTAGTAACTTTATCTATATTACTCTAAAAGGCTTTTTAATATTATATCCCTTTATTAAGCTTAATAAGTAAATATATAGTCTATACTATATTATAGAAATATAAGAGTTATCCTATAAGTTTAAATTACTATTATATATAAAAGTTTATTTAGTATTTTATATAGACTATCTTTAGAAAGTACCTAATAATCTACTTCCTAGATAATACTAACTATAGGAACTACTAACTAAAGTTAATAATACCCTTAAGTAGGAGATATTACTTATTTATAATAGCTAATTAAGCTAGGAAAAACTCTAGTACTAAATAGTATAATAAGGCTATAATCTAGATAATATATAGTATCTAGTATCTAATTTTAGAAATATTCTAAAGCTAGTAGGTAACTTCTATAATACTAATCCTTAGGTAGCTAGGCCCTCTAAGTACCTAGATACTTAGAAGAAAGCTATTCTTAATAAAGTATTCTTAAATAGTAATTCTAAAGATAATACGCCTATTAAGGTAGATAGTTAATAAAGGATTACTTAAAAATAGGCTAGTTAGTATAGTAACTTAATCTAGATAGTCTATCTAGTATCTATAAGGTATACTTATCTTATATTTCTTAATACTATAAAGGATTAAGTTTTATATATTAAACACTTTAAGCCTTTAACTATAATAAGGAATTTAAGGTTTTAAACTAGATCTTAACCTCTCCTTATAGGATTAGGGAACCCTATATAATATATATATAATAGCGCGTAGCTAACTACTTAGAAAAATTCTAAATAAAGATATTTTTATATAGGAAATTATAAAGCCCTATATAATTATACTAGAATAGAATACTCTAATCTAGTCTATAACTATATAAGTTTAATAAAAAATTTTTTAAAGGTATAGAGGATATTTTTTTTATTTTTATTTTTTTCTCTCTAAATTAATTTATTCTTTTCTTTTTTTTTATAGATATAGGTATTCTTATAGTCCTTAAGGACTATTAAGACCCTAGATCGCGCTTAGAGGGGGGTAGTATAAGGGTTAATTTAACCTAAGGTTAAATCCCTTTATAGAATATTTACTTATTTTTAAGTTTAGGCCTTATCTAGTAGTCTATATATAGATTAGTTAGTAAATCTTAAATACCTAGTATATAGAGAGTCCCTTTCTAGGACCCTTTCTATCTTAGTATTTTAAGTTTAGTCTTAATTTATATAGTTTCTTTTATCTATCTAATTCTAAGAGTATTTATCCTATTTAGCTATATTCTAGCCTTATACTATATAAGAAATATATACTATACTCTACTTTATAAATAAAGTATTAGCTATAGTATTAGATATTACTAATAAGTTAAGGACTATATATTTAGAATAAGTAGATTTATTAATAAAGAGGCTACTTATATTCTAGATATAGTATTTAGTAATAAAGAGGATTTACCTAATAATATAAATTAGATTATAGATATACTTTATAGTACTAAAGATAAGGACTAGGTAATAAATTAGTAGGAGATATAGTATTAGGTATACTAAAAAGTATTAGGCCTTATAATAGCTAGAAAATAGTTCCTAAGTATAAAAGTAACTAATTTAACTTTTATTATTTATTCTTCTTTTTTACCTTTATATATTTCCTATCTTTAGACCTTAGATACTAGAAAGGAAAAAAAGTCTTAAATATAAAGTCTTTAATACTCTATATATATAATAGGGTAATATATAATAAACTAGTAATAAAATCCTTCTCCCTAAATATAAGTATTCTAGCTAAAGTAAGACTAAGACTTTAGGACTTATATACTATAATAGTTTATACTAAGTAGAGAGGAAACTAGATCTATATAATAACTACTTAGTTATAAAGGAACTCGCGAGATATAGAAAAGATAGATATAGCTACCTTATTTACCTCTATAGTATATAGACTAGGCCCTATATACTAATTAAAGGTAGTAAAAATAACTAAAGGGGGTTCCTTTATATAGTCTATAGTAGCTAGATACTATATAATATTATTAACCTCGCTAATAGCTCTATTAATAAGACTATACTTAGTTTAAGTATTAGCTAGAAGTATAACCTTAGTATTAATAGAAAGAAGAAGTTTACTCTCTAGATTACTAACTTCTATTAATAGTATTATTATATATATAGGGTTATTATATTTAGTATAATAGACTAATACTAGCTAGTATTAGTTCTAAAGATAATTATAATTAATTATATTAACCTTATAATATTTAATATAGAGGTATATAGAATTATAGAAAGTATCTATTTCTAAATTTAAAAAAATAGCCCTATAATAAGTTTAGAATAGTAACTAGTCCTACTAAGTACTTTTATTAACTTAAAGTTATAAAAGGGTATTTTAAAAGTTAGTCTTACTATCTTCTTATTAGTATTAAATAGTATTAAAAATAATAGTCTTTAAGAATTACTAGTAGAGCTACTTTATATAGGTATTAATAGGTCCTTTATTTAGTAATAAATTATATAAAGGTCGCTAGGTAATAGGTAGTAGCTAGTAAAAGTCTCTAGATATAATAATATTTAGGCTAGTAAAAGGGAGGTATATAAATTAAAAATAGATCTTACTAAGTTAGATACTAATCTAAGCTAGTATATTAAGACTAATTATAAACTTTTTATTAATAATAAAATAGTATATAGAGGAGAAAGTAAATTATAACTACTATAGAATAGTAGTAGGTAGTAGTAGTATAATCCCTCCTATATATATAATTAGAATCTAGAAAAGACTATTAATTATTTAGCTATTAATTAGGAATATAGTAACTCTAGTAGATATAGATTAGATAATAGGAGATAGTATACCTACTTCCTTAGCTAGTTAATTAAGGTAAGTTAAAATTATTTTAATAATATAGGTTTTACTAGTACTAGCTTTCCTATTAAGATTAATAAGAAGCTATAATAATACCCTCCTACTAAGAATTACTTTAAAATAGTTTATTACTATATTAAAGATAATTCTTTATTAAGTAGCTAGAGTATTAGGGTTAGTATTAGGCTATTCTACTCTAGTAATAGAATACTCCTAGATTAACTACTTCTAGTAGGTTAAACTACTTAGGTCCTAGTAGTTATTATATTCCTTAATACCCTAGTCCTTAGTATAGTTAATAGGCCTAGACCCTAGTATATTTTAGTTAACTAGTTTACTATTAATAGTAGGTTCTTAAGCTATTAGCTTATCTAACTTAAATTAGTCTTAAATAGGTATTTCTTTAAGTTCTAAATCCTCTACCTCTATCTAATTAAAATTATCTCTATAATAATTAATATACTTATAGGTATAATATATATAATAATAGTAATAGGCCTTAGTATTAGTCTTAAATAACTACTCCTAAAAGTTATAAATATTATCTATATACTAAAAGGGATAATAAAGTATAAGCTTAATATAATAAAAGTAGGCTAAATCTAATATAAAAGAGTACTATAAATAATAAGATAGAATATATAGTTTAGCCCTAGATTATCTAGAAGGGATCTTACTCTTATAATTAAAATATAGAAGGAAGTTAATATAGTAGAAACTATTAAGTATAGATAGGTATTCCTTATATCTCTAAAGTATTAACTTTCTACTCTAGAATAGAATACTATTAGAATTAAGCTCTTCCTTATTTATTTATTAGACTTAATAAAAAAAGAATATAGTAGACTATACTTCTTTAGGCTAGTAATTAATACTTATTATAACCTATATAGACTATATAAGTAGAAGGCTAAATAGTATATATATAACTTCTTAGGCTAAATAGTCTCTTTCCCTAATTATTTTATTTATAAGCTTAGATATAAATAAAGTAAAAGTATAATCTTTACTTAGATAAGAAAGAATAAATACTATAAGGTTTATATAGGAAATAGTATATTTTTTAGCCTTTAAGATATATATACTAATATACTAAGCTATATTAGCTATACTAGTATAGACTTAGATATTAGTATTAGCCCTCTAGCCTAATACTAATATAGGATAGAAAGGATTAAATTATATATAATTATAGATAGGTTTAAAGTATCTATATTACTTCCTAGGGGGAATAATAAAAGTAGAGTATAAATAAGTAAACTAAGGAGCCCTAAACCTATAGGTTTCCTCTCCTATAGTAGTATTCTTTTAAAAATAGTAACTAGAAATATATTAGTATATATAATACTAGGTAAGAATTAATAATAGTTCCTAGTTATTAAACTTTATTTCTATAAAAGGAAGTAATAATAATATTATAATATTAATTAGAATAATAGTACTATTAGATTATATTAGTTTAAGATAGATTACTAAAATAGTATTAGACTAGTATTAGGCTAGGTATTTAATATTAGCCTCTATAGCTAAAGGGCCTAATTCTAGATCTAGATCTAGAGTATTACTAATATAGTAGAGCCTATAGTTATAGGTATTTCTATACCCCTACTATTTATAGTAATCTTAGGAGTCCTAGATATTAAGAAGAGGGATAAGGATATACTTTTTAAATATAATAAATTAAATATAGAAATAGTAAGCTATAATATAAGGATATTCTTTTAGAAAGTTCTAAGTAAATTTCCTCTATATATTTAAGGTTACTACCTACTACTCTTTAAATTATAGTATAAACTAGAGGAGATTATATTAAAAGTTATTAGTAGTAGAGAAAGTAATAAATAAGATAAGACTTTTTAACTACTTAATCTAGAAAGTATTAGGCAGGTATTAGGTAGTTAAGGTTATAATAACTTACTATAGTATTAAGCTTCCTACCTTCTTATTACTAGTATAGCTATATTCTCTAGAGCTAGGTACCTATATAAATAATAGAGTTAATTAGTAATACTCCTTAATTAGGCCCTAAAAAGGTAGCCTAAATATCCTTAGCCTATAATAGAAGACTATTAATACCTTACCTAGCTATAAAACTAGCCTATATTATAGATACCTTCTATATTATTATATTAAATAGAGTAAACTAAAATTAAAAATAGTAAATAAAATATCTATCTTTATAATAAAGAAGGTAATATATATAAGTAATAAGATTAACTTCTTATAAATAAGACTCGTTATAATTATCTATACTAGTAGGGTATAGTAAAGGGAATATAAAACT
The DNA here is from genome assembly GCA_010093485.1 of Karstenula rhodostoma CBS 690.94. Lineage (NCBI taxonomy): Eukaryota > Fungi > Ascomycota > Dothideomycetes > Pleosporales > Didymosphaeriaceae > Karstenula > Karstenula rhodostoma. The sequence continues at coordinate 1,332,633 of MU001506.1, read as the reverse complement.
TAGATAGTAAATACTTCTAGTAAATTTAGTAATTAGTATTAGGTAAATAGCTCCTATAGAGAGGTAAATATAGTTAGTATAAGAATAAATTTAGTTCTAAAAAGATTTAAATTTAGGGGTAGTTATATCTAAATTAGGTATAGCTAAGACCTCTAAAGGCTTATCCTTATTCTTATATATATTATCCTTAGTATTAGCCTTTTTATTATTACTATATACGCTCTTACCTCCTCTTTATATAGAAGTAGTACTAGGTAGTATACTACTTATATTTAAAGGATAAGACTACTAGCTAAAGAAGATATTAGATATAATATTAGTTATTTAACTAGAACTAGAGTCTTTAGGACTAAAGTAAAGAACTTTTAGTTACTATTTAATAGAACTATTAATAGGAAGGGATATAAGAGCCTTATAGTTAATAGTAATATCTTAGTAATTAGAATAATAGATAATTAGAAATAGAAGTTACTACTATATAATAGAATAGTATATATAATAGTCCTTTTTAAATTAGTAATTAATCTAATTTAGGTTATTCCCCTTAGTCTAGATAGGCTTTAGGATAATAATCTTAACCTCTTAAGAAAACTATAGAAGTTAAGAAAAAGGTATTACTATATTAATAGTAAAGTTATAGATATAGCTATAATAATAGTATTAGACCCCCCTATAGGTATATATCTCTATAGTAATCTAGACCTAAATAAGTAGGTATTCTTCTATATTAGTAAGAGATAATAATAATAAAAATAGAGGCCTTAAATCTATATTATTCCTACTTCTATATAATAGAATAAAATCTAGTCTATTATTCTTTATCTAATTCTAGTAGTAATTATTATACTCTCCTTAGATAATATAAAGGTTAAACTACTAGTAATTATAGATATAGTAAATACTTATTTAAATATTCTTAAGCTTCTAATAGAATACTAATATATAGTTTAATTTTTTAGATAAAAGTATAAGTTCCTATAGATAGTTTAGGTTTATAGGATCTAAAGGTTACTAAATAGGAGAATCTTACTAATATATTTAGTTTTTAGTAGTTATAAAATCCTTTATAAAGAGGTCCCTATTACTAAATTTATTCTTACTACTTTTATTACTATAATTAGGTATAGGACTATTAGAGGAGGTAAAGTTTAATACCTTACCTAATACCTATAGATTTAGGGATATAGGAGTAGGCTAGATAAGTATTTATACTATTATAAATTAAATAGATCTTATATCTAAATTCTCTATATATAATAGTAAAGGAGTATATAGTATTAATTATATTATATTTAGCCTAAAAGAGGATATTAAAAGAGGGATCTAATAGACCTTATATAATAAATAATAGCTATTCTAAGATAACCTTTATAGGGTTAGTTTTATTAGGGTAAAAAGTTATAAAAGACTTAGTAAAGATAATAAAGTATAAAGTATAGAATATAGTTAAATTATAGTATTAGTAGGCCTACTAATAATATAGTATTTAGAAAGAGGTATAATAGAAATTAGTAGAGAATATTTTTATCTATAATATATATAGTATTTCTTTAGTTTTCTATTTATAAAGATATTAAGAACTAGATTAAATAAATAACTATATTTATAGTAGAGTAGTATAGGTCTCTAGCCTACTATTACTAATTAATAGAGAGATAATATATAGCTAGAATAGGTAGCACGATATAAAAATATATCTATAAAGTAGGTATTAGTCTAAGTATTAGGCAAGAATATATATAAAAAAAAAGAGGTAGAGTATAACTAATCTACTTTAAAAGTTTATTTTATACTAATTTAGAAATATAATCTATTATAGGAGGAAATACTTTTATTTATTATTATCTATATAATCTTAAAAGAAGGGGAGAATAATATCTTTTATAATAGACTTAAATTACTTAGCCTTATAAAGATACTACTTAGCCTATTCCTAGAGCTCTAGAACCTTATAAAAGAGGATATACTCCTAGTTAGAATTATTAAGATACTTCTTATACTACTAATACTATCCTATAATAATTATATAGTACTTAAGAAAGGTATACTAATAAGGATGTAAGGTATTATAAAGAGAGTATTATATAGTATTTATAGTAGAATATAGTAGGTTAGCTAGTAAAGATATATAGGATAATAGTATACTTTTTAATATAAAAGGATATAGTATTATAACTTTAGAGTAAGTAAATTTAGGGGGTAATAGTACCTATAAATCCCTATTAATATTAGTTAAGATAATAATAAGGAGGGATATCTATACTTTATTCTATCTATTATAGCTATAATATTATTCTAGATAAGTATATCTATATTATATATAATAGGCGCTTTAATACTAGAAGGACTTCTATTCTATTAGAAGGTATTAGGAAGTACTATAGAAATAAAGAATATAGATAATATTCTATAGGTATAGAATATCTTAGAGGATATTAAAGTAGATAAAGGAGATAGTATAAGACTACTAGAAGTATTATTAAAGTTAAATATTATAATAGTATTATAGTAAAAGGATAGATAAGGGATAAAATTAAATTAAGTTAAAAAGGAGGTTTTAAGTTTTTAAAGTATTAGTTAGTATTAGGCTAGACTAATACCTAAAGAAGGATTATATACTAAATAAATATTTAGAAATATATAGCTAAGTTTAATATTCTATAGCTAGAGTAGTTATAGATAATATATTAGTTATATTAGTATTTAGGGAAATATTATTATATTATATTTTAAGGACTAATTAGAACGTATAAAATACCTTTTTTTAGCTAATAGGAAGCCTAAAATCCTCTATTCTAATTAGGTAATATATAGCCCTAAGGTTTAGCTAGCTATATAGAAGCTCTACTATAATAGTTCACTTCCTTACTTTATTCGTTATAAATAATAAAATAGAGCTAAATTAATAGAATAAAAAAATTATAAAAGTTTTTAAATTCTAAAGAGAATTTAAGAAATAAATTAAAATTATATTTAGTAAAGTAGATAAAGAATAATAAGCTAAATAACTTATTTAATATATTAAATAAATAAGATTAGCGAGTAAATACTCTATTATATTTTAATAGTTCTAGACTAAAATTAATTAGAATAATATCCTATTATAGGGGATATACTATAATAGTTTAAAGAAGTTAGTTAAGAATAAACTATTCTATTATAAAAAGTCTAATTACCTAAAAACCCTAATTAAACTAATAGTATAAATTAACTATTAATTATATAAATAATAGCTAGAAAAGAAAAAATTTACTAAACTAATATTTAGTTTAAAAACTAATATATAGAAACTATATTATAAGTAAAGGAATTATAATAGAAATATAATTATAGAAAATAAAACCTATAAAAAAAATTAAACTCTATAGTAAAAGAAGTAAAATAATATCTAATAATAATATTTTAAAGATAGGGCTTATCTAAACTATAGAAAAAAAAAATATTTTAAAACTAAATATTCTTTTAGAAAGTTTTAGGATAAATAAGCCTAAGTAATAAGAATAGTTATAGTAATACTATAGCCTAAAACCTCTATATTACTACTAGGGAATATTATAAATAATAAGTCTAAGATCTCTAAACTATTAATAAAAGTTTAGAAAATAACTAATAAAAAAAATATTATAAATTAAATTCTATAAAATCTATATTAAATATATAGAAGTAGTAAATATTTTATACTAGTTTATAACTATAAGATTAGAATTATAGGTATAGATACTAACTAAATATACTATAAAATAATAGAAAAGTAAAATAGAATACTAGCCCTAATATAATAAATTTAAGTAAATAATAACTATTTAATAATTATATAGTAGTACTATAGATTTACTAAATATAAATATTATAGAAGAGAAAAAGATATAGTAGTAAAGATATTTAGTAAATTAGAATATAAGAAACTACTAAAGAAAAATTATACTATAGAGTTAAACTATATATATAGATATAAAAAGTAAAAGAAATATTATAATATTTTAAAATAATACTAATATTACCTATACTATTACCTTATATATTAGAAGTAAAAGTATATAGTAAAATATTAGTCTATAAGATATAACTTAAAAAAAACTAAAAAACTCTATAAGTATAATAGTAATACTTATCCCTTAGAGAAAAATCTAAAATATATATAATAAGTTTAATAAAAGAACTATAACTATATAGAGAAATATTTAAAATATTTTAGTAAAAAAAAAAAAAAATTACTAATAGCTAATAGAAAAAATACTATAAATATATTATATTATATAACTACTTAGTTATAGGGTACCCTATATACTAAAATTAAATAAATAAAAGAGAACTTATTTAAGTTTTTAAAATAGAATAATACTAGAAATTTATATATTAGAATTACCCTAAGACCTTTTAGAAATACTAATAAAGTAACTAAAGATAATATATAAAAGAATTTAAAAAAATAAAAAACTTATAATATAATAACTACTTATTATATAATAAATATAAATATATAGGAGTCTATAATAAAACTTAGATAAAGTTAAAAAACTAGAATACTACTAGATAATAAGCTAAGCTAGTAAGGGTATTCTAAAGACTTAAAAAATAAATAAAAATAATAAAGTTATAGAATTTTATATAAAAAAATAAATTATAATTAGAGAATTTTAAATAAATATACTAATAGATCCTAGTATTACTAGATATCTAATTTTATCTAGAGTAGTAAAGAAATATAATTTACTATATTATAATAAAATAAAACTAGTTTAATTAGAAATAGTAGATAGAACGTTTTTTTAAAAATATAATAAAGACTAGTTATACCTTAAGATATTACTATTACTAATAGGTATTAAAGGATTTAAAAACTAATATAGTTTTATTATAATAAATATAGAAAGCCTAGAAACTATTATTAACTATAACTAGTTATTAAAAAATAACTTAGATATTAACTAGAAAAGTTAAAAAATATATAACTAAGAATTAATATTATAGATTACTAGTATAAGATATCTATAATAAGTAAAATTAAAGGCCTTAAATATTCTAATTAAATAGGCTATATAATAATAGACTAAGGAGATTTTAGCTACTAAAATTACTAGAATTCTAAAAGAAAACCTAGAATAAGTATAAATTATTTAGGTATAATATTTAAATTTCTAGATTATAAAGAAACTATTTATAATTCTACTAGAATATAAAGAGTATATAGAACTCTTTAAAGAAATAAAAAAAAAAGAACTACTAAATTATTAAAAATAAAATTATAAAATACCTCTAAAAGAGGGTATAAAACTATAACTAAAATAGCTAAGACTAATATTAATAAACTAAAAAAAGAAAGTATAAAAATACTTATAAAATAATCTAGAATAGAAGTATATTTAGAAAAGTTATAGTTCTATAGCCTTTTTAATTCTATAGATATCTAAGAAGAATAGTAAACTATAACTCTATATAAATTATAAATAACTAAATAATACTATAATTAAAAATTAGTATTTATTACCCTTAATTATAGAGCTTATAAATTAACTTTAAGTAGTTAAATTATTTATAAAATTTAATATATATAATAGATATTACTATATATAAATTACTAAAGAATATAAATAAAAAATAATATTTAAAACTAGATATAATTTCTATAAATACTAAGTTATACTATTTAGATTAATAAATACCCCTATAATATTTTAGATAATTATTAATAAGGTATTATATAAATACTTAAATATATTCTATATAGTCTATTTTAATAATATACTTATCTATTCTACTAGAATACTAGAAAAATATATTAGATATATAAAAAAAGTATTTAAAAAAATAAAAAAGTATTAGTTACTTTTCTTTCTAAATAAATATAAGTTTTATATTACTAAAATAGAGTATCTAGAATTTATTATTTTAAAAAAAGATATATTAATAAATCTAATAAAGGTTATTATTATATAAGAATAACTAGTTTCTAAGTTAGTAAAGAATATTTAGTTCTTTTTAGGGTTTATTAACTTTTATTAAAAGTTTATAAAGAATTATTCTAAAACTACTATACTACTAATAGATCTTATAAAGAAAAATAATAATAAAGTTATATAGCTAATCTAAGGAAAGTTATTAAAGATATTTAGAAAATTATAGATAATATTTCTAATAGCCCTACTTCTATAAATATTTAACCTATAGAAACTAGTTAGGATTAAAATAAATATATTAAACTTAAATATAATACTTTATAAACTTAGGTAAGCTATAGTAAAACTTAATAAAGGAACTTAGTAAAGTACTAAAATATAAATATTTTAAATAGCTTAAAGGTTATAAATTATCCTCCTCTAGTAGGCTTTTACCTATATAAAGGCTAGACTAGGTATATATATTTTTTATAATTAGATTTAAATTAGATATATACTAAGTAGTTATAGGGTACTTATAATTTAGAGTAAATTAGTTAGCTACTAGTATTAAATATTAGTACTATTATTAATTAGTTAATTACCTTAATAGTAGAATAATAGGTAAGAAGTTATATTATTCTCTATATAGTACTATATAATATAGTTATTTATTATTTATTACCTTTATTATCTCTATATTATATACTATATTTATTAGGCCTTATTAAGTATTAAATACCCTTATTTTTTTTTACTATATATATTTATTACTATAGCGTCTCTAGTCTAGTCTATTATTAATAGCTAAATATATAATAACTTTATAAAAGTTAAAATAGTTAAGTATTTATTAGAAGACTATTTAGCTATCTATATCTAAATTATAGATAATTATTTTAAAGTCTTAAAGTATTAGTTACTAGTAAAAGATAGTCTTCTAGAATTCCTTATATTAGTCTTCTTCTAATCCCTTTTTAAGAGTCTAGTTACCTTAGAATATAGAGCTATAGCTAATAAGGCTAAAAATATATAAAACTATATTATTAAAAGAAAGAATAACTTAGACTTTATAAAATTTTTATTTATAAAGAGTTTTTTCTACTACTACTAAAAGTAGACTATAGAGTTATAAAACTTATTTAAATATATATATAAAATATAAAATAAGTAGAAATATAAGTAAGAAAAATAAATACTAAATAAATTCTATATCTTATTATTATTAAATATATTACTAACTCTAGGAATAGATATTATATTAAGGCTAGTAGTATATATAAATAATAGTATATAGTTCTCTTTTTTCTTATAGATAGTAATAATATTTAATAGGGTATATAGTATTCCTTTATTATAAGGTATATAGGCTAGATATATATATATCTTAATATTAGTAACTACTATAAGTATTATTATTATTATTATAATAGTATATCATAGCTTATAGGTATTAGTAAAATTAGATAGAAAAATATAACTAACTAAATTTATAATCCTAATTAAGACTAGCGTTATTATTAGTAATTAAAGAAAATTTAGATAAAAACACGGTATATATAGGAATAATATAAAGTAATATAAATTACTAAAAATATATAGTAGAGTAGTTTAAGTAACCCCTTTTACTTAGGAGGGGGGAAATATATTAAACTATATATTAGAAGTAATTCTTTTATAACTAAATAAAAATAGAAAATAGAAACTAGTATTTTACTATTTATAAAAGTTCTTAGAAGTAGAACTTAACTATAATATTTATAATAAAGAACTATTAGTAATAGTAAATATTTTTAAATAATAGAAAGTATAGCTTATAAAAGCCTATTTTAAGGTAGAGATATAGATAAACTACTAGAACCTTACTAGCTTTATATTAACTAAGAAACTTAACTAATAATAAATATAATAGATAGAAGTTTTAGTAAATTTTAATTTTATAATTTATTATTAACTTAGAATAAAAGGCTAGTATTAGTTAGTTACCTCTTTATTTATTTATTTAAGATCCTTACTTTACTAAGTTAAGTTTATTTAATTACTATCTTTTTCTAGAACTGGTTATTAAGATCTATTAAAAGCTACTAATTATAGCTAGATACTAGTTAACTTTATATTATAATCCTTATTACCTTATTCTACTATTAATATAATACTAAGCTCCCTTAGTATTTTATAACTAAATATACTATATACCCCTAATACCTTATCTTAAATACTAACCCCACGTAGCTACTATCTTACTACCCTTCGCGCTCTATACTTAGAATAACTTCGCCTTTACTATCTATACCTATACCTATACTACTACGCTATATAGAATCTCCTATATCTAGTAGATACTCGCCTTATTACCTATTACCTCTATTATAAACTTCTTATCCTCCTTAGTCTCTACTTTATTATTATAGTAATTCTATATACCCTATATCTCCTATTACTATAATATATATATATAGCTAGTAGTTATTAAGTATTTTATTACTAGCTAGTCTAGTTTATATAGTTAATATCGCGACTATTACCCATTATCACTATTATTATTCGAATATCCTCGCTATACTTCTCTACTTTATTATAGGTATTAGTTATTATTATTATCGTTATCCCTAGATAGACAGTAGAAAATAGGTATATTACTATCTATATAGGCTTATTAGTTAGATTAATCCTAAGGTATAGATAATATATTAGTAAGCCTAGAACTATAAGTATTATACTATTAAGCAGGATTTATAGTATACTAGAGATAGGTATTTTAATTATATTCTCGCGTACTATTAATAACTAGAGTATAGGATATAAGAAAGTAATATAGGTAGTAGTACCTACCTATATATATTTTTCTTCTAGTCTTAATAAAAACTATCCTTTTTAATACTATTAACTCTCTATAGTTAGATTTCTTATATATTAGCGGGTACGCGCTAATCCTATTTTAGTTAGCTTAGTACTATATCCTTTTTAGTTAGCCTATATATAGATACTAAATATACCTTAGCCACTTTTTTAGTCCTCCTTTATTCGTGTATTAGTAAAGTATAATATACCTTTTTATTCCCCCTACTTTATTAAGTTACCCTACCTTATAGTAAATCTCTATAATATAACTTAGAACTCTTAATAATATAGTAGATACCTTAAGTAGATAATTAAACTTAACTAAAAATAAGGTTAAACTATATAATATAATACTATATAAATATAAAGATAATATACTTAAGTATAACTAACTAAAAATTAGAGTATAAATAACTAGTCTAAAATATATAAAACTAGAAGTATAAAACTTCTAAAACTACTAGAAATTTAATTAAAACTAAAAAAAGAAATATAATCTCTTTAAATAGAATTTTAATAAAACTAGATAATATTACTAATAGTAGATTATTATTAATAATAGATATATACCTATTCTAATTAGAAGACTATATAAATTAAAAGAATAGAAATATCTAAATATTAAAGAAATAATATATTATATTATAAATAAATATACTATCCCTAAGCTTAAGTAATTAGTAATATAAAAAATAAGTAATTATTTAATTTATTATAAAAATAAATCTAAGAAATATAAGCCTTATAAACTTTTATAACTACTATCTATAGTAAAATAACTATAGTAAAATATAATAATAGATTTTATTATAAAACGTCTAAAATTATTATAGCTAGGAATAAAGTATATATATAATACTATTATAGTAATAATATCTAGTCTAGATTCTAATCTAGACCTATAGAACTATATAATATATTTATAATAAGAAAGAAATCTTTTTATCCTTTTTTAATACTTATTTTATATATTTTTATACTTTTTTAATTATTAGTATAATACTAACTAATAGTTATTTAAATACTAACTCTTTTACTTACTTATACTTATTAATATCCTTAATTTTTATTTATAGCTTATAGCTTATAGCTCTATATATTATTCTATTACTATTATTATTACTATTACTATTACTATTACTATTAATACTATCTACCTATTATTACTATTAATATTATCTACCTATTATTACTATTAATATTACCCGCCTATTATTATTATTAATATTATCTACTACTTCTTATTTTACCTACTACTATAAAGTAGCTATTACCTACTCTATATTTATTAACTATATAGATTATTCTAACTTAATTATAATTATTTTTATTATAAAGTCTAATTCCTCTTAGCCTTTAAAAACTATTATAATTATTTCTTACTATTTAGTACTAAAGTTCCTATTTCTAGTTAACTACTATAGAGATAATTCTATTCTAGGTTAGTAATACTATATATATATATATATAAGAAACTTATTAATAGACTCTATAATTATATAGTTTATAGTTATAACTTATAATATTTATATATTAGGTTAATTATTATATTAATAAAAGTTAACTTAATAGAGGATATATTTAACCTTATAAAGGTTTATATTATTTAGATTTATACTATATATAGAATTAGTATTATTACTAATATATATAAAGTTATATTTATTATTAATAATTAGTTACTTATTATTAGCTATTTTAATAAAGTAGGATATAGTATAGATTTCTTTCTATAAAAGCTAGCCTTTATATATAATACTATAAGTTACTTACTATTAGTAAATAACCTCTCTTTTATATTCTTTTTTAAATCCTAATATTATTAATATATAATATCTTTAATATTTTATAATATTTTTAATATTTCGCGACTTCTCTATAATTATATATTAGGTATTAGTAAATAAGGAGTATACTATTCTACTAGTATTATATAGTATTATAGTATTATAAAATAGTATTATATATTATAATATTATATAATACTTATATAGATTAATACTTAATTAATTAAATCTAGTATTATAGACGCCCTTTCTTCTTTCTCTCTTATTATAAATAGTACTATCCCTTAGAGCTATTTAATAGATTTATATAATATTTCTAGATATTTTCTTATTACTAGGTAGTTATAATAGTAGCTTTATATTAGAAAAAAAAAAAAAGTAATAGTATATAGACTTATAAAGATAGCTAAGTTTAGGCCTATAAAAGAGTTTATAATAATAAAGAAACTAGTCTATAAAATAGATAATATACTATTTTCTAAGTATAAACTACTAGAAGAATTTATTATAGATAAAAATAAGCTCTTTACTTTAAAATATTAGAATAGTTTTACTATAACTTTAGAAATAAACTAAAAACTATTAATAAGCTTCTACCCTAAAATAGATAAATAAATAGAATATATAAATTAAATATTTAAGTAATATCTATAATTTTATATTAATAAATAATAGAATAACTAAGTAGAACTTCTATTAACTATATAATTAGTATATAATAACTTAAGGTTAGATATAATAGAATACTTACCCTACTATATAAACTATAGATATAAACTAGTTACTTATTAAAATCTAAGGGATATAGAAAGTATTTCTACTAGAGTCTAGAATAAAGTTTAGAAAATTAAGAAACTTTATAAAATTTTATAAAAAAGGATTACCTATAGAACCTTTATAGTATCTAAGAATATAAATAAGTAAAGAATTAAAAAACTAATTCTTAAAAAAAAAAATAAAGTTTTTCTATTATAGAAAAATCTAAAAATAAAATAATTAAATAAAAACCCAGATTATCTTTAAATAGAATCCTTTAAAGTTTAAGAAATAAAAAAACTAGTTATAACTAAGCTACTTCTACTAATAGATATAAAAATATATTTTATTTTTTATAAATTACTTTTAGAACTAGTAACTTTAAATATTCTAATTAAAACCTAACTAGAGTTAGAAAATAATAAGTATAAGATTAAAGTAATTAAAAACTTATAAATAGTTAAGAATTAGTAAAGATATCTAGTTAAGTAGAAAGATAGATAAAATAGTATAATATTTAAAAACTAAAAGAAAACCTTATAAATTATAAAAAACTACTAAAGAACTTCTACTACTTAATAATAAAAAATTAATTCTAAAGAGGTTAGTTAATAAAAATATTAATTTAAAATAAAAAAAAAATTAGAAAAAATAAAAAAATTAATAATAGAAAAATTAGCCTATAACTAGCCTAAGTTAGTTAAAAGTCTATATAATAGTAATATAGAAATAGTACTAGTATTTATATTTTTTAAAACCTTCTCTTTTAGATAATCTAGTATACTAAGTATATAAGTATTATAAACTATAAATAACTACTTCTATTTTTCTATCTTTATAATCTCTATTTCTAAATAAATAATTTTAATTTTAGTATAGAGAAGAATAAAATATTTTTTATACTTTTTAAACTAAATATATTTTTACTCTTTTTTAGAAATCTAAAGACTATATTTTATATAAATAGTAATATATATAGTATACTCCTTAGTTAAAGTATTTATAAAATACTTTAGAACCTTCTTTTCTATATAATAAGTATACTTTATTAGTATTACTAGACTATAATAATAAACCTTATTAGTATAGATATAATAATAATTAGTTAATAATTATTTTAGTACCTTAAATATAATTAGAAAAACTTAGAAAATCTAGAGAAAGATATAATACTATATTTAGAAATATAGAAAAATAAATCTTTATACCCCTAGACTATACTATAATAATAGATTATAAAATAATAATAGGGTATTAGAATAATAACTCTAAAAGGGGGGATAATATTATAATTATAGTAAAACTAGACTAGAAGAAAGAAAAAAATTATATATAAAATATTAGTAATAGAGATAAGACTAATAGATACTTATATATAAGCCTATAGAATAGCTTATATTATAAGTTATATAACTATAATTCTACTAAAAATATAAGATTTTAAAAATATTAGATTTTAGTAAAAGTAGAGTAGATACTCCTATTAAAAGAATAGAATCTATAGAAATAAATTAGGAAATTTTAAAATAGTAAAAATTAAAATAATTAGTATATAATTTAAAAATATCTCTATATAGTTTCTATTCTTTATAGTTAACTTAAAATATTATTTAAAAGTAGTATACTTTTATAACTAAATTAAAACTATTTATATATATATAAATATTTAGTCTTTATTTAGTATTTTTATATTATATTCTATTATAGTATAGAATTATTATTTAATTTTATATTTACCTCTATTATATTTTATTCCTCGAATAATCCTTAAGGTATAGACCTAGATTAGGTATATAGGAAACCCCTTATTATTTATAATAAATAAAGTAAGGAAGTAAACTATTATAATAGAGTTTCTATATAACTAACTAAACCTTAGGGCTATATATTATCTAATTAGAATAGAGGATTTTAGGCTTTTTATTAGTAAAAAAAAAGTGTTTTATATATTCTAATTAGTTTTTAAAACGCGATATAATAATATTTTCCTAAATACTAATATAGCTAATATATTATTTATAGTTACTCTAGTTATAAAATACTAAACTTAACTATATATTTCTAAATATTTACTTAATATATAATTCTTCTTTAGATATTAGTCTAGCCTAATACTAACTAATACTTTAAAAACTTAAAACTTTTTTTTTAATTTAATTTAACTTTATTCCTTATCTATTCTTTTACTATAATACTATTATAATACTTAACGTTTATTATATTTCTAGTTATTTTATACTATCTCTTTTATCTACTTTAATTTTCTCTAAAATATTTTATATCTATAGAATACTATTTATATCCTTTATTTCTATAGTACTTTCTAATACCTTTTAATAAAGTAGAAGTCTTTCTAGTACTAAAGTACCTATTATATATAATATAGATATACTTATTTAGAATAATATTATAACTATAATATATAGAATAAAATATAGATATTTCTTTTTATTATTATCTTAACTAATATTAATAGGGATTTATAGGTACTATTACCCTTTAAATTTATCTATTTTAAAGTTATAATACTATACCCTTTTATATTAAAAAGTATACTATTATCTTATATATTTTTACTAGTAAACCTATTATATACTATTATAGATATTATATAATATTCTCTTTATAATATCTTACTTCTTTATTAGTATATTTTTCTTAAGTATTATATAATTATTATAGAATAGTATTAGTAGTATAAGGAGTATTTTAATAATTCTAACTAAGAGTATATTTTCTTTTATAAAGTTCTAAAACTCTAGAAATAGACTAAGTAATATCTTTATAAAACTAAGTAATTTAACTCTATTATAGAAAATATTATTCTCCCCTTTTTTTAAAATTATATAGATAATAGTAAATAAGAGTATTTCCTTCTATAATAGATTATATTTCTAAATTAGTATAAAATAAACTTTTAAGGTAAATTAGTTATATCTAGCCTCTTTTTTTTATATATATCCTTATTTAATATCTAGACTAATACCTACTTTATAGATATATTTTTATATTATACTACTTATTCTAGCTATATATTATCTCTATATTAATTAGTAATAATAGGCTAAGGACTTATACTACTCTATTATAAATATAGTTATCTATTTAATCTAGTTCTTAATATCTTTATAAATAAAAAACTAAAGAAATACTATATATATTATAAATAAAAATATTCTCTATTAATTCCTATTATACCTCTTTCTAAATATTATATTATTAGTAGACTTATTAATACTATAATTTAACTATATTCTATATCTTATATTTTATTATTTTTATTAAGTCTTTTATAGCTCTTTACTTTAATAAAACTAACCCTATAAAGGTTATCTTAAAATAGTTATTATTTATTATATAAAGTCTATTAGATCCCTTTTTTAATATCTTCTTTTAAACTAAATATAATATAATTAATACTATATACTCCTTTACTATTATATATAGAGAATTTAAATATAAAATCTATTTAATTTATAATAATATAAATATTTATTTAGTTTACTTCTATATCCCTAGATTTATAAATATTAAATAAAGTATTAAACTTTATCTCCTCTAATAGTTCTATACCTAATTATAGTAATAAAAGTAATAGAAATAAATTTAGTAGTAAGAACCTCTTTATAAAGGATTTTATAACTATTAAAGACTAAATATATTAGTAGAATTCTCTTATTTAGTAATCTTTAAATTCTATAAATCTAGACTATCTATAGGAATTTATACTTTTATCTAAAGAATTAAACTATATATTAGTATTCTATTAGAAACTTAAAAATATTTAAATAAGTATTTATTTTATTTATAATTACTAGTAGTTTAACCTTTTTATTATTTAGAAAGAGTATAATAACTACTACTAAAATTAAATAAAAAATAATAGACTAGACTTTATTCTATTATATAGAAGTAAAAATAATATAAATTTAAAATCTCTATTTTTATTATTACTACCTTTTTTTTTTTTTTTTTTTTTTT
>MU001506.1:1284646-1317382 GCA_010093485.1 Karstenula rhodostoma CBS 690.94 | reverse complement strand
ATCTAGAGGTACTATATAGTTCTATTAAATAGCTCTAAAGGATAGTATTATTTATAATAAAAGAGAAAGAAGGGTACCTATAGTACTAGACTTAATTAACTAAGTAGTAATCTACCTATATATATTATATAATATAGTAATATTATAATACTATAATACTATATAATATTAAGCACGCTAGGCGCGCCTTAGCTACTTTTTTAGTCCCCCTTTATTCGTGTATTAGTAAAGTATAACGCGCCTTTTTATCCCCCCTACTTTATTAAGTTACTCTACCTTATAGTAAATCTCTATAATATATATATAATATATAATATTAATAGGGTAATATACTCCTTATTTACTAATACCTAATATATAATTATAGAGAAGTTATAAAATATTAAGAATATTATAAAATATTAATAATATTATAATTTAAAAAAGAATATAAAAGAGAGGTTATCTACTAGTAATAAATAACTTATAATATTATATATAAAGACTAACTTTTATAGAAAAAAATCTATATTATATCCTACTCTATTAAAATAGCTAATAATAATAAGTAACTAATTCTTAGTAATAAATATAATATAATATATACTAGTAGCGAGTCTATTAGTAATCTAGATATATCTAACTATATATATTATAAAATCTAATATATTATCTAGTAAATTAATCTCTATTAGTATAATAATTAATCTAGTATATAAATACTATAAGTTATAGCTATAGACTATATAATTATAGAGTTTATTAATAAGTTTCTTATATATATATATATATATAGTATTACTAACTTAGGGCTTACTAGAATTATTTCTATAATAGTTAATTAGGAATAGAAACTTTACTAGTAAATAATAAAAGCTAATTATAATAGTTTTTAAAAGTTAAGAGGAGCTAGACTTTATAGTAAAGATAATTATAATTAAATTAGAATAATCTATATAGTTAATAAATATAGAGTAAATAGTAGTAGCTTTATAGAATATATAAAAAAGTAGTAGATAATATTAATAGTAATAATAGATAGGTAATATTAATAGTAATAATAGGCGAGTAGTATTAATAATAATAGTAATAGTAATAGAATAATATACTAAGCTATAAGCTATAAGCTATAAGCTATAAATAAAAAAAAAAATATTAGTAAGTATAAATAAAAAGAATTAGTATTAAATAATAGTTAGTATTATACTAATAATTAAAAAAAGTATAAAAAAATTTATAAAATAAGTATTAAAAAAGAATAAAAAGCTCTCTTCTATTATAAATATATTATATAGTTCTATAGGCCTAAATTAGAATCTAGACTATACTACCTCTTACTAATATAGAAGAATACCTACTTACTTAAATTTAGATTACTATAAAGATATATATTTATAGAAGGACCTAATACTATTATTATAGTTATATTTATAATTTTACTATTAATATAGTAATATCTTTTTCTTAACTTTTATAATTTTTTTAAGAGGTTAAGATTATTATTCTAAAGCCTATCTAGATTAAGGGAGATAATCTAGTTTAAATTAATTACTAATTTAAAAAGGACTATTATATATACTATTCTATTATTAAATATAATACTTTATAAGCTTAGATAAGTTATAGTAAAACTTAATAAAAAAACTTAATAGGGTACCCGCTTTTTTAGTCCCCCTTTATTTATATATTAGTAAAGTATAATATACCTCTTTATCCCCCTTACTTTATTAATTTACCTACCCTTATAGTAATTATATATAATATAATATAATAGGGTACTAAAATATAAATATTTTAAATAATTTAAAAATTATAGATTATTCTCCTTTAATAGGCTTTTACCTATATAAAGGCTAGGCTATATATATATATTTTTTATAATTAGATCTAAATTAGATATATATTAAGTAATTATAGGGTACTTATAATTTAGAGTAAATTAATTAACTACTAGTATTAAATATTAGTATTATTATTAGTTAGTTAGTTACCTTAATAATAGAATAATAAGTAAAAAGCTATACTATTCTCTATATAATATTATATAATATAATTATTTATTATTTACTATTTCTATTATCTCTATACTATATACTATATTTATTAGACCTTATTAAGTATTAAATACCTTTATTTTATTTTATTATATTTATTACTATAGTATTTCTAGCCTAGTTTATTATTAATAACTAAATATATAATAACTTTATAAAAGTTAAAATAATTAAGTATCTATTAAAAAGCTATCTAGCTATTTATATCTAGATTATAGATAATTATTTTAAGGTCTTAAAATATTAGTTACTAGTAAAAGGTAGTTATCTAGAATTTTTTATACTAGTCTTCTTTTAATTTCTTTTTAAAAGTCTAGTTACCTTAGGATATAGAGCTATAGTTAATAAGACTAAAAATATATAAAACTATATTATTAAATAGAAAAGTAATTTAGGCTTAATAGATTTTTTATTTATAAAAAGCTTTTTCTACTATTACTAAAAGTAGACTATAAAGTTATAAAATTTATTTAAGTATATATATAAAATATAGAATAAGTAAAAATATAAATAAGGAAAGTAAATATTAAATAGATTCTATATTTTATTATTATTAAGTATATTACTAACTCTAGGAATAGATATTATATTAAAACTAGTAATATATATAGATAATAGTATATAGTTCTCTTTTCTCTTATAGATAGTATTAATATTTAATAGAGTATATAGTATTTCTTTATTATAAGATATAGAGGCTAGATATATATATATCTTAATATTAGTAACTACTATAAATATTATTATTATTATTATTATAATAGTATATTATAGTTTATAGATATTAGTAAAATTAAATAGAAAAATATAGCTAATTAAATTTATAATTTTAATTAAGACTAGTATTATTATTAATAATTAGAGAAAGTTTTAATAAAAACGCGATATATATAGAAATAATATAAAGTAATATAAATTATTAAAAATATATAGTAGAGTAGTTTAAATAACCCCTCTTACTTAGAAGAGAGAACTATTTTATTATATAGTAGTAATTTTTATTTCTAATTATTTATTATTTTAATTACTAAAATATTACTATTAACTATAAAACTCTTATATTCCTTTCTATTAATAATTTTATTAAGTAGTAACTAGAGATCCTTTATTTTAGTTCTAAAGATTTTAGTTTTAGTTAAATAATTAATACTATATCTAATACCTCCTTTAGCTAGTAATTTTATTCTTTAAATATAGGTAGTATACTATCTAGTACTACTTTTATATAAGGTAGAGGTAAGAGTATATATAATAGTAATAAAAAGGCTAATATTAAAAATAATATATATAAAAATAAGGATAAATCTCTAGAGATTTTAGTTATATCTAATTTAAATATAGTTACTCCTAAATTTAAATCTTTTTAGAATTAAATTTATTTTTATACTAGCTATATTTACCTCTTTATAAAAGCTATTTACCTAATACTAATTATTAAGTTTACTAAAGATATTTACTATTTAAGTCTTATATTCCTTTTACTATATCTTACTAGTATAGGAAATTATAATAAGTCTTATTTATAAAAAGTTAATTTTATTACCTATATATATTACCTTTTTTATTATAAAGATAAATATTTTATTTACTATTCTTAATTTTAATTTACTCTACTTAATATAATAATATAGAAGGTATCTATAATATAGGCTAGTTTTATAGCTAGATAAGGTATTAATAGTTTTTTATTATAGGCTAAGAATATTTAGGCTACTTTTTTAAGGTCTAATTAAAAAGTATTACTAATTAACTCTATTATTTATATAGGCGTCT
The DNA here is from genome assembly GCA_010093485.1 of Karstenula rhodostoma CBS 690.94. Taxonomy (NCBI): domain Eukaryota; kingdom Fungi; phylum Ascomycota; class Dothideomycetes; order Pleosporales; family Didymosphaeriaceae; genus Karstenula; species Karstenula rhodostoma. The sequence continues at coordinate 1,313,576 of MU001506.1, read as the reverse complement.
AGCTCTAGAAAATATAGCTATACTAGTAATAAAAAGATAAAAAGCTTAGTATTATAATAAATTATTATAACCTTAATTACCTAATACCTATCTAATACTTTCTAGATTAAATAGTTAAAAAGCCCTACTTTATTTATTACTTTTTTTACTACTAATAATTTTTAGTATAATCTCCTCTAGTTTATACTATAATTTAAGGAGTAGTAGATAGTAATCTTAAATATATAGAAGAGACTTACTTAGAATTTTCTAAAAAAATATCTTTATATTATAGCTTACTATTTCTATATTTAATTTATTATATTTAAAAAGTATATTCTTATCCCTTTTCTTAATATCTAGAACTTCTAGGATTATTATAAATAGTAAGGGTATAGAAGTATCTATAATTATAGACTCTACTATATTAATAATACTTTAGATTTAAATCTAGAATTAGGTCCTTTAGTTATAGAGACTAATATTAAATACCTAGCCTAATACTAGTCTAATACTATTTTAGTAATTTATTTTAATTTAATATAATTTAATAGTACTATTATTTTAATTAATACTATAATACTATTATTACTTTCTTTTATAGAAATAAAGTTTAATAACTAGAAACTATTATTAATTCTTACTTAGTATTATATATACTAATATATTTCTAGTTACTATCTTTAGAAAAATACTATTATAGAAAAAGAAATCTATAGATTTAGAGCTTTTTAGTCTACTTATTTATACCCTACTTTTATTATTCTCCTTAGAAAGTAATATAGATACTTTAAACCTATTTATAATTATATATAATTTAATCCTTTCTATCCTATATTAATATTAGGCTAGAGGGCTAATACTAATATCTAAGTTTATACTAGTATAACTAGTATAGTTTAGTATATTAGTATATATACCTTAAAGGCTAAAAAATATACTATTTCCTATATAAATCTCGTAGTATCTATATTATAGAGATTTACTATAAGGTAGAGTAGCTTAATAAAGTAAAAGGGATAAAAAGGTATTATATTTTACTAATATATAAAGGAACTAAAAAAGTAGCTAAAATATATTTAGTATCTATATATAGACTAACTAAAAAAGATATAGTATTAAGCTAATTAAAATAGAAATAATATAAGACTAGTTAAAATAGACTTAGTATATACCTATTAATATATAAGAAATCTAACTATAGAGAGTTAATAGTATTAAAAAAAAAAACTTTTATTAGGAGAAAAATATATATAGATAAGTACTACTATCTATATTACTTTTTTCTATTCTATACTTTATTAGTTATTAATAATATATAAGAAGAGAATATAATTAAAATACCTATTTTAAATATATTATAAATTCTATTTAATATTATAATACTTATAATTTCTAGGTCTACTAATATATTACTAGTATCTTATAATTAATCTAACTAAATCTAATAAGCTATAGATAATAATATATCCTATTATATATAGTAATAATAAATAAGCTAGAACCTTAGCTAAAAAATAGTTCTAAATTAGGGGAATAATTATATTATTTCTAAAGAATAAATTCTACTAAATTAAAACTTAGTTTAAATAGTAGTAAAAGATATATATAGGTATATTAGAAGCCCTTAAATTATATAAAATAAACTAAATTATAATAAAATATATAAAAGAGGCTTAGATTAGCCTATAGATATAAGAAATCTAAGGGGTTAAAATATACTATAATAAGAAAATAGAGATAGAGAAGGATAAAAAGTTTATAGTAAATATAATTAATAATAAGGTAAGTATTTACTAGATATAAGAGGTTCTATATAATATAGTAAATATATAGATAAAAAAGAAGTTCTAAGTTTTATTCTATTTTAAGTTCTAAATATAGAGCCTATAGGGTAATATATAAAGAATAAAGAATAAAGAATAAAGAATAAAATAAAAAATAAAAATAGTAGTAGCTATATAAAATTAGTATTTAAAGATAGAATATTAGGGGTATATAATATATTTAGTTATAAAATACTAAGTATAGAAACTTAATATTATATTAATAGTAGAATAAAATAATAAAAATTATAATATAAAATTAACTAGTATTTAGTTATAATTAGTAGCTTTTAATTAATCTTAATAACTAGTTCTAGAGAAAGATAGTAATTAAATAAACTTAACTTAATAAAGTAAAAATTCTAAATAAATAAATAAAGAGGTAACTAATTAATACTAGTATAGTATTTATTCTTCCCTATTTAAGTAAAAATTATACTTTTACTTTATTTATATCTAAGCTTATAAATAAAATAATTAGAGAAAGAGACTATTTAGCCTAAAATATTATATATATACTATTTAGCCTTCTACTTATATAATCTATATAGGTTATAATAAATATTAATTACTAGTCTAAAAGAATATAGTTTATTATATTCTATTTTTACTAAGTCTAATAGATAAATAAAAAAAAGTTTAATTCTAATAATACTTTATTCTAGAATAGAAAGTTAATACTTTAGAAATATAAAAAATATCTATCTATATTTAATAATTTCTACTATATTAACTTCCTTTTATATTTTAATTATAAGAGTAAGATTTTTTCTAGATAACTTAGGGCTAAACTATATATTTTATTCTATTATCTATAGTACTCTTTTATATTAAATCTAGCCTATTTTTATTATATTAAGTTTATACTTTATTATTTCTTCTAGTATATAGATAATATTTATAACTTTTAGAAATAGTTATTTAAAACTAATACTAAAGTCTATTACTATTATTATATATATTATACCTATAAGTATATTAATTATTATAAAAATAATCTTAATTAGGTAGAGATAAAAAATCTAGAGCTAAAAGAAATATCTATTTAAGACTAATTTAAATTAAATAAGCTAGTAGCTTAAAGACCTATTATTAATAGTAAACTAGTTAACTAAAATATACTAGAGTCTAGGCCTATTAACTATACTAAAGACTAGGGTACTAAGGAATATAATAATTACTAGAACCTAAGTAGTTTAACCTACTAGAAGTAGTTAATTTAAGAGTATTTTATTACTAGAGTAAAATAGCCTAATATTAATCCTAATACTCTAGTTACTTAATAAAGGATTACCTTTAATATAGTAATAAACTATTTTAAGATAATTCTTAATAAAAAAATACTACTATAGCTTTTTATTAATTTTAATAGAAAAGCTAGCACTAGTAAAACCTATATTATTAAAATAATTTTAACTTATATTAATTAACTAGCTAAGGAAGTAGGTATACTATTTTCTATTATCTAATTTATATCTATTAGAATTACTATATTTCTAATTAATAGCTAAATAATTAATAGCCTTTTCTAGATTCTAATTATATATATAGGAGGGATTATACTACTACTATTTACTACTATTTTATAGTAGTTATAGATTACTTTCTTTTCTATATACTATTTTATTATTAATAAAAAGTTTATAATTAGTCTTAATCTACTAGTTTAGATTAGTACCTAACTTAGTAAAATTTATTTTTAATTTATATATTTTTCTTTTACTAGTCTAAATATTATTATATTTAGAGACTTTTACTAGTTAATATCTATTATCTAGTAACCTTTATATAATCTATTACTAAGTAAAGAATCTATTAATACCTATATAAAATAGTTTTATTAGTAATTCTTAAAAACTATTATTTTTAATACTATTTAATACTAATAAGGAAATAGTAAAACTAACTTTTAAAATACCCTTTTATAACTTTAAATTAATAAAAATACTTAATAGGACTAGTTATTATTCTAAACTTATTATAGGGCTATTCTTTTAAATTTAGAAATAAATACTTTCTATAATTCTATATACCTCTATACTAAGTACTATAAGGTTAATATAATTAATTATAATTATTTTTAAAACTAATACTAGGTAGTATTAGTTTATCACGCTAAATATAATAATACTATATATATAATAATACTATTAATAAAAACTAGTAATCTAGAAAGTAAATTTCTCCTTTCTATTAGTATTAAGGTTATATTTCTAGCTAATATTTAGACTAAGTATAGTCTTATTAATAGAGCTATTAGTAAGGTTAATAATATTATATAGTATCTAACTACTATATATTATAGAGATTTACTATAAGATAGGATAACTTAATAAAGTAGAGGGGATAAAAAGGCACGTTATATAGTAGGGTAATAGAAAGAAAAAGTATACTTTTTTTTAAGCGATTTTAAGACTTAATATCTCTACGAATATTATCGCTAGACCTAAATTTAGAGATTTATTAGAAAGGAGGTAGCTAGGTCTATAATTTTAATATTTTATACCTTTTATAGACTAGCGTTATAAAGGTATAAAATAAAGATAAAACTATAATCTTTTATTCTCTAAAAGTAAAGCGTTAATACTTTTTAACTAGCGTACTAAAAAATCTAAAAATAGTACTATATATAGTACTCTATAAAGTATTAATTATATAATTTTTTTAGATTAGGTTTCCTTTTAAAATTCTATTTAATTTAGTATTTTACTAAAAATAGATCTTCTTACCTATCTAGTCCTAAAAGATCTAGTATTTTTTTTTAATATTTATATCCTTTTATTTACTAGTAAAATTAATCTAAAATTAAATAAAAATTTATTATATTTATATTTAAACTAAAATAAAAAAACTAGTAAAATACTATATATTAAATATAGGGTTTATAGTTTTACTTTTTAATTTAGATAATAAGGTATAATTTATAGTATATAGAATTAAAGAAAGTATTTCTATATCTATTTTAATTATAAAGATATAAAAGATTAAGTATTTAGATATTTTATTACCTTTTTCTTTATAAATATATTTCTACTATATTAATATAAAATTTTTTCTTATATTCTTTCTATTCTAGGGTATAGCTTTTCTATAAAAAAATTAGTTTCTTACTATTAATTATTATTAAAGTACCTAAAATTATACCTATAAATAAAAATATTACTCTAGAATTTTAAAAGTAGTATAACTTTATAGTTAGGTAAGAAATATAGTTTAATTTTTTTTCTATAGTTTAATCTAACTTAGAAGTATATATAAAGGATTCTAAAACTTTTTTTTATACACTAATTAAAATATATAGTATACTAGATATTAGGGGTTAAAATATTTCTAACTTTAGACTTAATAAAAAAATCTATTAGAGCTACGAATCTAAAAATAGAATATTAGTAAGGTAGATATATATTATTTCTAAAGAATTCTTAAAATACTAATCTTTTAGGGCTAATATCTTTAGAGATATAATAGTTTTAAATTATTAACTTTAAAGTATACTTTTTCTTTCTATTACCCTACTTTACTTTACTAATATATAAATAAAGGGAGACTAAAAAAATAATTAAAATATATCTAGTATTTATATATAGGCTAACTAAAAAGGGTATAGTACTAAGCTAACTAAAATAAACTTAGTATATATTTATTAATATATAAGAATTCTAATAATAGAGAGTTATTAATAAATAAAAAGAATAGTTCTTATTAAAATTAAAAAAAAATATATATAAATAGATACTATTATTAATATTACTCTCTTTATTTTATACTCTATTAGTTATTAATAGTATATATACGAAATAGCTATAATTAATATACTATAAATTCTTTTTAATAGTATAATATTTATATAATATAGATTTACTAATATAATATTTATATACTAGAATTATCTTTCTAGCTACTATAGACTATATAAAGGAATCTCCTTTAACTATTTTTACTATTTTTAATTAGTATATAAAGTCTAGTCTATATATTATAGAGATAAATAAAATAATTATATTTATTTTTTTTATATCTTATAAGTTTCTTTATAACTAAGTAGTTATTATATAGGTCTAGTTTCCTTTTTACTTAGTATAGGCTATTATAATATATAAGTTCTAAGGTTTTAGTTTTACTTTAGCTAGAATACTTATATTTAGGAAAAAGGATTTTATTACTAGTTTACTATATATTATTCTATTATATATATAAATTATTAAAGGCTTTATATTTAAGACTTTTTTTCTTTTCTAGTATCTAAAGTCTAAAGATAGGAAATATATAAAAATAAAAAAATAAGAATAAATAATAGAAATTAAATTAGTTACTTTTATATTTAGAGATTATTTTCTAGCTATTATAAGGCCTAATACCTTTTAATATATTTAATATAATACTTTTTACTAATTTATTATCTAGTTCTTATCCTTAGTACTATAAAATATATCTATAATTTAATTTATATTATTAGATAGATTCTTTTTATTACTAAATACTATATCTAGAATATAAATAGCCTCTATACTAGTAAATCTATTTATTCTAAATATATAGTCTCTAATTTATTAGTAATACCTAATACTATAGCTAATACTTTATTTATAAAGTAGAGTATAGTATATATTTCTTATATAAACTAAAAAGTAGTAGAGTAATATTTTTATTATATATATTTTAGTATACTATATAAACTATAGATTAGTAAAAAAAGCTAGTAAATTAGGCTATATAGAATAGACTAATAAGTATCCTCTTTTACTTAGATAATAAAATTATAAATAGTAGGTAAATAATTTTTAAAATTTTATATATAGAGAGATATTATATAGCTAATAAGATTATTTTATATAGTATATAATACTATATTAAATTAGTTAAGAATATTATAGTTTAAATAGAAACTTATCTTTATACTCTTTTAAGCTAATATTCTATTTATTAGAATTAGATTCTAAACTTATATATCTAATCTAGCTAGTATCTATTTAATTTATATCTAGTAGATATTAATAAAATATTAATTTTAAAATATTTATATACTTATAAATAGGAGATCTTTATTTTATAGATTATTAAAAAAGGTTTTAAAACTCTAGTAAAAATAGTTCTACTTCTAGTATAGAGTTTTAAAATATTTAGTAATTTTATTCTTTATAATAATTTAAGTATTAAGTATAGCTATATTTTTAATACTAATTTTAATATTAAGAACTTTTTATCTAAAGGCCTTTTAGTTTATTTTAACTTTTTTTTTTTTTATTTCTCTTAAGAATAGTAGATAGGTTAAGTAATTACTAGTTTAAAATTTTTAATAATAAGACTCTAGTATTAGTTAGATTAGATAGTTAAATAGATATTAGTATTATTAAAGTTAGAATAGAAAAACTAGAAATATTAAAATACTAAATTTACTTTTCTATAAACTATTTAGTTTTAATTTTACTAATATTTTAGCTAGTATAGGTTATTATCTTATAGTACTAAGTAGTTTTAGTATTAAAACTATTAAATATATTAGTACCTAATACTACTAAATACTTCTTTAATTTACTATATTATATTATATATATTATTTAATTAAATATATAACTACTTTAGTATATTATACTAGTATCTTATTAGTAACTAATTAATAATTAGCTATATAGCTAGTAGGAAAATATTCTTTTAGAATTTAAAGTAATATATATTATCTACTATTTTATTTTATTTTATAATAAGCTCTTTACTAGTGTTCTTTATTTAAATAGTTATATTTTTCTTTATACTCTTATTTAAAGAGTACTCTCTAGTATTTTTATATTATTTAATATTAGATAGGTCTACTATAGTAGAGGTATTAGATAAGTATTAAATATAAAGTAATAGATAGGTATTAGATATAAAATAAATAACTATATAGTCCTATAATATAGAGTATAGAAGAAAGATAGTAAAAATAAATAAAAGAAATTATTAATAAATATTATAAATAGATTTTATATAATTAAACCCTACTTTTATATACCTATTTATTAAATATTTATACTATAAATACTAAAATACTTTTATTTACTTAAGTAAAGATAAATATAATTTACCTAAAAATAGAAATATTTTATTACTTTTTTTACTATATAGATTAATACTATCTAATATTTTATATATACTTAAGATAGCTTAAATATATTAAGTTTTTATAAAGTTAGAATATATTTATTTTTTATTTTTACTATAAATACTAAGGCGCCTTTATTATTTATAATAAATAAAGTAAGGAAGTAAACTATTATAATAAAGCTTCTATATAATTGGCTAAACCTTAGGGCTATATATTACCTAATTAGAATAGAGGATTTTAGGCTTTTTATTAGCTAAAAAAAGATATTTTATATATTCTAACTAGTCCTTAAAATATAATATAATAATATTTCCCTAAATACTAATATAGTTAATATATTATCTATAACTACTCTAGTTATAAAATACTAAATTTAGTTATATATTTCTAAATATTTATCTAGTATATAATTCTTCTTTAGATATTAGTCTAGCCTAATACTAGCTAATACTTTAAAAACTTAAATTTTTTTTTTAACTTAATTTAACTTTATTCCTTATTTATTCTTTTACTATAATACTATTATAATACTTAATTTTAATTATACTTTTAGTAGTTTTATACTATCTCCTTTATTTATTTTAATTTTTTCTAAAATATTTTATATTTATAGAATATTATCTATATCCTTTATTTTTATAGTACTTTCTAATATCTTCTAATAGAGTAGAAGTTCTTCTAGTACTAAAGTACCTATTATATATAATATAAATATACTTATTTAGAATAATATTATAGCTATAATATATAGAATAAAATATAGATATCCCTTTTTATTATTATTTTAACTAATATTAATAGGGATTTATAGGTATTATTATCCTCTAAATTTACCTACTCTAAAGTTATAATATTATACCCTTTTATATTAAAAAGTATACTATTATTTTATATATTTTTACTAGTAAATTTACTATATACTACTATAGATACTATATAATATTCTCTTTATAATATCTTACTTCCTTATTAGTATACCTTTTTTAAGTACTATATAATTATTATAGAATAGTATTAGTAATATAAAAAGTATTCTAATAATTCTAACTAGAAATATATTATCTTTTATAAGATTCTAGAGCTCTAGAAATAGACTAAATAATACTTTTATAAAACTAAGTAATTTAATTCTATTATAGAAGATATTATTCTCCCCTTCTTCTAAAATTATATAGATAATAGTAAATAAAAGTATTTTCTTCTATAATAGATTATATTTCTAAATTAGTATAAAATAAACTTTTAAAATAGATTAGTTATATCTAGTCTCTTTTTTTTATATATATATTCTTATCTAATACCTAGACTAATATCTACTTTATAAATATATTTTAATATTATACTATTTATTTTAACTATATACTATCTCTCTATTAATTAGTAATAGTAGATTAGAGACTTATACTACTCTACTATAAATATAGTTATCTATTTAATCTAGTTCTTAATATTTTTATAAATAGAAAACTAAAGAAATATTATATATATTATAGATAAAAATATTTTCTACTAACTTTTATTATACCTCTTTTTAAATACTATATTATTAGTATATCTATTAATATTATAATTTAACTATATTTTATACTTTATATTCTATTATCTTTACTAAGTCTTTTATAACTCTTTACCCTAATAAGACTAACCCTATAAAGGTTATTTTAAAATAGTTATTATTTATTATATAAGGCCTATTAGATCTCTTTTCTAATATTTTCTTTTAGGCTAAATATAATATAATTAATACTATATACTCCTTTACTATTATATATAGAGAATTTAGATATAAAATCTATTTAATTTATAATAGTATAAATATCTATCTAGCCTACTTTTATATTTCTAAGTTTATAAATATTAGATAAAATATTAGACTTTATTTCCTTTAATAGTTCTATATCTAATTATAGTAATAAAAATAATAGAAATAAATTTAGTAATAGAGACCTTTTTATAGAGGACTTTATAGCTACTAAAAACTAAATATATTAGTAGAATCCTCCTATTTAGTAACCTTTAGATTCTATAAATCTAAACTATTTATAGAAATCTATACTTCTATCTAAAAAATTAAATTATATATTAGTATTCTATTAGAAGTTTAAATATATTTAAATAAATATTTATTTTATTTATAATTACTAGTAGTTTAATCTTTATATTATCTAGAGAGAGTATAATAATAATTACTAAAATTAAATAAAAAATAATAGACTAGATTTTATTCTATTATATAGAAGTAGAAATAATATAAACTTAGGGCCTTTACTTTTATTATTATTATCTTTTACTAATATAGAAGAATATCTACTTACTTAAATTTAAGTTACTATAGAGATATATATTTATAAAGGGGCCTAATACTATTATTATAGTTATATCTATAACTTTACTATTAATATAATAATACCTTTTTCTTAATTTCTATAGTTTCCTTAAGAGGTTAAAATTATTATTCTAAAGTCTACCTAGACTAAAGGGAATAACCTAGATTAGATTAATTATTAATTTAAAAAGGACTATTATATATACTATTTTATTATATAGTAGTAGCTTTTATTTCTAGTTATCTATTATTCTAGTTACTAAAATATTATTATTAACTATAAAACTTTTATATCCCTTTCTATTAATAATTTTATTAAGTAGTAACTAGAGGTTCTTTACCTTAGTTCTAAAAACTCTAGTTCTAGTTAAATAACTAATATTATATTTAATACCTTCTTTAACTAGTAGTCTTATCCTTTAAATATAGATAGTATACTATCTAGTATTACTTCTATATAAAAAGGAGGTAAGAGTATATATAATAATAATAATAAAAAGGCTAGTATTAAAAATAATATATATAAGAATAAAAATAAACTTTTAGAGATTTTAATTATATCTAATTTAGGTATAGCTACCCCTAAGTTTAAATTTTTTTAAAACTAAATTTATTTTTATACTAGCTATATTTACCTCTCTATAGGAGCTATTTATCTAATACTAATTACTAAGTTTATTAGAAATATTTACTATCTAAGTTTTATATTTCCTTTACTATACCTTATTAGTATAGGTAATTCTAATAAGTTTTATTTATAAAAAGTTAATTTTATTATCTATATATATTACCTTCTTTATTATAAAAATAGATATTTTACTTACTATTCTTAATTTTAGTTTATTCTATTTAATATAATAATATAGAAGATATCTATAATATAGGCTAGTTTTATAGTTAAGTAAAATAATAATAGTTTTTTATTATAGGATAAGAATATTTAGACTACCTTTTTAGAATCTAATTAAAAAGTATTACTAATTAACTTTATTATTTATATAGATATCTAGCTCTAGAGAATATAGTTATACTAGTAATAAAAAAATAGAAAACTTAATACTATAATAAGTTATTATAACCTTTTCTACCCTTTTTAGTTAGCCTATATATAGATACTAAATAAGTTTTAGCTACTTTTTTAGTCCCCCTTTATTTATATATTAGTAAAGTATAATATACCTTTTTATTCCCTCTACTTTATTAAGTTACCCTACCTTATAGTAAATCTCTATAATATTATAACCTTAACTATCTAATATCTATCTAATACTTTCTAGATTAAATAGTTAAAAAGTTCTATTTTATTTATTACTTTTTTTATTATTAATAACTTTTAGTATAATCTCCTCTAGTTTATACTATAATTTAAAAAGTAGTAGATAGTAATCTTAAATATATAAAGAAGATTTACTTAAAACTTTTTAAAAGAATATTTTTATATTATAGTTTACTATTTCTATATTTAATTTATTATATTTAAAAAGTATATTCTTATCCCTTTTTTTAATATCTAGAACTTCTAGAATTACTATAAATAGTAGGGGTATAGAAATACTTATAACTATAAGCTCTACTATATTAGTAATATTCTAGATCTAGATCTAGAATTAAATCCTTTAGCTATAAAGGCTAATATTAAATATCTAGCCTAATACTAGTTTAATACTATTTTAGTAACCTATTCTAATTTAATATAATCTAAAAATACTATTATTTTAATTAATATTATAATATTATTATTACTTTTTTTTATAGAAATAAAATTTAATAACTAGAAACTATTATTAATTCTTACCTAGTATTATTATTTATAATAAATAAAATAAGGAAGTAACCTATTATAGTAGAGTTTTTATATAGCTAGCTAAACCTTAGGGCTATATATTATCTAATTAGAATAGAAGATTTTAGACTTTTTATTAACTAAAAAAAAGTATTTTATATATTCTAATTAGTCCTTAAAACGTAATATAATAATATTTCTTTAAATACTAATATAATTAATATATTATCTATAGCTACTCTAGTTATAAAATACTAAACTTAACTATATATTTCTAAATATTTATCTAGTATATAATTCTTCTTTAGATATTAGTCTAGTCTAATACTAACTAATACTTTAAAAACTTAAAATCTTTTTTTTAACTTAATTTAATTTTATTCCTTATCTATCCTTTTACTATAATACTATTATAATATTTAACTTTAACTATACTTTTAATAATTTTATACTATCTCTTTTATTTACTTTAACTTTCTTTAAAATATTTTATATCTATAGAATACTATCTATATTCTTTATTTTTATAGTATTTTCTAATACTTTTTAATAGAGTAGAAGTCCTTCTAGTACTAAAGTATCTATTATATATAATATAGATATATTTATTTAGAATAATATTATAGCTATAATATATAGAATAAAATATAGATATTCCTTTTTACTATTATTTTAATTAATATTAATAGGAATTTATAAGTACTATTACCCTCTAAATTTATTTACTCTAAAGTTATAATACTATACCCTTCTATATTAAAAAATATACTATTATTCTATATATTTTTACTAGCTAACCTATTATATACTACTATAAATACTATATAATACTCTCTTTATAATATCTTACTTTCTTATTAGTATATTTTTCTTAAATACTATATAATTATTATAGAATAGTATTAGTAGTATAAAGAGTATTTAGATAATTTTAACTAGAAATATATTTTCTTTTATAAGATTCTTAAGCTCTAGGAATAGATTAAGTAGTACCTTTATAAGGCTAAGTAATTTAATTCTATTATAGAAAATATTATTTCCTCCTATAATAGATTATATTACTAAATTAATATAAAATAAACTTTTAAAGTAGATTAGTTATACTTAGCCTTTTTTTTTTTATATATATCCTTATCTAATATCTAGTCTAATATCTACTTTATAAATATATTTTTATATTATACTATCTATTCTAGCTATATACTATCTTTTTATTAATTAATAATAGTAGACTAGAAACCTATACTACTCTACTATAAATATAGTTATCTATTTAATCTAGTTCTTAATATCTTTAGAAATAGAAAACTAAAGAAATACTATATATATTATAAATAAAAATATTTTCTACTAATTTCTATTTTACCTTTTTCTAAATACTATATTATTAGTAGGCCTACTAATACTATAACTTAATTATATTCTATACCTTATATTTTATTATTTTTACTAAGTCTTTTATAGCTTTTTACCCTAATAAAACTAACCCTATAAAGGTTATCTTAAAATAGCTATTATTTATTATATAAGGTCTATTAGATCCTACTTCTAATATCTTCTCTTAGGTTAAATATAATATAATTAACTCTATATACTCCTTTACTATTATATATAAAGAATTTAGATATAAAATCTATTTAATTTATAATAATATTAATATCTACTTAGTCTACTCTTATATCTCTAGATCTATAAATATTAAATAAGATATTAGACTTTATCTCTTCTAATAGTTCTATACCTAATTATAGTAATAAAAATAGTAAGAATAAATTTAATAGTAAAGACCTATTTATAAAGGACTTTATAACTACTAAAAACTAAATATATTAGTAGAATTCTCCTATTTAATAACTTTTAGATTCTATAAATCTAGACTATTTATAGGAATCTATACTTTTATCTAAAAAATTAAACTATATATTAGTATTCTATTAGGAGTTTAAGAGTATTTAGATAAGTATTAACTCTATCTATAATTATTAGTAGTTTAACCTCTATATTATCTAGGGAGAGTATAATAACTACTACTAGAATTAAATAAAAAATAATAGACTAGATTTTATAATTACTATATATTTCCTTTTTAATCTTTATAGGTAATAAAAATTTATTATAAATATACTAATTTAGTTTATATAGATTAATAATATATTTTATATACTAATATATTTCTAGTTATTATCTTTAAAAGAATACTACTATAGAAGAGAAAATTTATAAATTTAGAACTCCTTAGTCTATTTATTTATATCCTACTTTTATTATTCCCTCTAGAAAGTAATATAGATACTTTAAACCTATCTATAATTATATATAATTTAATTCTTTCTATTCTATATTAGTATTAGGCTAGAGGGCTAATACTAATATTTAAGTCTATACTAATATAGCTAGTATAGCTTAGTATATTAATATATATACTTTAAAAACTAAAAAATATATTATTTTCTATATAAATCTTATAGTATTTATTCTTTCCTATTTAAGCGAAGATTATATTCTTACTTTAATTATATTTAAATTTATAAATAAAATAATTAGGGAAAGAGACTATTTAGTCTAAGAAGTTATATATATACTATTTAGTCTTCTACTTATATAATCTATATAGGTTATAATAAGTATTAATTACTAGTCTAAAAAAGTATAGTCTATTATATTCTTTTTTTACTAAGTTTAATAAATAAATAAAAAAGAGTTTAATTCTAATAGTACTCTATTCTAGAGTAGAAAGTTAATACTTTAGAAATATAAGAAATATCTATTTATACTTAATAGTTTCTACTATATTAACTTTCTTCTATATTTTAATTATAAAAGTAAAATCCCCTCTAGATAATTTAGGGCTAAACTATATATTCTATTTTATTATTTATAATATTCTTTTATATTAGATCTAGTTTATTTTTATTATATTAAGCTTATACTTTATTATCTCTTTTAGTATATAGATAATATTTATAACTTTTAGAGATAATTATTTAAAACTAATACTAAGGCCTATTACTATTATTATATATATTATATTTATATATATAGTAATTATTATAGAGATAATCTTAATTAGATAGAGATAAAAAACCTAGAATTTAAAAAAATATCTATTTAAGACTAATTTAAGTTAGATAAACTAGTAGTTTAAAGATCTACTATTAATAGTAAACTAGTTAACTAAAATATACTAGGGTCTAGACCTATTAATTATACTAAAAACTAGGATACTAAAGAATATAATAACTATTAAAATCTAAATAGTTTAATTTACTAGAAATAGTTAATCTAGAAGTATTCTATTATAAAAGTAGAATAGTCTAATACTAATTCTAATACTCTAGTTATTTAATAAAAAATTACCTTTAATATAGTAATAAACTATTTTAAGGTAATTTTTAATAGAAAGGTACTATTATAGCTTCTTATTAATTTTAATAGAAAAGCTAGTACTAATAAAACCTATATTATTAAAATAATTTTAATTTATTTTAATTAACTAGTTAAGGAGATAGGTATACTATTTTCTATTATCTAATTTATATCTACTAGAATTATTATATTTCTAATTAATAGCTAAATAATTAATAGTCTTTTCTAAATTCTAATTATATATATAGGAGGAATTATACTACTATTATCTACTACTATTTTATAATAGTTATAGATTACTTTTTTTTTTATATACTATTTTATTATTAATAAAAAGTTTATAGTTAGTTTTAATATACTAGTTTAGATTAGTATTTAATTTAGTAAAATTTATTTTTAATTTATATACCTCCCTTTTACTAGTCTAAATATTATTATATCTAGAGACTTTTACTAATTATTACCTATTATCTAGTAACCTTTATATAATTTATTATTAAGTAAAAAACTTATTAATATCTATATAAAGTAGTTCTACTAGTAATTTTTAAAAACTATTATTCTTAATACTATTTAATATTAATAAGGAGATAGTAAAACTAACTTTTAGAATACCCTTTTATAACTTTAAGTTAATAAAAGTACTTAATAGAATTAGTTACTATTCTAAACTTATTATAGAGCTATTTTTTTAAATTTAGAAATAAATACTTTTTATAATTCTATATACCTCTATACTAAGTACTATAAGGTTAATATAATTAATTATAATTATTTTTAGAACTAATACTAACTAGTATTAGTCTACTATACTAAATATAATAATTCTATATATATAATAATATTATTAATAGAAACTAGTAATATAGAAAGTAAATTTTTTCTTTTTATTAGTATTAAAGTTATATTTCTAGCTAATATTTAGACTAAGTATAGTCTTATTAATAGAGTTATTAGTAAGGTTAATAATATTATATAATATCTAGCTACTATAGACTATATAAAGGAACCTCCTTTAGCTATTTTTACTATTTTTAATTAATATATAGGGTCTAGTCTATATACTATAGAAATAGATAAAATAATTATATCTATTTTTTTTATATTTTATAAATTTCTTTATAATTAGATAGTTATTATATAGGTCTAGTTTCCTCTCTACTTAGTATAGGCTATTATAGTATATAAGTTCTAAGATTTTAGTTTTACTTTAGCTAGAATATTTATATTTAAAATAAAGGACTTTATTATTAGTTTACTATATATTACCCTATTATATATATAAAGTATTAAAAACTTTATATTTAAAATTTCTTTTCCTTCTAGTATTTAAAATTTAAAGATAGGAAATATATAAAAATAAAAAAGAAGAATAAATAATAGAAATTAAATTAATTACTTTTATATTTAGAGACTATTTTTTAGCTATTATAAGGCCTAATATCTTTTAGTATATCTAATACTATATTTTTTACTAATCTATTATCTAGTTTTTATTTTTAGTACTATAAAATATATTTATAATTTAATTTATATTATTAGATATATTCTTTTTATTACTAAATACTATATCTAGAATATAAATAGCCTCTTTACTAGTAAATCTACTTATTTTAAATATATAGTCTCTAACTTATTAGTAATATTTAATACTATAACTAATATTTTACTTATAAAGTAGAGTATAATATATATATTTTATATAGATTAGAAAGTAATAGAGTAATATTTTCTTTATATATATTCTAGTATACTATATAGACTATAGATTAGTAGAAGAAACTAATAAATTAGGCTATATAGAATAGACTAATAAATACCCTCTTCTATTTAGACTATAGAATTATAAATAGTAGGTAAGTAATTCTTAAAGTTTTATATATAAAAAAATATTATATAGCTAATAAAATTACTTTATATAGTATATAATACTATATTAAATTAGTTAAAAATATTATAATTTAAATAAAAACTTATTTTTATACTTTTTTAAGCTAATATTCTCTTTATTAAAATTAGATTCTAAACTTATATATTTAATCTAGTTAGTATCTATTTAATTTATACCTAGTAGATATTAGTAAAATATTAATTTTAAAATACTTATATATTTATAAATAGAAGATCTTTATTCTATAAATTATTAAAAAAGATTTTAAAACTCTAGTAAAAATAGTTCTACTTCTAGTATAGAGTTTTAAAGTAATTAGTAATTTTATTTTTTATAATAATCTAAATATAAAGTATAGCTATATTTTTAATACTAATCTTAGTATTAAGAACGTTTTACCTAAAGGCCTTTTAGTCTATTTTAACTTTTTTTTTTTTATTTTTCTTAAGAATAATAGATAGGTTAAGTAATTACTAGTTTAAAGATTTTAATAATAAGACTTTAGTATTAGTTAAAATATTAGGTAGTTAGATAGATATTAGTATTATTAGAGTTAGAGTAAAAAAACTAGAAATATTAAAATATTAAGTTTACTTTTCTATAAACTACTTAGCCTTAATTTTACTAATATCTTAGCTAGTATAGGCTACTATCTTATAGTACTAAATAGTTTTAGTATTAAAACTATTAAATATATTAGTATTTAATACTATTTAATATTTCTTTAATTTACTATATTATATTATATATATTATTTAATTAGATATATAACTATTTTAGTATATTAGAATAGTTTCTTATTAGTAACTAATTAATAATTAGCTATATAGCTAGTAGGAAGATATTCTTTTAGAATTTAAAGTAATATATATTATTTATTATTTTATTATACTTTATAGTAAGCTCTTTAGTAGTCTTTTTTATTTAAGTAGTTATATTTTTCTTTATACTTTTATTTAAAAGGTACTCTCTAATATCTTTATACTACTTAATATTAAGTAGGTCTATTATAGTAGAAATATTAAATAAATATTAAATATAAAATAATAAATAAATATTAGATATAAAATAAGTAACTATATAGTTCTATAATATAGAGTATAAAAAAAAAAAAAAAAAATAAATAAAAATAATTATTAATAAATATTATAAATAAACTTTATATAATTAAACCCTACTATTATATACCTATCTATTAAGTACTTATACTATAAATACTAAAATATCTTTACTTACTTTAATAAAGGTAAATATACTTTATTTAAAAATAGAAATATTTTATTATTTTTTTTACTATATAAACTAATATTATCTAATATTTTATATATACTTAAGATAGCTTAAATATATTAAATTTTTATAAAGTTAGAATATATTTACTTTTTATTTTTATTATAAATACTAAGGCGCCTTTATAACTTATTTATTAAAGTAAAGATAAATATATCTTATCTAAAAGTAAAAATATTCTATTAATTTTTTTACTATATAGACTAATACTATCTAATACTCTATATATACTTAAAATAGTTTAAATATATTAAGTTTTTATAATATAGAGCTTTTTTTCTAATTTATTATTTTTTATTTTTACTTTTTTCTAGTTTACTTTTACTTATATTACACGTATATACTAAATAAGTCTATTATATAATCTATATAAGTATTATAATTTCTACTCTTTTATTCTCTCTCTTCTTTACTTTAAAACTATAAACTATTAACCCTTTTTAATTAATCCTATTTATAAATAATCTTTATAAGTTTACTAGTATAGTATTATATAGAAAGATTAAGCCTTTATACCCTATTAGTAGTAAAGATAAAAATAAGGCTAAAACTTAAAATAAGTTAAATATTAGTTCTAAGTATTAGCCCTATATTTATATATTATAGCTAGTCTATCTAGTTATTTAATAACTACTAAAACTTTTTATAAAACTATTATTTCTAGTTTATTTATTAAGGCTTAGTAGTTTAGTTTAACTACTAGTAGTATTAAAAAGTTTTATTATTATAAATCTAGTAGTAAATATAGTATTAGTATTAGACTAGTATTAAACTAATATTCTCTAGCTATAACTCTTTATAAAATTTACTAGTTCTAGAAGAATATTAATTTATTTATTCCTAAGCTACTATTCTAGTATCTAGTAAAAAAGGTAATTATTAATTATAGTATTTTCTACTCTATCTACTATATTCCCTTTAAAATTATTAATAAAAATCTAGTCTATAGTTTTTATTTCTAGTCTAGTACTATTATAGTTTTTTAGAATATTATAAGGGATTTCCTATATACCTAAATAAGGTCTATACTTTAAGAATTATTTAAGAAATAAAATATATTAGAGACTATATAAAGAGGTAGATAAATATCCTATATTATAATAATATATAATATAATAATATTAAAAGAAAACTAAGTATTTATATAGATATAAAGTACTTTAATTTAAATATAAAAATAAACTATTTCTAAATAATATTTTAAGTTAATTATAAAGAATAGAAACTATATAGAAATCTTTCTAAATTTTATACTAGTTTTTTAATTCTTTAATATTCTAGTATCTTATTTTAGTCCCTAGACTTTCTATAGTCCTTAGAACTTTTTTATAGTATAGGACTTTTTTATTATTTTACTAAGGCTCTAATATCCCTAGGGTTTTTTATATATATAGGACTTTATTATATAATATTAGTTTTTAGTAATTTTAAGGGGTAGTATTTTATTTTTTATTATTAGTATTATTTTCTATTATATTATTTTCTACTAATATTCTATTATATATATTTATATTTATAATATTACTACTCTATTTAGGGTTATTATTCTAATATTCTATAGTAATTTCTATAGTATAGTTTTTATATAGTAATATTATTCCTATTTTAGGCTAGTATATAAAGGTAAATTCTTATTAAAGTATATTTATATTATATTCTTTTTTAGATTTTCTTTATTTTTTTATTTATACTAAAAACTCTTTATTTATCTATCTAATCCTATTATACTTATATACTAAATATTAAATTAAGTAGTTTAGAAATAATAGGTTTACTAGGCTATAAGTAGTATTAGAAATTAAAACTATAGTATTTTATAGATATTATTTCTAGTTACTATACTAGTTATATTTCTATTTATAAAAAGTATAATTTATAAATATCTAAGAATATATAGTAATAAATCTAGTCTAAAAAAAAAAAAGACTTATCTAGTACTATTATAAGTATATACTAAAATAGTTTATTTTAAGTTAATACTTATTAAGATAGAAATAAAAAAGTATTCCTATACTTATTATAATCTTTAGGTAATTAATACTATTAATTATTTATAAAAGGGGAGTTTTTCTATTATAATAAATATAGTTTCTAATAATATTTATAAATTATTACTATTTTTATCTTTATCTACTAACTATAGTTAGTTATAGACTAACTTTCTCTACTTTTTTAATCTTTTTAAATTTCTTTCTACTTTTTCTAATATTAGTTCTTTAGATATTATTAATAGTATTCTAGTACTAGTAACTTATAGTTTATAAGATTTTTTTTTAGTTTCTAAATATTATATTATTCTAGTTATTTTTTCTACTTAACTAGATATCTTTACTAATTCTAAACTATCTATAAATTCTTAATTACTTTAACCTTATATTTATTATCTTCTAACTCTAGTTAGGTCTTAATTAGAGTATTTAGAAGTACTAGTTTTAAAAGTAATTTATAGAAGATAGGGTATATCTTTATATTTATTAGTAGAAGTAACTTAGTTATAATTAGTCTCTTTATCTTCTAAACTTTAAAGGATTCTACTCTAAAGTAATCTAGTTTTTTACTTAGTTATTTTATTTTTAGATTTTTTTATAATAGAAAGATTTTATTTTTCTTTTTAAAAACTAGTTTTTTAATTTTTTATTTATTTATATTTTTAAATACTATAAGGACTCTATTCTTATATATTAGTAGGCACGCGCTAGTTCCCATTTTAGTTAGCTTGGCGCTATACCCTTTTTAGTTAGCTTGTATATAGACGCTAGGCGCGCCTTAGCCACTTTTTTAGTTTCCCTTTATTCGTATATTAGTAAAGTATAACGCGCCTTTTTATCCCCCCTACTTTATTAAGTTACCCTACCTTATAGTGAATCTCTATAATATAAGGACTCTATAGATAATTCTTTTCTATAGAACTTTATAAAGTTTTTTTATTTTCTAAGCTTTATTTTAGGCTCTAGTAGAAATACTTTCTATATCTTTTAGATTTTAAAAAGTAACTAGCTTATATTTATAATTTATATAATATAGTAAATATTTTATTATATTTAATCTTAAGCTATTATATAATAACTATATAGTTAGTAGAAGTTTTATCTAGTTATCCTATTACTTATTAATATAGAATTATAAATACTACTTAAGTATTTAATTTAAATATTCTATTTATTTATTTATTTTAGAGTAGAAGTTTATTAATAGCTTTTAGTTTATTTCTAGAGCTATAGTAAAAGTATTCTAATATTTTAAAATAAAATACTTATCTCTATTTATAATAAATTTTTCTAGTAGTCTATATTTAGAGAATATTATATTATTAACCTTATAGGCTAGTTCCTTTACTATTATAAATTCTTTTATAGGTCTAAACTTAGCTATCTTTATAAGTTTATCTATTATTATTATAATAGTATTATATATATACTTTATTTCTAGTTATAGTAATTTTAAAGGTTTTATAATAAAATCTATTATTATACTCTACTATAGTTATATTACTACTAGTAATAATTATAGAAATTTATAGGACTTATATCTCTAAGACTTATTTTTTTAATAAACTAAATAGTTACTTATTTTCTATATAATTAGTTACTTAAGTTTAGAAATAATATATTTATTTATAATATAATATATTATTTTTTTAATATCTAGATATTTTTATTCTTTTAATTTATATAGTCTTCTAATTAGAATAGGTATATATCTATTATTAATAATAATTTATTATTAGTAGTCTTCTCTAGTTTTATTAAAACTATATTTAAAGAGATTATATTTCTCTTTCTAGTCTTAATTAAGTTTCTAGTAGCTCTAGAAGTTTTATACTTCTAGTTTTATATATTTTAGACTAGCTATTTATACTCTAATCTTTAGCTAGTTATATTTAAGTATATTATTTTTATATTTATATAGTATTATATTATATAACTTAATCTTCCCTCCTAAGTAAAAGGGGTTACTTAAACTATTCTACTATATATTTTTAGTAATCTATATTACTTTATAGAGTTTCTATATATACCGCGTTTTTATTTAAACTTTCTCTAACTACTAAATAATAATAGTACTAGTCTTAATTAGAATTATAGATTTAGTTAGCTATATTTTTCTATCTAATTTTACTAATATCTATAAGTTATAATATACTATTATAATAATAATAATAATAATAATAATAATAATAATAATAATATTTATAGTAGTTACTAATATTAATATATATATATCTAGTCTATATACCTTATAATAAAGAAATACCTTATACTCTATTAGAGATTATTATTACCTATAAAAAAAGAGAACTATATACTATTACCTATATATCTATATATAATACTAGCCCTAATATAATATCTATTCTTAGAGTTAATAGTATACTTAATATAAGAGAAGAATTAGTATTTATTTTAAATATTTTAGTTATTTCTATTTAAATATATTATATAGCTTATATATATACTTATATAGGTACTTTATCTCTATAATCTATATTAGATAGCTATTTATTACTAGCTAAATAATTAATACCTTACTAGAGTCCCTAATTAGATTACTATTAATAATAAAATTCTATATAAGGAGGGCCTCCTTAGCCTTATTTTTATAGGTAGTTAGGTTAATTATACTCTCTAGATAGAAGTAGAAAAAGAAAAGAAATATCCTCTCTAAAAGACTATTATTTACTAGTAGTTAATATATATATAATATAGAGTCTATTTAATTAATAAACTATATATAGATAACTAAATCCTTTATTAATAGATATTTAATAATTTTAGTGTCTAAGAAGCTATATATTTAGTTATTAATAGTAAACTAGACTAGAAATATTATAGTAATAGATATAATAAAAAAGATAAGGGTATTTAATAAATAATAAAAGAGATCTAATATTAAGAAATTTAATAGATATATAGTATAGAGATAATAGAGGTAAAGAGATAACTATATTATATAATATTATATAGAGAATAGTATAGTTTCTTAGTTAGTTTTTTTACTATATCCTTAATATAGATATAATACTAATTAAATAGCCTATTATTCTACTATTAAGATAACTAAATAACTAACTAAGTATATACTAAAATTTAATACTAGTAGCTAATTAACTTATTCTAAATTATAAGTACCTTATAACTACTTAGTATATATCTAATTTAAATTAGATTATAAGTATCTATATAGTTTTATATCTATAAGAGATATATATCTAGCCTTTATATAAATAAACTCTACTAGAGGAAAAAGATTTATAATCTTTAAACTATTTAAAATATTTATATTTTAGTATCCTACTAAATTTATTTATTAAGTTTTACTATAGCTTATCTAAGCTCGCGAAGTATTATATTTAATAACTTAATCTTATTCTTAGTTAAGTCTAATTATCTATTTAAGGTATCTACTATACTATTAAAAGTTCTAAATTAATAGTAAATTATAAAATTAAAATTTACTAAAAATTCTATCTATTATATTTATTATTAGTTAAGCTTCTTAGTTAATATAAAGCTAGTAAGACTCTAGTAATCTATTTATATTTCTATTTTAAAATAGACTTCTATAAGCTATATTTTTTATTATTTAAAAGTATTTACTATTACTAGTAATTCTTTATTATAAATATTATAGTTAAGTTCTACTCCTAAAAAGTTTTATAAATAGTAGAATACTAGTTTCTATTTTTTATTTTTATTTAATTATAAAAGAACTACTTCTAATATATAGTTAAATATATTTATTTTAATTCTAACTAGTTTTTATAGATTAAATATCTATAGAAGTAGGGCTATTAGAAATATTATCTATAATTTCCTAAATACCTCTAGTAGTTTTTTTTAAATTAGTTATATTATTTTATTATTACTTTTTTTTATAAAATTTATTAGTAGTATAGTAGTTTTAGAATAATTCTTTATAAACTTCTAATAAAAGTTAGTAAATTCTAGAAAAAACTAAATATTCTTTACTAATTTAGAAACTAGCTATTTCTATATAGTAGTAACCTTCTTTAAATCTATTAATATACCTTCTTTTAAAATAATAAATCTTAAATACTTTATATTAGTAATATAGAACTTATATTTATTTAGATAGAAAAGTAATTAATATTTTTTTATTTTTTTAAATACTTTTTTTATATATTTTATATATTCCTCTAGTATTCTAATAGAGTAGATAAGTATATTATTAAAATATACTATATAGAATATATTTAAGTATTTATATAGTATTTTATAAATAACTACCTAAAATATTATAGGGGTATTTATTAATTTAAATAGTATAACCTAGTATTTATAGAAACTATATTTAGTTCTAAATACTATTTTTTATTTATACCCTTTACTAATTTATATAAAGTAATATCTATTATATATATTAAATTTTATAAATTACTTAGCTCCTTAAAGTTAACCTATAAACTCTATAATTAAAAGTAATAAATATTAATTTTTAATTATAGTATTATTTAGCTATTTATAATTTATATAAAGTTATAATTTATTATTCTTCTTAAATACCTATAGAATTAAAAAGGCTATAAGATTATAACTTTTCTAAATATATTTCTATTCTAGATTCTTTTATAAGTATTTCTATACTTTTTTTTTCTAGTTTACTAATATTAGTTTTAGCTATTTTAGTTATAATTTTATACTCTCTTCTAGAGGTATTTTATAATTCTATTTTTAGTAATCTAGTAGTTTTTTTCTTTTAATTTCTTTAAAAAGTTCTATATACTCCTTATATTCTAGTAGAATTATAAATAATTTTTTTATAATCTAGAAATCTAAGTATTATACTTAAATAATTTATACTTATTCTAGATTTTTTTTAGAATTCTAGTAATTTTAGTAGCTAAGAACTCCTTAGTCTATTATTATATAGCCTATTTAATTAAAATATTTAAGATATTTAGTTTTACTTTCTATAAGTACTTTATACTAGTAATCTATAATATTAATCCTTAGCTATATATTATTTAATTTTTCTAGTTAATATTTAAGTTATTCTCTAATAACTAGTTATAATTTATAATAGTTTTTAGGCTTTTTATATTTATTATAGTAAAATTATATTAGTTTTTAAATTCTTTAATATCTACTAGTAATAGTATTATTTTAAGGTATAACTAGCCTTTACTATATTTTTAAAAAAATATTCTATTTACTATTTCTAATTAAACTAGCTCTATTTTATTATAATATAGTAAGTTATATTTTTCTACTACTTTAGATAAGATTAGATATTTAGTAGCACTAGGGTCTATTAATATATTTACTTAAAACCTTTTAATTATAATCTACTTTTCTATATAAAATTCTATAGTTCTATTATTTTTATTTATTTTTTAAACTTTTAGAATATTCTTACTAGCTTAGTTTACTATTTAGTAGTATTCTAGTTTTTTAATATTATTTAAGTTTTATTATAGACTTCTATATATTTATATTTATTATATAGTAGATAGTTATTATATTATAGATTTTTTATTTTTTTAAACTTTTTTATATATTACCTTTAGTTACTCTATTAGTATTTCTAAGGGGTTTTAAAAGAATTCTAGTATATATATTTCTAGTATTATTCTATCTAGAGAATTTAAATAAGTTTTCCTTTATTTATTTAGTTCTAGTATATAGGATACTTTATAACTAAGTACTTATATAATATATTATATTTATAGTATTTATTTTTCTAACTATTTATAATTTCTTTTTTTTTACTAAAGTATTCTAGATATTCCTTTATATAGTTATAATTTTTCTACTAAACTTATTATATATACTTTAATTTCTTCTAGAAAGGGTACTTATTATTATTATATTTATAGGGTCTACTAGTTTCTTCTAAGTTTTATTCTATTAGCTAGTACTCTATAGTATATTTTTATTTCTAGTATATTAAATAATAGTATAGGTAATATTAATACTATTTTAAAGTATTATAATATTCCTTCTAATTCTTATACCTATATATATAGTATAACCTTATAGTATAATTTTTTTTTAGTAGCTTTTTATATCTTAATTTACTAAATATTTCTACTATAGTATTCTTCTCTATTTTATAGTATTTATAATTAATAAAATTATAATACTACTATTTAATTATTAAATAGTTATTATCTATTTAGATTTACTATACTAGTACTATAACTTATTCTTATTAAAATTTTATCTATATATAAATTTAGTATATATTAATACTAGTAATTTTAATTTTATATATATAGTCTAGTATATAGTAGTCTTCTTTACTATATATCTAGTACTAGTTTTATAAAATTTATTTTATAATTTTTTTTTTTATTAGTTATCTCTTAGACTTTTATTAGTAGTTTA
The DNA here is from genome assembly GCA_010093485.1 of Karstenula rhodostoma CBS 690.94. NCBI lineage: Eukaryota > Fungi > Ascomycota > Dothideomycetes > Pleosporales > Didymosphaeriaceae > Karstenula > Karstenula rhodostoma. The sequence continues at coordinate 1,286,682 of MU001506.1, read as the reverse complement.
GAGGTTCTAAACTTATTATTTATAGTTTCCTTTTATAGTAGTATAGGGGTTCTAGACTATAGTATTACTATAACTACTTTTATTACTTAGACTTATTTACTTTAAAACTTTCTAAAAGGATATTTAGTTTTAAAGTATTTCTTTTTTCTATAATTTAGATAAGTTTTATTCTTAAAATATTATTATTAAATATTATTCTACTTTTTTTACTATAGGGTTTAATTTTTTTTATAGGCCTTATCTTTTATAATTATATTTCTATTATAATTCTTTTATTTATAATATAGTTTCTATATATTAGTTCTTTAGCTATATACTAGTTTATTTAATTCTTTCTTCTCTAGTTATTACTTATATAGTCTATTATCTATTTATATAATTAATTTAATTAAATCTTCTAAAGAGTTAGATTTATTATAGTAAATTAGTTTATCCTTAATTATTTCCTTTAGTTTATTATAGTATACTACTTAGAATAGAGTATTATTCTAATTAATTTTTACTTAGAATTATCTAAATATAGCTAAGTATTTACTAATAAATCTAGTTTATTTAAAATATTAAATAAGGTATTCTATTTATTATTTCTTATTTATCTTTTTAAATATAATCTAGATCTATTTTTTAAAACCTTTTTAGAAGTTAAAAACCTTTTTTATTTTTATCTTTTATTTCTTTAGAATTTTTTTATATTTAAGATAATTCTTAATTAAGGGCTATAATTATTCTATAGCTCTCCCTTTTATATATATTCTAGTAGCTAGGATTTTAACTTAGTTATTTCTAAATATATAATTATTATACTAATAGTATAATTCTATATTTATTAAAAAGATTTTAAATCTAGTTTTATCTCTATTAAAGAGCTTTAGAATCTTAAAGTTAATTTTTAATATCTATACTACTAGTACTATCTTTCTATTTATAAGTTTTACTATAGTCTAGATTTTAATCTAGGCCTATAGAACTATATAGTATATTTATAATAAAAAAGAAATCTTTTTATTCTTTTTTAATACTTATTTTATATATTTTTATACTTTTTTAATTATTGGTATAATACTAACTAATAGTTATTTAAATACTAACTCTTTTATTTACTTATACTTACTAATATTTTTAATTTTTATTTATAGTATATAGCTTATAGCTCTATATATTACCCTATTACTATTATTATTACTATATTATAGAGATTTACTATAAAGTAGAGTAACTTAATAAAATAGAGGGGATAAAAAGGTATATTATACTTTACTAATATATAAATAAAGGGGGACTAAAAAAGTGGCTAAAACTTATCTAGTATTTATATATAGGCTAACTAAAAAACTATTACTATTAATACTACTTACCTATTATTAGTATTAATATTATCTATTTATTATTATTATTATTAATATTATCTATCTATTATTACTATTAATATTACCTACTACTTTTTATTTTATTTATTATTATAGAGTAGTTATTATCTACTTTATATTTATTAACTATATAGATTATTTTAACTTAATTATAATTATTTTTACTATAAAGTCTAGCTCTTTTTAGTCCTTAAAAACTATTATAATTATTTCTTACTATTTAGTAGTAAAGTTTCTATTTCTAATTAACTACTATAGAGATAATTTTATTCTAGATTAGTAATACTATATATATATATATATAAGAAACTTACTAATAAACTCTATAATTATATAGTCTATAATTATAACTTATAGTATTTATATACTAGATTAATTATTATATTAATAAAAGTTAATTTAATAGAGAATATATTTAATTTTATAGAGATTTATATTATTTAGATTTATACTATATATAAAATTAATACTATTACTAGTATATATAAAGTTATATTTATTACTAATAATTAGTTATTTATTATTAGCTATTTTAATAGAGTAGAATATTTTTATTATAAATAGTACTATTTTTTATAGCCTTTTAATAAATCTATATAGTATTTCTAGATATTTCCTTATTACTAGATAGTTATAATAGTAGCTTTATATTAAAAAAAAAAAAAAAAA